>CAJQZJ010037469.1:55215-75652 GCA_907164525.1 Lophiomys imhausi
GGGGGGAGGAGGGAGGGGATTGTGATTGAGATGTAACTTGAAGAAACAATAAATAAATTATTAAAAAAAATATTCTGTTACATCCCCTAAAGGTCATGGTGTTGAAGGTTTGGTGCAGAGCTTGGTACTATTGGGAAGTGGTGGCACTTTTAGGGATGGGGTCTAATTGGAGGTCTTCAGGTCACTGGGCATGTACCCTAGAAGAGAGTCCTGGGGCTTGACCTTCTTCCACTTCCCTGCCATGCACTATACTCCTATCCTACCGTCCTGCCGCAGGCCCTGCAACACAGCTGGTTGCTGTGTTGGACAGGGACCTTCAGACTGAGCCAACTTACCTTTTTCTTTTTACAAGTTGATGATCTCTAGGATTTTATGGGGTGATGGAAAATGGACTAATATGAGTCCCTAAATTGGGAGTCTCTTGGGTTTGATTTTTCTAGATGTCCAACTTTTGCTTCACAGGGAAGGTTTCTAGGGTCAGAATGAAAGGTTGAAATCTCACTTTTCACCAGTTATGTCATCCCACTGTGTCCCTTGGCAATGACAAGCATTCTAAACTATCTCAAGCTGGATTTAGGAAGCTCAGCTCCACAATGCCCTGTTGAACTTTGTCTTTAGATGCACGATGAGATATGTGCGATACACTTACACTAAAAATACTTCCTTGAAATTCAAATGTAACTGGTTATGATGCCTTTTATTTGATAACTTTTCACAGTCTGCTTGCCTTTCTTCCTTCCTTTTACAGAAGCAGGGATGAAATCCAGGGCCTTGTACATGCCAGACAAGTGCTCTACCACTGGAGCCATCCCCCCAGACACTGTCAGTTTTTCTTATCACCTTCATTGCCAAAGATCCTAGTGCTGGGGCCTCAATTCAGCCCTCATGGGACCTGCTAAGGAGGGTGTGGTATCTTAATCCCAGAAGAAAGTCCTTTTTGGAGGAGTTAAACTTTCCTGAAAGTGCACAAGAAACAAGCAGCCCAGGCAGACTGGTAAAACAAGAATCCAAGAAAGCCTGAGGTAGGATGGAAATGAAGGTCATCCGCTGGGAAACCACAGCTAGTGACCATTTCATGAAACCCCCTCCCAGGTGGGTGACACTCTTCAGCAGGCTCCTTTGATCCAAAATATATGATGTTCTCACAAAGAAAGTGCTGCAGAAAAGTTTTATGTCCCTACAAGAGTACTGATGGCCCTTCCTCTCCACCTTCATACAACAAATGAAGCAACAGAAAACAGTCCACCAGGGGAGTGCATTTAAATATGGACAGTCTATAACTGTTGAAATATCACAAGGCAGGAGGAGGGGGAGCTGAAGAAGAGGACATGGCTCGGAGATTAAAAACATGTACAGCTCTTCTAGAGGACCTCAGCTCAGTTCCTAGGACCAATGTTGGGCAGCTTACAACTGCCAAGAGCTGGAACTGTCTCTCCTGCCCTCTGTGGACACCAGCATACTTGTGGCGTGTGCACGCACACACACACACACCCACACACACACACACACACACACATATAAATAAAATAATTTTTAAAAAGAAATATTGCTTAACTGTGGTGTGGCACACACCTTTAATCCCACCACTTGGGAAGCAGAGGCAGGCAGATCCTTGAGTTTGAGACCAGCCTGGCCTACAGAGTGAGTTCCAGGACAGCCTGGGCTACACAGAGAAACCCTGTCTTGAAACAAACAAACAAACAACAAAAAGAAATATCACATAATACTCTATAAATGAGTTTAAAATTTCCTTTGAGCAAATTTATTCAGTATATTGTAAAAAAATGTGGGCAGGGCAGTACCAGAAAAACTGCTTCAGCAGGTTCAAATTTTATGTGACAACTTAAAAAAGAGTTTTGTCTGTTTTTTTGTTTGTTTGTTTTGATTTGTTTTGTTTTTAGACTGGGTCTAGATATGTAGCCCTGACTGGCCTGGGAATCACCATACAGACGAGGCTGGCCTTGAATCACTGCCTCTCGGGTGCTAGGGTTACAGGTGTGAGCCACCATACCTGATCAGAAAAATCCTGTATTGATCTCATTTATCTATGTGTGCTAAAATACAGGCGTGTACATGCCACAACATGAGTATCACAGTCAGCAGACAGTAAAAGACAACTTTAGGGGACTAGAGAGACGGCTCCTAGGTTAAGAGCACTTGACTGCTCTTCTAGAGGACCCAGGCTCCATTCCCTGAATTTCCCAGCACCCACTTGTAACACCAGTCCAGGAGGATCTGATCACCTCTCTGGCCTCCTTGGGCACAGCATGCACATGGTGCACAGACATGCATTCAGACAAAACACTGATACATATAAAATCTCAACAACCAAAAGACAACTTTAGGTGTCATCTTCATTCTTCCACCTTGTTTGAGACAGGGTCTCTCTTGTCCATCACAGTGTGCTCCAGGCCGCTGCCCACAAATGACCCAGGATTCTTCAGACTACTGTATCTGACTTTATGTGTTGCTGTGGGGATTCGAATTCAGGTCCTCATGCTTACGAGGCAAGTGCTTTACCATGGGGCCAGGTAAAGCACTTTTTACTCAGAGGCCAGGAGGTGGTGGCAAATGCCTTTAATCCAAGTACTCAGGAGGCAGAGGCAGGAGGACTGTTACAAGTTTGAGAACAGCCAGGGCTACACAGCAAGACTCATCTCAAAAACAAAAAAGTAAAATAAGTAAATAAATATCTATAAAATGAAATAATATTAATAATTATAAATCAAAATGGATTACTTGAATCCAGGAAAATTTATAAAATCAAATGTTGATTTGTTTTTCCCTAGGATATTTACTTTTCATTTGTTTTGTTTGTTTGTTTACCGCAGGGTTTCCTGGGGCTGGAGAGGTGGTTCAGCAGTTAGGAGCACATAATCCTCCTGTAGAGGACCTGAGTTCCCCGCATCCATATGAGGCAGTTCACAACTGCTCATAACCATAGTTCCAGAAGATATGATGTCTCTGGTCCCTGATGGCACCCACACTCAAGTGAACTTACTTACACACAGATAGAGACAAATGCATGCACACAATTGAACCCCCCGCAAAAAAAAAGGACAGGATATCCTAAAGCTCAGGCTAGTCTTGAATTTGCTATACAGTTGAGGCTGGCTTGGAACTACTGACCCTCCTCCTGCCTCTGCCTCCCAGGTACTTGAATTGCAGGCATGAGCAACCTCGTCTTTATCTTTACTTTCTAAAATTGCCTATTCATTTTGAGACAGGGTCTCACTTATCCTGCCCAGGCTGGCCTTGAAATCATACCCAAGCAATCCTCCGGCTTCAGCCTCCCAAGTAACTGAGACAACAGGCGAGCGCTTCTGAATTTTGCTCTTTTCCTGGACAGTGTCTTAGTTATTTTTCTACTGCTGTGAACAGACACCACCGTCAGGCCAACGTAAAGAAAGAAAAGCATTTAATTTGGGGCTCATGATTTTAGAAAGTGAGTCCTTGACTCTCATGGTGGGGAGCATGGCAGGCAGTGGCTGAGAGCTCACATCTTGATTCGCACATGTCAGGCAGAGAAAGACACTAGGAATGGCATGGGCTTTTGAAACCTCAAAGAACCTCAAAGTCCGTTGACACACCTCCTCCAAGACCACACTTCCGATTCCTTTTCAAATAGTTTTTACCACCTGGGGACCAGGCCTTCAAATATATGAGCCATGGGGCTGTTCTCATTCTGGTCACAACCGTGAGGGCCACAGCAATAGAACCCTCAGACCTTCATGGTGACTTAGCGCTCTGGAATCACTGTCAAAAGCAAGCTGCAGGACATTGCCATCACCTCAGAAAGTCCTTGTTCTTTGTTCCTCTTTCCCCACCTTCTGTCTGTCTCAGTATATAGCAGTAATGGCTGATTTTTTTTTGTTTTGTTTTTTTGTTTTTCGAGACAGGGTTTCTCTGTATAACAGCTCTGGCTGTCCTGGACTCACTTTGTAGACCAGGCTGGCCTCGAACTCACAGAGATCCGCCTGTCTCTGCCTCCCAAGTGCTGGGATTAAAGGCGTGCACCACCATCACCCGGCCTAATGGCTGATTCTTGAACAGCATGTGCAGACACTACGGACTAGTCCCTTCACATCTGGCTTTTTTTTCCTGTAAGGTTGTGTTTGTTTGGTTTTTTTTTAATTGAGCTGAGATCCTTTAGTTCAAGGCTGTAGCCTGGGCTGCATGGTGAGAGCTACCTAGCTCAGAGAAACTGAGGCTGAGGGCGTGGTTCAGTGGTAGACCTAGCACCCACAGGCTCTGCATTTAATCGCTAGTATCACAACCACCACCAAAAGACCAAACAAAAACATTTTAAAGTGTGTAGTTAATGGCATTTAGCTTAGAACATTTGGTAACCAATACCTCTGTCTAGCTCTGAAAATGTCCACACACCCCTGGTAGGAAAGATTTTTTTTTTTTTTTTTTTTTGGTTTTTTGAGACAGGGTTTCTCTGTGTAGCCCTGGCTGTCTGTCCTGGACTCAATTTGTAGACCAGGCTGGCCTCGAACTCGCAAAGATCCGCCTGCCTCTGCCTCCCAAGTGCTGGGATTAAAGGCGTGCGCCACCACTGCCCGGCAGGAAAGATTTTTTTATAGGAGGCCTGAGGCTTGGGATTGGAAACTTGGAACAGACCCAACAGGCTCAACTAGTAAAGATATTTTTTCCAAGACAGGGTTTCTCTGTGTAGCCCTGGCTGTTCTGGACCCACTCTGGCCTTGAACTCACAGAGATCCGCCTGCCTCTGCCTCCTGCATGCTGGAATTAAAGGCGTGCGTCACCATGCCCAGCTACTAGTACAGATTTTTGTTTTTGTTTTGGTTTTTGGTTTTTCGAGACAGGGTTTCTCTGTGTAACATCTCTGGCTGTCCTGGACTCACTTTGTAGACCAGGCTGGCCTCGAACTCACAGAGATCCGCCTGCCTCTACCTCCCGAGTGCTGGGATTAAAGGCTGTACCACCATGCCTGGCTGACTAGTACAGATTTTAATCGGAGTAGTTGACTCTTGTTGGTTACAGGAGGTTGGGTGGCTAATTAGCTAACAACCCTGTAAACAGTTAACTAGCTGAGCAATATCCAATTGAATGGAGAATTGGATGGGTGGTAGCCAACTCATTCTTTTCTTCTAAATTCTGTTTTTCTCCTTCCTTTCTATCTCACTCACCCTCCCTCTCTCTGTCCCTTCCTCCCCCTCTCCTGCCCTCCTCTCTTTCCCTCTCTCCAGCCTTCCTTTTTTTTTTTTTTTTTTTTTTGCAGTCCTGGGAATGGAACCTCCCTTTCAGGGCACTGCTGGTGAGCTCTCAGCTTCAGCTCCTTTTGCCGCCATTTGTTTCTGTAAATGCCACCTGACTGGGCTGTGGGACAGAATTCTCAGAATCTGCTCAGATTCTAGGAACTGCCCAATGCATTTTGTTTTGTGCTTTCCTCAATAAACTCTCCTGAATTTAATTGGTGTCAAGAATTAAATTCAGCACTTAGGCACTCCCACAGGAGACGCCCTACCTGTTAACCAGGTCTCTGCCTCACCCCTGCCCAGCACCTGGCCACCCTGACCCTGCTTTCAGCCTATCCTTCCTTTTTTATGGCCCATCAGTTTTTTTACTCTCTGATAAAAACTGCACAAGAGGAGAAGAAACATTTAGGACTTCGGGGCTCCCAGCAAGGAGGATCAGACAAAAAACAAAACAAAACCCTGAAGTCAAGGAAAACTCTTCCAGTCGGTCCAGGCCAGAAGAAAACATCCCTAAAGTTATGTTCAGGAAGCCGCTCTTCTCGGGTGCAGGGTTCCTCCTTGCCCCAGGCTTGGAGGCTGCCCTGGTGCAGCTATCAAGGGCCGATGACAGCCGTGTTTATTTTCTTATCAACTAAGTAAAAGTCAAAGGACAGGTTGAAAAAGAAAAATCCCCACAGCTGGCATTCACATAAAGACCAAAGTAAATGTTAACATCCTGGAACTGTCGGCAGGTGTTTCAAATGCAGGAAAGGCCATGGGAGAAGGTGGCCATCTGGCAGACAGCACCTACCTGGAATTTATATAAGCAGTCATGAAACGTGAGGCCGGCTCATCTGTAGGTGGTTTTTTGTTGTTTTGTATTGTTTTTAGAGCTAAGGTCTCATAGAGCTTGAGCTGGCCTCTGACTTGCTGTGTAGAAGAGGTTGACTTTGAACTCATGATCCTCTTGATTCCACTTCCCAAGTGCCTGGAAGGTGTTCATCACCACACAGAGTTACGTTCAGTGCTGGGGACTGAACTTGGGGCTTTGTGTAGGCTAGTCGAGCACTCCACCAACTGAGCCCAACTAGGTTCTAGCCCAGCGGTCCTCAACCATCCTAATGCTGTGACCCTTTAGTACAGTTTCCTCATGTTGCTGTGACCCCCAGGCAGAACATTATTTTGTTACTACTTCATAACTGTAATTTTGTTCCTATTATAATCATAATGTGAATATTTGATATGCAGGGTATCTTATATGAGACACCCAAAGGGGTCAAGACTCACAGGTTGAGAACCGCTCTAGCCCCAGATCTCATCATATCTAAAAGAAAGAAAGAAAAAGAAGAAAAATGTTTGGGTCTGGAGGGCTGGTTCAGTTAATGAAGTGTTTGCCTCACGATCATGAAACTTTTCAGTCCCCAGAACTCATGCACAAACGCCAGGCATTGTGATGGGAGCTGAGAAAACAATCATTGAGCTCCCCATGAGGACCGCATAGGATACCTTATACATAAGTGATTAATCTCACAGTTGCTCCTGAAAGTACTTTGATGCCACTGGTTGTGTGTGTGTGTGTGTGTGTGTATCTGATGCATATCTGATTGGGTAAGTGATTAATCTCACAGTTGCTCCTGAAAGTACTTTGATGCCACTGGTTGTGTGTGTGTGTGTATCTGATGCATATCTGATTGGGTGTGTCTGTGTGAGTGGTGTCTGCTCCTGTGTGCAGATATCCTGTGTGCAGATACGCTTGCCCTGTGTGCGAGTGTGGAGGGCGGAGATCAAGCACAACTGTCTTCGTCTGTCATTTTCCATGTTATATTTTTGAGACAGGGTTTCTCACCCAACTTGGCAGCATTTCTGCTGGACTGGCTAGCCATCGAGCCCCTGACACCTGTCTGTACTCTCCCAGCACTTGGGGTTACAGGCGTGTGTAGCCACATCCAGCTTTTATGTGGGTGGGAGGAATCCAAATGCAGGTCCTCATGTTTAAACAGCTCCATACCCACAGAACCATCTCACATCCTCAGCCCACAATGACAATTTTTTAAAAAATTGTTTTTATTTTATTTACGCATATGGTGGTTTTCTGCATGTATGTACAGGCACCATGTGCATGCAATGCCCTCCGAGGCCAGAAGAGGGTGTTAGATTCCCCAGGAGGTGGAGTTACACACAGTTGAGAGCTGCCCTGTGGGTGCTCGGAATTGAACCTGGGTCCTCTGTAAGACTGGCCAGTACTTTTAACAACTGAGTCATCTCTCTAGCCTCAAAATGCCAATTTTTAAAATTATATTTTTATTTTTCTGGGGTGGGGGTATGTGTATAGCATGTGTGTGGAGGTCAAAGGAGTCAGTCCTCGCCTATTATCATGTGGGTTTTGGACTTGAACTCAGGGTGTGGGGCTTGGCAGAAGTGCCTTGACTGGCTGAGCCATCTCCCTGGTCCACAATGCCATCCTATGTTTATGTATCGTTTTAGAAATACTTCTTCACCATGTAATTTTTCTTGGGTTGGGGAGAGGGCTCAGCAGGTGGAAGTGCTTGCCACGAAGACCTGAATTTGTATCTCAGAACCTACATAGAGCAGGACATGCTAGCTGGAGACAGCTAGTTTTGTTTGTTTTGGTCATTTAAATTTGACCTTGAGCCGGGAGGTGGTGGCGCACGCCTTTAATCCCAGCACTTGGGAGGCAGAGGCAGGTGGATCTTTGTGAGTTCGAGGCCAGCCTGGTCTATAAAGTGAGTCCAGGACAGCCAGGGCTACACAGAGAAACCTTGTCTCGAAAAAGCAAATAAATAAATAAATGAATGAATGAATGAATGAATGAGCGAACGAATGAACGAATGAATAAATAAATAAATAAATTTGACCTTGAGTGTCTCACCCTGTCCAAATCATGCAAGTTTTTTGTTTTTTTGTTTTGTTTTTTTTTTTTTGTTTTTTCGAGACAGGGTTTCTCTGTGTAGCTCTGGCTGTCCTGGACTCGCTTTGTAGACCAGGCTGGCCTCGAACTCACAGAGATCTGCCTGCCTCTGCCTCCCGAGTGCTGGGATTAAAGGCGTGCGCCACCACCGCCCGGCTATCATGCAAGTTTTAAAGGTGCTACCACCAATGCAGTCTTTAGGACCAGGAGGAGCCTGTGTGTACGGGAGGGCCATCCCAGGGTCTCAAGGGTCTCTCTGTGTCTACATTCTGTGCATTCTGGGTGTGGGGGGAGTAAAGGAGGCCTGGGAAGGTGTGGGAAAGAAAGGAACTAGAGTCTCCCTGCCTGCCACAGAGCCACAGAGCCAGACCCAGAGCCAGTAGGACAGATACTTAGACCAGCTGAGATAAATTCAAGGGACTGGGCTTAGGTAATTTCTTGTGGGGCCAGAAAGCGTGAAGAGGGCAGGGCAGCCCAGCAAGCTAGAGCCAGACCCTGGTTGGATGTCGGCACCATGACCTCCTCCCGGCCCTCTCTGCCCCATCCTTCTCATCCTCCCTTATCCCCCTCTTTACCTCAGTTCTGCTCCCAGAAAAAAGCCTTTCTTGGCTGGCAGAGCCTGCTCAGATCTCCTGCTTTTCTTGAGCCCACCGATTATAGATGGGGCCACACCCACAAGACAGCAGCAGAACTAACATAGGCTGGTGTTCAGTGGACATCCTTCCACACGGCCAGCCAGGTTGGTTCTCAAAACCGTCACAGGAGGAAAAGCACTTGGAGGAGTTGTGTGAACCCCATGACGTTATGCTGAACATGCATTCTACATAATGGAAGTCAGCCTCCCCCATGTGTCTTGCTGTGAGCGGGTCTCTGGGGCAAGCACTGAAGCCTGTATCAGTGCAGATCCCTGGTGAGTGACTCTCGTCACTGTCCTGCAAGGCTCGGCCCAGACTGTGTGTCTGTGTGCCGTGTGGTGGCAGTGCTCTCGGAGGCCAGAAGAGGGCGCCGGAGTCCTCGGGACTGGAGTTACAGATGGAGCCATGTGAGTGCTGGGAATCAAACCTGAACCTGCCTGGGTCCTTTGGTAGGGCAACCAGCGCTCTTAGTGATACAGCTGTCTTTCCAGCCCAGACTGTGCACTATTTAAGAGAAGTCCATATGTCTAGCACAGAGCCTAGCACCCTATGCCAGCGCTCAGCAAACATTTAAAGAATTAGATCTTCTTTTCGTTTTTTGTTTTCTGTTCGGAGACAAGGTTTCTCTGTGTAGCAGTAGGGCTGTCCTGGAAATTGCTTTGTAGACCAGGCTGGCCTCAAACTCAGAGATATCTGCCTGCCTCTGCCTCCCAAGTGCTAGGATTAAAGGCGTGCGCCACCATGCCCTGTTCCTTCTTGTTGGATTTTTGAGACAGGGTTTCTCTGTGTATCCCTGGCTGTCCTGGACTCACTCTGTAGACCAGGGTACACCTGAGCTCACAGAGATCCGCCTGCCTTTGCCTCCCGAGTGCTGGGATTAAAGGCATGTGCCACCACGCCTGACAAATTAGAAGATCTTTTAAGTAGTGGGACAGAACTGGGGTTGAACCCCAGGGGCCTTATTTGTGCTAGGTGGATGCTCTACTCCTAAACTACACCTCAGCCCCCGAAACCACTGATAACTTTTATGATGGACTGCATGTCCTCTATGTCCTACTCCTGAACAAAGCTTCAACTCCTTACTGGTGCTTGGAATAGGTCTCAAGGAGACTGGGCTTTTATTAAACTCAAGTATGTGGCCAAGGGTGACCTTGAATTTGTAATACTCCTGCTTCAACCTCCCAAGTGTTGGGATTACAAGTTGGCATAACACCTGGCTTGTTTTTGTTGGTTTTTACCTTGAGATAGGGCTGCCCTGACCTGGAACTCATTAAATAGCCCAGGATAGCCTTGAATTTATGGTGATCTTCCTTGCTTAGCCTCCCAAGTGCTGGGATTACAGGTTCAAGTCATGCACCTGGTTCTAAACTTTTAACTTTTAAATGTTACATTTTTTTCCCTTTTTACTTTGTAATTTGTTTTAGCTGACTCTCCACTTCACCATCAAAAAAAAAAAAAAAAAAAAAAAGCAGGATGGGAGGAAAAGAGAAGCCTTGCCTGACAGTGTATTCTAGAATTCTAGGTGTTCTTTGAACTCTACTTGCCAACCCCAGGTGAGTCTTTGTGACTGTCTCTGACAAGAAAACAGAGGCCGGCCGTGGAAAGCTGAGACAGTCTTGGGTCACAGTGTGTAGGGCCTGAAGGTACTTGAACCCAGCAATGAGATTCCACCCTACATCTAATGATCCCTCACTGCTCCACACCCGGTCAGAGCTTCTGTAGCCTGAGAATTCACCTATTAACCAGCTGGTTTGGTCCACTCTGGAGGGGAGCAGCACAGAGGGGTGTTTGTTAGTAGTAGCAGAACGAGGGGTGTGACTCAGTTGGTAGAGTGCTTGCCTAGCAGACCCCCCAATGCTGCACCAACCAGGCTGGTTGTGGGGTCCTGTAATCCCAGCACTGGGGAGTGTTGGTGAGAGGATCAGAAGTTTAACGCTACCCTCAGCTATGTAATGAGTCCAAGGCTAGCCCATTGCTAGATGCTACATGAGAACCTTTAATTTTTTTTTAAGACACCTCTGGATCCTCATGAACTCTCAGACCTTGGACACATTCCCTCGGTCAGCTTTCCAAGCCAGACCATGCCCCAGAGCTGGTGAGCCCTGCAGTGGCCTCCATATGCTGTTTGCTCAGCTGGCTGTGCGCTCTGCCTGCTCTGGGCTTTTGTTTACTCTGCAAATGTCACCTGGGCCTCACCAGTCTATATCTGCAACCAAAGACTGGGAACAAAGACCGAAAGGCTCAGTCTACTGCTTGTGTGAGACACCCTCACTCGGTTTTCAGTTTCTGTCTGATAGCGGGCAAAGCAGGGGCTGGCAAAGTAGCCTGGTGATAGACTGCCTGCCTGCATGGGGCCCTGGGTCCGCTCCACCCCTAGAGCCAAAAGCGGAGGACATTCGAGAAGTATAGCCACCAAAGAGCAGTGGGATAAGCCCTAGTTCCTTGCATACGTGTGTAACCCACAGGATTCTGAATCTACAGTTGCAGGGATCCAGGTTTGAATCACTGCTCCTTCGTGGACGGCTTGGTGACTTTGTGTTTAACGTCTCAGAACCTCGTCTTTCTCCTTTGAAAGGCTGGCAGAGCACCTCAGGGACAGGACATTTGCATATCGTGCATATGGCTTGGCCTTGAAGAACAGAAAAGGAGAATGCACTTGGCTTGTGTCCATTTTCCTCGGCCATTGTTCCTAATATTGACTTATTCCACACAGCCTCCTGCCTGTTTCTGTGTAAATAAAGTCACTGTGGAGTAAAGTGAGCAGAAATGGGGCTTCATGTTCTTTGTTCCTCTTCTTCCTGGAAAAAGCTTCTAAGAACTTCTAGCCGCGGGAAGTGAGCAAACAAGGGAGATACTAATCTGTGAAAAAACAGATTCCCTCTTTCTCTGGAAGTTGGGAGCAAGTCCACTCATTGGTAACCCTAGCCCCTGATCAATGTACAACCCAAGCTTCCTGCTTTGAAGTGGTAAACATGGCCCCTTACTGGAAGGCAGGCTTCCAGGCCTCTGGGATTTCGTCAGCTGCTCAGTCTCCCAGGAGAACCGGCGACACCTGTCAAGCCTGCAGCCAAGTCCAGAAGGCAAGGTGCACATTTCAAGGTCTGCTGGGCCGCGTCTTTTGAGTTTGTAATTCCAGTGTCCCACATTTAAAAGCATCTGTACCATTGCCAAGCCAAATGAAGCTTGGAAAGAAAACAGGAAACTGAAGGTCAGCAGTCTCATTGTGCAAAGAGAGGAGGCCGGAGAGGAGGGTGGGGATTGACACCCCTCAGAGGCTGGGGAGCACAGTAGCCTTGCCCAACCCCAAAGGCCAGAGCCCTTGCCCATTGCTTTAGAGAGACACTCAAAGCAGGGAGAGGGGAAGGTGAAAAATTGGAAGCCAAAGGAAGAGATGAGGAAGGCTCCCTCTCATTCTTACCTCTCTTTATTCATTCATTCAATTAATTAATTAACTTTTGAGATAGGGTCTCATGTAGTCCAGGCTAACCTTAAAACTCTCTATGTAGTGGAGGCTGACCTTGAACTTCTGATCCTACTGACTCCACCTTCCAAGTGCTGACTATAGGCATGGCATGGGCCCTACATCTGGCTACGTATCCACTTTAAAAAACAGTTGCTAAGAAATAGGAAAGCTGGGCCATGGTGGCCCATACCATCCTTGTAATCCTTATACTGCTGAGAAGGAATATGGTGGAAGGAATATGAGTTCCAGGCAAACCTAGGCTGCTTCGTGATTTCCAATTCATCTTGGGCTGCAGAGCAAGACCCTGTCTACTCTTGTCTCTCTTTATCTATTTATCTATATTCCGACTTGTATATCTATGACAGGAATCCAGGAAAGGGCTCATAGTAAAGAATTAAATCTATGGGACAGGCATCTTCTTGTGCCCCCTTGGGGACAGTGGCAGGTGTTAAGGTTTGCATCTGTCACTCTCTTGTCAGTTTCAAGTCACATTTAGCACCGGATGAACGTTACTTCCTTCTTGAGATATTGCTCAGGTGCCAGGTGGCATCGGGTTTTCTTAGCAGGGAGAAACAGAGCAGGAGGAGGAGCAAAGCTAAGCCCCGTGCAAACCCCTACCCACCCTTCAAAGCCCATTTGAACGTGTCCTTCTTCATGAAGCCTTCCTTGAGGGCCTAGGGATTTGGACCTTGTTCCTAGGCTTCATGCTGCAAGGGAACTGGGCATAGCTTCACACACTTGTGTGTCCCAGTTACTCTGGAGGCTGAGGCAGGAGAATCACAAGCTCAAAGGCTGCCTGGACTACAGAATGAGTCCAAGGCCAGCCTAGGCAGCTTAGCTGGAATACTTTTTTTTTTTTTTTAAAGTATGTGTTGGTGTATGGAGAGTGTGTATTGGTGTTGTGTATATGTGTGTGTGTTGGTAGTTTGGGGGTGGGGATGGGGTGTGGGTGTGTGTGTTGGGGTAGGGGGCAGTTGTGTATCTCAGTGGTAGAGTGTTTGCCTAGCAGGCATGAGCCCTTGAGATAAATCCTCAGTACAGAGGGGGAAAAAAAAAGAGCCAGGTGTGTGGTTGCACTGTTTCCTTAGTGCTGGAAGGAAAAGGGACCATAGCCCACCATTGCCCTGAGGGACATGACTACTGCACAGACAACAGGAATGACTCTGAATGGGCGGTGTGGCTTCTGGGGAATTCCCACTTATCTCTTCACTAAATGACTGGCCCCGAGTGCAGAGCAGCCCTGAACTCAAGGCCCTGAATCCGGGTGTTCTAAACCCCTGCCCATGGACCCTGTGCCGAGGAAGCTAAGACCATCTGTTAGCAGGCTGTCACCCTTTTTATTTATTTGGGTTTTTTGTTGTCTGTTTGTTTTGTTTGAGACAGGGTCTCATCTATCTTAGGTTCCCTTCAAACTGCATTGCCAAGGGCGACTTGGCAGTTGGGGCCCTTCTGCTTTCACCAACCAAGCTGGGATTAATGTGGTGTGCCACACTATGCCTCTGTGTGTCTGTATTTCCCTTCTTCTTCCTTTTTTTTTTTTTTTTTTTTTTTTGAGACAGGGTCTCACTCTGTAGACTAGGCTGGCCTAGCACTCATTGTAAGTCTCATGCTTCAACCTCTTGAATGCTGGGTTTACAGGTGTTAGCGACCATCCCAATTTTTTTTCTTTTTCTTTCTTTCTTTTTTCTTTTTTTTTGAGACAGGGTTTCTCTGTGAACTCACTCTGTAGACCAGGCTGGCCTTGAACTCACAGAGATCCGCCTGCCTCTGCCTCCCAAGTGCTGGAATTAAAGGCGTGCGCCACCACCGCCCGGCTTAATTTTAATTTTTTAAGATGGGAGGCTCACTATGTAGCATAGGCTTCAATTCTCAGTGATCCTCCATTAACTTAGATTCCAGCACTGGGCCCACAGGTCTGTACCACGTTGCCCACCTGGAGGTCTCACTTTAAAAGTACAGATCCTATCTTCTTCATTTCTAGACCTGACCACCTCTAGTTGTTAGGTACAGAGCAGCCGTCAGAAGCCTCCCACGCTACCCCATGGTTCAATCCCAGTCTTGGACTTCCCCACAGGCGAGGGTCTTTGTGTGCAGCAAGTGTCTGTAGTCCTCTGTTGAACGTTTTGTTTTGGATCACACTAATGGGGCAAACAGGTGACAGCTTGGAGCAGGAATGTCCCACACAAAGGGTGAGCAAGCTTTTGGGTCCCAGACTGTGGGAGAGAGCAACTAGAGAAAAGCCACTGGTGCCTACTAATAGAACCTCATCTGCACTGTGGCCAGACTTTATAGATATGGAGCTGGAGAGGTGGCTCAGTGATTGCAGGCGCTGGCTGCTCTTCTCAGAGGACGCAGGTCTAATTCTCAGCACCCACATGGCAGTTCACAAACATCTGTAATTCCAGTTCCAGGGGATCCGACTCCTCTTCTGGCCTCCTTGGGCGCCAGGTATGCAAGTGATACACAAGCATGCATGTGGGCAAAACACACATACACATAAAATAAACATAAATTTAAAAGATCTTATAGTTATGTTTCTCTTTTTAAAGAGACAGATTCAGGCTGGAGAGATGGCTCAGCAGTTAAGAGCACTTGCTGCTCTTGAAGAGGGCCTGGGTTCCCAATGCCTATGTGGCAGCTCACAAGTATCTCTAACTCCAGTTTCAGGAGATGTGACACATTTTCTGACCCCAGGCTCCTGCATGCCCTTGGTGTACATGCATGCACCCCCGCACATAAGCATAGACAATAAATAAATGAATGTTAAAAAAAAAGAGTCAGGGTCAGGAACTGGGAGTGTATCTGAGTTGGTAGTGGTGTTCCAGAGTATCCTGGCCGGGTGTGATACACATCACTACGCTGCTGGTGGTGGAATAACTGTGTAATTTCAATACACAAGAGGTGGGGGGCAGGAGGACCAGAGACTCAAGCTTATCTACAGTATACAGTACGTTAAAGGCCAGCCTGGGTTACATGAGACCATCTCAACAGGCGGGGGAAGAAGATAGCTTAGTCAATCAAATGTTTGCGATAAGAGCACACAAAAAAAAAAAAAAAAAAAAAAAATCTGGGTATGCTGGAACAAACTTGTAATCCCAGGGCTGGGAGACAGAGACAGGTAGAGTCCTGGGACTCCCTGGCTAGCTAGCCTGGATCAACTTGCAAACACCAGGTCCCAGTAACAGACCTTATCTCAAAAAGCATGGGTGGGGGTGTCCTGGAGAGATGGTTCAGAGGCTAAGAGTACTAGATGCTCTTCCAGAGGACGGGGGTTTGATTCCCAGTAGCTACATGGCAGCTCACAACTGTTTGTAGCTCTAGCTTCCAAGGGTACTGTGTGTGCTTGGTACACAGATATGCACGCCGACAAAATATCAATACACAAAAAAATAAATGAAAGGACAAAAATTTTTGAAAGTCTTGGGTACAGAATGTTCCCTCAGCCTTCTAGGAAGTGCTGTATTTCTTGGCTACGGACTATCTATAGGATAGCTCTCCAGAGGAGTGGAAGAATAGCTGAAAAGTGAAGTGTTCTGCCTTGCAAGGACAAGGCCCTGATTCCATCTTTGGCCTCTGCCCAAAGAGTAGAAAGAAAGGAAAGCAAATATTGAAAGAAGGAAGAAAGAATAGGGTTAATGGAAGACTGAGAAGAAGTGGCAAGGCCTGTAGGCAGTGGTGAACTGCTGTTGGTAACAACAGTAATTAACATTATTCTGTGCTTACTCTGACACACTTTGGGCTAAATGCTTTTTCTTATGCAATCTCATTTTAGAGACAAGGAAACCAAAGCTCCTGAAGATTAAGCAACTTGTCCAAGCTTACTCAACCAGTATATGTGGGAGGCCTGACAACCAACCCGCCCTGTGTCTCCATTTCACAAGCCAATGCCCCAGCCACTGGGAGACTGTTCCTGGGAATGGAAGATGAGTGGTTTCTCCCCCAGCACCCACTGAAGTAATACAATCTTCCTCCTCCTCCAAACCTGAAGCTTTTCTCTCTTTTCCCATCACTTTAAGTTTAGACTCCCTAGAACATTCTCAGGAAGTCTAGACTTCATGAGATCCTGACATCACCTAAAGGCTACAGCATCTTTGTCTTTGAAGGTGAACTTGAGTGGGGTTAACTGTCCATATGAATATTGTTTATTGGGGTCAATCTCAAAACACCCCACCAGGTGTATACACTAGTGCATATACCAGGTGCGGGGAAGCCGTCAGAATCGAGGTTGAGGTTGGTGACAGTGGCTCATGCCTGTGGTGCCAGCCCTCTGGAGATGGTGAGAGGATTGGCTGAATGGCAGAGGGAGAGCCTGTATCCACAAACAAAGCAGGGCCCTGGAACAGAAGGAGGACATGGAGAACAGTTGCTCAGATCTACCTCAAGTCCAGTTCAGTGAGTAGCAGTGTCATGTTGGCTTTTTAGTTTAGGACAAATGGGTCAAAGTCATGTAAGTTGATAAAGGTAAGGAAAATTGAGGCTGAATAGGAAGGATTGCTAAACAAAAGAGTTTAACACTAGCACAGGAAACACACTGAGACCCTGTCTCAAAAACTTAAAAAGCCACCAGGTGTGGCAGCACATACCTTCAATTCCAACCCTTGGGAGGCAAAGGCAGGAGGATCTCTGTTTGAGGCCAGTTTGTCTGCATAGTGAGTTTCAGGACAGCCAGAGCTACATAGTGAGACCCTGTCTCAAATAAATAATAAATATATAGACAGACAGATGATAGATAGATAGATAGATAGATAGATAGATAGATAGATAAGACAAAATGTAAAAAGCTATTATTCTGCCTGGCAATAGCGTGCATGCCTTTAATCCCAGCACTCAGGAGGCAGAGGCAGGCAGATCTCTGAGTCTAAGGCCAGCCTGATTTACAGAGTAAGTTCCAGGATAGCCAGGCTACACAGAGAAACCCATCTCAAAAAAACCAAAAATCAAAAAACAAAACAAAAGTTTCCTGGCTATCATGCGTTTGATTGAGTCTACTCCCAATTCCTCTCCTATCCCACTGTGATGATTTGAATGAGAATGGTCCCCGTAGGTTCATATGGTTGAATGCTTGGACCTCAGTTGGTGGAACTGTTTGGAAAGGATTAGGAGGTGTGGCCTTGTTGGAGGAGGGGTGTCACTGAGGTCAGGCTTTAAAGTTTTAAAAGACTTCTAAGTCTCCCTCTTTGCCTCATGGTTGTGGATCAAGATATGAGCTCTCAGCTCCTGCTCCAGAGTTATGCCTCCCGGCCTCCTGCCATACTCACCGCCATGATTGTTGTGGACTCTAACCCTTTGAAATCGTAAGCAAGCCCTTTGTAAGCTCTTTCTGTGTAAGAGTTGCTTGGTCATGGTGTTTTGTCATGGCAATAGGAAAGAAACTGAGACACCCCCACCACTATTCCCCTCCACCTTCATGTGTTCTTTCTTTTTTTCCTTTACTACAATGGAGTGTACCATCTACTGAAACACAGGTAGCCTCTCAGGGGCTGCATCCCTGGAACAAATGGACTCTCCCCCTCCCAGCACTCATTAGTTGTCCATAGCTCTTCAGCTAGGACGGGACCTCCTGCCCATTTCAACCACGCTGGGGTTTTGTCTGTCTTGATTTTGTTCATGGAGTCGTAGCTGCTCTGAGTCTCTTTGTGCAACTGCTCTGTTGTATGATCATAGTCATCTACTGCCTCTGGCTCTCGCAGTCTCCACTTCTTCTTCTTCCAAGATGATCCCTGAGTATCCCTGAGTGGACAGGGCATGATATAGATGTCCCATTTCAGGCTGAGTACTCTGTAGTCTCTTACCCTCTGCACATGAACCAGCTGTGGGTCTTTGTGTTAATCCATATGTGTTGCAAAATGGAGCTTCTCTGTCAAAGACTGAGATATGCACCAACCGACGGATTTAAGGATAAGTCCTTTGGAGTCCATTTAGTACTATTTCCACTTAGCAGAATAATGGTGGCAGGTTCTCCCTAAGGGCCTATTACCTCTCTAGCCACAGGCTCTTGGTCTCAATATCAGTGTCAGGCATGGCTCCCTTCTTGTGGAGTGGATCTTAAATTCAATCAGAAAGTGGTTGGTTACTCTTACGACATTTCTTCAATGAGCATAGCTTGTCAGGCTGGGTGCTATTGTAGTTTGTAGGCTTCCTAGATGCACAAGACTGTCAATTTCTTCTCCAGGAGCGAGCATAGCACCTCCCAGTGGTATGAAAGCTAGCTGATAGGGACAAAACTTCCAGATCAGTACCAACTTCCTTTTTCCACAGACAGGTTCTCTGGAACTCTTCATATGAAGCAGGTTGGCTTTAAACTCAGAGATCCATCTACCTCTGCTTCTAGGTGCTGGGATTAAAGGCGTGTATCACCATGCCCAGACTTACATTGTGTGTGTGTGGGTGAGGGGTGTATGTGTGTGGTATGTGGTGTTTGTGTTTGTGTGGTATGTAGTATGTGTGTGTGTGTGTGTGTGTGTGTGTGTGTGTGTGCATGGACACACCATGTAGAACTCAGAGGATAACTAACTTACTGAAGTTGGTTCTGTCCTTCCACTGTATCCATGTGGGTCTTAGTTGGAACTCAAATCATAAGGCTTGGCAGGAGCAGAGAGCTCCTGTTCACTGGAATGTACCTACATGGCACATTCCTCTGCTGTTAGCCAACTTCTCGCCATTCTAGCTTTCACACTTTTTTTTTTTTGTCAAATAAAAAAAATAAATTACACACCAAGAAACCAAATAATCCAATCAAAAAATGGAAAACAAAGTTAAACTGAGAATTCAGAAAGGAGGAATCTCCAATGACAGTGAGACATTTGAAGAAATGCTCAATATCTTTAATCATCAGAGAAATGCAACTCAAGATGACTCTGAGATTCCATCTCACACCTGTCAGAATGGCTAAGATCAAAACTCAAATGACAGCACATGCTGGTGAGGTTGTGGAGAAAGGAGAACATTCCTCCATTGCTGGTGGGAGTGTAAACTTGTATATCTACTATGGAAATCAGTCTGGCGATATCTTAGAAAACTTGGAATAGCTCTGCCTCGGGACCCAGCCATACCACTTCTGGGTATACATCCAAATGACTCCTCACCAAACCACAAGGACATATCCTCATCTACGTTCATAGCAGCCTTATTTGTAATTGCTAGAAACTGGATACAACCCAGATGTCCCTCAACTGATGAATGGATAAAAAATATTGTGGTACATCTACACAATGGAATACTACTCAGCTATCAGAAACAAAGAAATCATGCAATTCACAGCCAAATGGATGGAACTAGAAAAGCTCATCCTGAGTGAGCTAACCCAGACTCAGAAGGATGCACATGGCATCTACTCACTTATAATTGGATGTAAGCCATATAGTACAGGATAACTATCCTACAACCAACACACCAAAAAAATCAGGAACATAAACTTTGTTACCTATCAATAGAACAATTTGCCCTAGAGGTGCTACCATGTAGGCCCCCAGTGCAGAGGAAGCTCTTAGCCCACATATGACTGTTGAACTGAAAGGGGCTGATTTTTAGGGATGCTCCACATCGGAGGAGTGAGATGGGTGGGAGAGGGAGGAAAGGGTGGGAGGGTGGAACTAGGAGGGGTGGAAAGAGGGCAATATAATGGAGATGTAACTTGATGTAATAAATAAACATTATAATAACAAACAAACAAAAAATAAAAAATGAATATTCAATAAAAATAAATTAGATTTATTCATTTTATCTGTACTTTGCCTACAAGTATGTATATGCTTTGTCCCCTCATAGGTCTGAAGAGGACGTTAGATCCCTTGATTCTGAAGTTACAGGTGGGATGGTTGTGAACCACTATGTGGGTGCTGGGAGTCCAAACTGGGTTTTCTGCAAGAGCAACAAATGGTCTTAACCATTTCTCTAACCCATTCTGGGTAAAATTTAAATGGTACCAAAATAAAAGACTTAAGAAATTTCACAGCACTTGGGAGGCAGAGGCAGGCGGATCATTGTGAGTTCGAGGCCAGCCTGGTCTACAAAGTGAGTCCAGGACAGCCAGGGCTGTTACACAGAGAAACCCTGTCTCGAAAAAAAAAAAAAAAAAAATTGAAAGCTTTTCAAGCCGGGTGGTGGTGGCGCACGCCTTTAATCCCAGCACTTGGGAGGCAGAGGCAGGCGGATCTTTGCGAGTTCGAGGCCAGCCTGGTCTACAAAGTGAGTCCAGGACAGCCAG
>CAJQZJ010037469.1:75752-121275 GCA_907164525.1 Lophiomys imhausi
AAAAAAAAAAAAAAAAAAAAAAAAAAAAAGAAATTTCAATGTCAGTGGAGTGATTTTATTTCTCCTCAGTGATGAAGGAGGTTCATTATGGTTAAACTTCTTTTAAGAGAGATAAAACTGATTTCCCTTGATGCTTTTGAACCCCAGAGTCCAGTATACTTAGGGACAATGGATAGTTTGTGATTTAATAAAAAAAGATAAAAATAAAACCTAAAGGTGAGTGGCAGCGGCACATGACTTTAGGAAAGCAGAGACAGACAGCTCTCTGAGTTCGAGGTCAAGAACAATCAAGGCTATCAAGAGAAACCCTGTCTTGAAAAACCAAAACCAAAACAGCGACAATAAAGACAAACAAACTGGAACTATTCTCTTCCACAGGAGGCTGTGAGAGGCAGACATGTGACACCTTTGTCCAGCCAAACGCATCTTTTCCTCTGACTGTACCCTTTCAGCCCCCGTGTAACTGACTGGGCAAACCAACTGTAGCTGCTGCAAAACCCAACCTCCCAAAGAAGGGTTGAACTTCTTGGAACCCTTAAACATACCAGTGAACTTCAGGAAG
The DNA here is from genome assembly GCA_907164525.1 of Lophiomys imhausi. Classification (NCBI taxonomy): domain Eukaryota; kingdom Metazoa; phylum Chordata; class Mammalia; order Rodentia; family Muridae; genus Lophiomys; species Lophiomys imhausi. The sequence continues at coordinate 76,315 of CAJQZJ010037469.1, forward strand.
TAATGCAATTCTTTTCCAGAAAGAGGCCAGTGGTCACAGAATCAAAGGAAGCATAGAGCGCTGTGGCCCAGGGACTTCCTGCCCACACACTCAGCATCTCAAAGTTCAAACGGGTCACTAATGCGGGTCACTAATGCGCATCTGACATACCCGGTGGGGCGTGTAGCTCAATGGTAGAGTGCTTGACTGCCCAGGGAGAGGCCCTGGCTTTTAACTCCAATCCTGCAAAGAAAGAAAAAATTAATGAAATGAAATGAAAATGAAGCAGGCTAGAAAAACAGGGAAATTTAAGGAGTATCAGAAGAGGAAATCACATGCCCTTGGATCTAATTTGTTTCTCCCGATGATTGAGAGTCAAAAGACTTCAACACAACCAGTCACACCAAGATTGCCTGCAGAGATAATGCATGTTTTCCTAAAGACATCACACAAGCATGCTACAAACAACAAATGAATGTACTCAGGACCAGAATGTCCCTAACATTGAGTTCTACCATATTAGCATTCCTCCCTTAGCCCCAGATCTAAACAGTTCACCTCATAAAACCTTATAATTTCATTAAAAAAAAATCTTGGGCTATCAAGATGTCTCAGTGACTAAAGGTACCTGTCACCAAGCCTGAGGACCTGAGCTCAATTTCCTGGACCTACGTGGCGGAAGGAGAGAAGAGACTCCTGCCGGATGTCCTTTGACCTCCAGACTCACACCTAGCATGTGTGTGGAAGCATGCCCTCCAGCATACACACAACTAACTAAACAAACAAATGGGATACATTTTTTAAAGAAAAATATTCTTGAAGAGAAAAAAAACCAAGCTAATATATTTTTACTAATCTTTTACTTTCTGAGGCAGGGTTTCACTATGTGGCCCTGGCTGTCCTGGAACTCACTCTGTAGACCAGGCTGGCTTCAAACTCAGAGATCTGCCTGTCTCTGCCTCCCAAGTGCTGAGATCAAAGGTGTGTGCCACCACCACCACCCAGTTTTACTTATATTTTAAACTTTACTTAATTTCAAGCTTTTCTTACTTTTTCAACCTTGTTATAAATTATACCATTTGAGGAATATAGCTCAAAAAACCACAGGCCATATATGTTCCTACTGTAAATACAACTAAGCCCCGCCTTTGCTTCTCCCTTATACCTAGCTAGCATTTTCTGCAAGAATAACATTCAAATTTTATTTCACAAGAGAAATGAATTTTATTTAGGAATTTGTTCGTCATCATGTCCTGGATCATTTAAGAGAGTTTGGGTATTTTTCTCTTTTCTCCTTTCCTCCCCAACAGGGTCTTGCTATGTAATCTAGGCTAACCTCAAACTTGAAGCAATCCTCCTGCTTCAGACTCCCAAGTGCTAGGATTACAGCTACCCATCTTTAATTTAAGAGTTTCCATTTTGGGGCCAGTGAGGTGGTTCAGAAGGTAAAGGTGCCTGCCCCCAAGTTCAATGATCTGGGTTTGGTCCTCAGCACCCTCAATGTGGAATGGGAGAACTATGAGAAATTGTCCTCTGACCTCCACATGAGTGCAATGGGATGGTCATGTGCACACATGTGTGCATGTTCACACTCGCATGCACAAAACAAATCATTGTAAGTGTTTAAAAGTTTCCATTTTTCTTTGTGAGACTATAAAATGTCATCCCAAACATTTAATTTCCTTTCAATATTCCTCTGGTTTTTTTGGACAGGTTCTCATTATGAAGCCTAGGCTGGCCTTGAACTTAATCCTTCTACCTCAGCTTCCTAAGTGCTGGATTCAGTGGTATGCACCACTATATCTAGCCTTTTTTTATTTAATTGGTGTATCTGGGTCAGTGCTCAGCGTGGTGTTTTCTGTTTTTGTTTTTCGGGAAAATGTAACATTAAACACAAAGTGCACATGAAAATCACGGTACCGAGCATGCTGGATTGTATGCCCATTCTTCAGAACCATTTCTACACCTAGTTAGCTGATAATCAGGGAGATGGAGGCAGGAGCCAGAGGCAGCCCCTACCTCCAAAGTGCTTATTATCTGCTGTGGAGATGCAGACAGGCTGGTCAGAGCTGTAGGAACAACAGGTACAGTCTGGATCCATGCTTGCCTTGAGTTCAGAGCAGTGAGTCTCAGCAAGGGGACATGTTGGCATTGTCTGAAGCCATTCAGCAATATCTGAAGACAACTTTGGGTGTCCCAACTTGGGGGTGGAGGTCATGGTTTTGGGATTTGGTAAGTAGAGACCCCAGGCACAAAGCCTAAATACCTTGTGAGGTACACCTTGAGAGGCACAAAACACAGGATAGCTCCCCCCCCCACAAAGAACTGTTTAGCTCCAAATGTCAATAATTCTAAGGTACAAAACCTGACTTAAACAGAAAGAGGAAATGGGATTTGTGAGCAAAATAAAAGGGAAGGAGAGGGTGGGAAGATGTCTCAGCTGCTGCAGTGGTTGCCACACAAGCATGAAGACCCCAGTTCAGATCTCTAGCACTCATATAAAAAGCCGGGCACACTGGCAAACACCTGCATGCACTGGGGAGGAAGAGACAGCAGGATCCCGTGGTTTGCTGGTGAGCCAGTCTAGCCATAGTGAGTCAGTGAGAGACCCTGAGTCCAAAAATACGGTGGAGAGTGATAGATGAGAACAGTTGCCAGCCTCTGGCCTTGGAACATATATACTCCTGTACCACACTTGAGTGCATACACAACACAACATCACACACACACAACATCACACACACACACACACACACACACACACACACACACACACACACACAGGTATCTTGGAACATGACAGAGCTGCAGGTGAGACAGGCGTAGATGAGAAATGTCACCAATGGTCCCGAGCTGATTATCTCTTCTCTTTCTTCCCACCCACAAGAGTGACTTCTGCTAAGTGACTCATCTCATTTCCTGGTATCAGAAAACAGGCTACTGTCTCAGGACCACCTACTTCCAGATGTCCTGTTCAGGTGTAGTTCCTCCCAGTGCTGGCAACCCATCCACGAAACAACAAAGACGCAGTGTTCAGAGAGGCCATCCCAGGGCAGTGTGAAAAGCAAGGTCTGTTTTATGACATGTCACGAGAACCTGGCTGCCTTTGTATTTATAGTTGTTACATAACTGCAGATGGGAGTGCTTGGTCCTGGGTAAGTGGCTTCACTCACATCTTTAACATGCATGGGCTTTCCTTTCCTCAGACTTGCAAACTGCCTGCTGAACCTTCTCAATTTTTGGAACTAGGTTAACATTCCAGGCAGGATGGAAAGGAAAGGAGGTAAAGTCAATAGGCAAGAGGTGAAAGTCCTCCAGTAAAGTCCTTGCCACTGAGTAAAAACTTCCTGGAATCCTCATGCCTCCAAACTTCCACTGACACATTGGTTCAAACTGTACTACACAGATATCTTCAGTTTCATGAGCATCTCGAAGCTGAATGTTTTTCAAGTAGGCTCCTGGAACAAAATAGACAGGGAGTAGAATAGATACTCCACAGGCTACTGAAAATGCTGTTGGTGGGCTGAAGAGTGAGCAGATCCAGTGTTCTGTGTCCACGAGGAGCCAGCTTGAGGCTGAATTCTGCCTTCATGAGAATGGCATCACACACCAATCTTCCAGGGTGACTTACAGAGTGTTCTGTCATTTAAAGCACATTGCAGGCTAGGCATGGTGGAACATGCCTGGAACCCCAGATCTGGGAGGCAGAGGCAAAGGGATTATGAATTTGAGGTCAGCGAAGCCATGCACCTCAAAGAAATGAATGGATGAGAGATAGGTAAAAGGAAGGAAGGAAAAATCTTTTAAGACATCTGGTGGTCCTGTCATCATCATCTAAAAGGCTAGAATGGAGCTTGGTGGTTGAGTGTGTGCTTTGAAGGGACTCTGGCCAGCTCATGAGTGACAAGCATGGCTCTGGCAGGCCTTGCCCTTTTCCCCCATCCCCTCTGCCTTGCTTAAAATGGTTAGATTACATTCTTTTTGTTTTGTTTTGTTTTGTTTTTTTCTTTTTTTTGAGACAGGGTTTCTCTGTGTAACGGCTCTGGCTGTCCACCATGATGATGATGATGATGATGATGATGATGATGATGATGAAGATGATGCAAATCCCTCAAAACTATTAATTCCCATCTGGGTGTGGGGCTGCAACCCTGCTGTCCCAGCTTCTCAGGAGACTGAGACAGAAATCGGCTTTGAGACCAGCCTAAGCAACACAGCAGGCTATCATCTCAAAACAAAACAAAACAAAACAACTCCTTTCCCCCCAAAACTTGGTGTTTATTGGATGTTACAGTACTTGGCATTCAGTACTATAATAAACAGAAACTCTCTTCTAAGAAGAAACTATAATTCCCTCACTATTATTCTAACTTTATTTATTATTGATTTGTTTGTGTGTGTGTGTGTGTGTGTGTGTGTGTGTGTGTGTGTGTGTGTGCATCTATTTCATGTGTAGAGGTCAGAGGACAGCTAGCTGTGTGGAGTCAGTTCTCTCCTCTTACTATGGGTTCCAGGGATTAAGCCGGGGTCATCAGAAGTGCATGGCAAGCCTTTGTCTACCCAGCCATCTCGCTGCTTTTTGTGATTGCATTTTAACAAAGGTATAGTCCAGAATGACTTTGAAGTCATAACTTAGGCCTTGTTGGCCTTGAACTCCTGACCCCACACCCAGATTATTTTTATTTTGTTTGTTTGCTTAGATTTTTCAAGACAGGGTTTCTCTGTGTAGCCCTGCCTGTCCTGGACTCACTTTGTAGACCAGGCTGGCCTTGAACTCACAGAGATCCGCCTGCCTCTGTCCTGCACATTTTGTTTGTTTGTTATTTATATTTCATGCATATGAGTGTTTTGTCCTTATGTATGACTGTGTATTACTACCCATGGAAACTGAAGACGGCAATCAGATCCCTAGAACTGGAGCTACAGACAGTTGTGAGCCGCCATATGGATTCTGGGAATCAAACCAAGATCCTCTGGAAGAGCAGCCGGGGCTCTTTAACACTGAGCCGTAACTCCAGCCATCACACTTATTTTTACATATTTGTATATTTGGATTTGTTTACTAGTTTATTTCATGTTTTCTACTATTCATCTCCCATGTTTTTCTTTTATTTGTTTGTTTATTTAGTTATTTTGTGGTGCTGGAAATGGAGTCCAGGAAAACCCTCTTGCATTGAGATACACACTGGCCTGTCTTCCTTTTTGCCTCTATTTTGTGTAATGGTTTTTGCTGTTCTCTGTCTTCCAGTGTCTCCCGCTTTCATTTCTGTTATCTTTCTTTCTTGTTGTCCTGCTTCTCTAGTACAGTGGTCTCAAATGTTTTGGTTCTCATCACCACTAAGATAATGTAGCAAAGCTATGTATCCCTGACAAAGACCCTTTGCTTGGCCACATTTTAGCCAGGGCCCAACCCCTCCTCTAGGTCTGGGTGTGCACTTTCTTGTGGAATCTGGTTTCATTAAGAGTATGTGCCTGTCACTTTACTGGGAACCCTGAACTTAGATATCTGCTCACCTTCAACATGACATCAGCTCCTCTCCCTCCACTGTCCCCCTGGCCATGGCTGGCCATCTGAGCTGCCTGCAGTTACACATCCTGTTAGGTTGGTTGAGCCAGGATCTCCTTCACCTTTGAAGTTTCCTCTTAGTAATTTTCCATCCATTGGCTTCTACTCTGCTCTTGAGCTGAAAAGCCCCACTTGGAGTTGAAGCCGATCTCTCTCCCCAGCTTCAGAATCGGATGCACGACCCCTACATCTACAGTGAACAAAGTCTGTCTGAATGTCTTCAACAAGTAGCATGGGGCATGTTTTCTTGAACACCTCTATAGATTTTTAATTTGATGACTAAAATGTCCTGTCATAAATGCATTTTTGAAATTAAAAATAAATCGGCAGTGCTAGGATCCAAGCCAGAGCTTGAGCATGCTGAGTACATACTTTTGCCACCGAGTTACACTCTCAGGCCTAAATACCAGGTTTTTTTCCTCCTCATCTTGGCCACTATCCTCCTCCTCTTTTTCCTCTTTCTCTCCCCTAACCTGTTTTCTTTTGTTTTGAGACATACTCTTAGGTAGTCTAGGCTAGCCTCAAACTCACTGTGTAGCCAAGGATGACCTTAAACTCTTGCTCTCCCAGCTTCCACCTACTGCTAGGGTTTGCAGGCACATACCACCAGGGGCTGCTTATGTGGGCCTGAGAAATGAACCCACTAAGGCAGCCCTCTACCGACCGAACTCCTGGTAACCCTTCTTCCCTGTCCCCTCCCCCTTTTCTATGGCTGAATATCAAACTCAGGGTCTCAGAGTTGTTATGAATATTCTCTAACTAAGTTTTAAGCCCAGGTCCATTTTATAACTAGAAGAACTGACCTTTAATTTTTGTTTGTTTTGAATTTGAGGCAAGGACTATGGAGCTGCGGCTGCCCTTGAGTAGAGACCCTCCTGCCTCTGCCTCCTGAGTGCTGGGGTTAAAGGTATTCACCTCCATGTGTGGCTTTACTTATCTTTAAACTTTACTTAATTGTAAACTTTTCTTAAGCTTTAAACCTCGTAGTGAAAGCCGGGCGGTGGTGGCGCACGCCTTTAATCCCAGCACTTGGGAGGCAGAGGCAGGCGGATCTTTGTGAGTTCGAGGCCAGCCTGGTCTACAAAGTGAGTCCAGGACAGCCAAGGATACACAGAGAAACCCTGTCTCGAAAAACCAAAAAAAAAAAAAAAAAAAACCTCGTAGTGAAGTGCATCTTTTGAGGAATCCAGCTGAGAACGCCGCAGGATCACATATGTAGCCATTGTAAACACTCCCAGGAGCAGTCACACCAGGTCTTTCATAATAAACTCCCCGACTTCGCCTTGCTCTCCCTCACCCTGAAATTCTTTTCCGTTGAGTTGCCAAGGATTTCCCTGAGTGGAGGTCCCAAAGTGGGAGGGAGCTCCTTAGGCTGTGTTAAGCCCTGTCTGCCTGCTACTGCTGGCAAAAATGTACAAATAAGATAACAAAACATGAGAAGTTGTAACCCCAGTAAGTGGTGGGATTAAAAGTGTGTGCCACCACATACCTGGCTGACCTAGCTTCTTGGAACTCACTATGTCAACTAGTCTGGTCTCAAGTATCCACCTGCAGATACAGATACCTCAAGTATCTGCCTCCGTCTTCTGTATGCTGAGGTTAAAGGTGGCATCTCCACACCCAGCTGGCTTTTTTTTTTAAGTTTATTTTTAGGGGCTGGAGAGACGGTTCAGGGGTGAAGAGCCCTTGCTGCTCTTGCAGATGACATGAGTTCAGTTCCAGCACCCACATGACAGCTCAAAACCATGTGTAACTCCAGTTCCAGGGGACCTGACACCCTCTTCTTGGCACACATGGGGTGCATGTACATATGTGATACAAATACTCATACACATAAAAAATATCTAAAAAGATTGATCAAAGTATTGGTTTCTATCGTTATTTATATGTATTTCTGAGTGTCAGCATGGGAATGTGCACATGGGTGGTCATGGAAGCCAGAAGAGGTGCTGGACCCTCCTAAGCTGCGTTTTAAGGAGTGGTGAACCCCTTGATAGTCTCTGAAAGAGCAGCAAGTGCTCTTCAACTGAGCCATCTCTCCACTCCCACAGTGACTGCCTTTTTTATTTTTATTTATTTATTTATTTATTTATTTTTTTTTTTTGGTTTTTCGAGACAAGGTTTCTCTGTGTAGCCCTGGCTGTCCTGGACTCACTTTGTAGACCAGGCTGGCCTCGAACTCACAAAGATCCACCTGCCTCCCAAGTGCTGGGATTAAAGGCGTGCGCCACCACCGCCCGGCTGCCTTTTTTATTTTTTATTTTATTTTTCAAGACAGGGTTTCTCTGTGTGGTCCTGGCTGTCCTGGACTCCCTCTGTCAACCAGGTTGGCCTTGAACTCACAGAGATCCGCCTGCCTCTGCCTCCCCAGTGCTGGGATTAAAGGCGTGCTCCACCATGCCTGGCCCATGGTGACTTCTTTTTTTTTTTTTTTTTTTTTTTAAGGTTTTTTTTTTTTGTTGCCCTCTTCTGGTCTGCAGATATACCTGCAGACCAGAAGAGGGCACCAGATTTCATTATGGATGGTTGTGAGCCACCATGTGGTTGCTGGGAATTGAACTCATGACCTCTGGAAGAGCAGCCAGTGCTCTTAACCGCTGAGCCATCTCTCCAGCCCCCATGGTGACTTCTTAATATAAAACTTTGGGGCTGGAGGGATAAGTCAGTGGTGGAGCAATGTCCTGGGTTTAAGCTCTAGCAACTGCCCACCTACCTTACTAACTAATGCCAGTGAGATGGCTCAGTGGGGAACACAGGCTGGCCTCGAACCTGTACCAATTCTGCTGCCTTAATTTGTCCCTCTGGCATCACAGCCATGCCCCATCATGGTCTGTTTTGTCTTGTGTTTGCTTGTTTCTCTTTCTGTCCTCAGACCTCTAACAGAGAGTGTGGCGTCATGCTCTAGTGCTGCAGGCATGTGACAAAATGTGTGTGTTCTTTTTCCTGTTTGAGAAAAAAACAGAGAGCCAGGTGTGGTGCTGCATTTGTGTATGTGTTTAGGTGTATGAACACAAGTGTTGGTGCCCTAGAGACCAGAGTCGTAGGGTCCCCTGCAGCTGGAGTTCCAGCATTTGCAAGCTGACCTGGTGCATGCTCTTAGGTGCTGAGCCATGTCTCCAAGCCCCCATTTTTTCACGTTCTTAATTCTGTTCTCTTAACACTGAGAGCATAGCCTTCAAGCTGGGTGTGGGGGCTAGAGCCAGTTATCTCAGTGACTGGGAGGCCAAGTCAGTGCTTTTAACCCGTGGTCCAGCCTGGGTTACATGGCAAAATCTTGTCTCATAGAGACAATGAAAGGGCCTGGAGAGCTGGCCCAGCAGTTAAGAGAGCAGCACACTTACCGCTACTGCAGAAGACACGAGTCTGCATCCCAGCACCCAACGGCAGCTCTCAACCCTCTGTAACTCAAATTCCACACATGCTGTACAGACATACATACAGGAAAAACACCCATAAGTATTAAATAATGAAACAAAACAAGAAATTAAAATGGAAGGAAAAGATGAAGGGAAGATCATCTGGGCTCCGGTGTAGCCCAGGAGCAGAGAGCTCATCTGGGATGTGCAAAGGGCTACGCTCCATCCAAAGATTTTGCACAATGGCTGATTTCAAGATGTGATCTGGGCTAAGAACAGATATATATGGGCTTGGGAGGTGGGTCAGTGGGTAAGAGTACTGGCTGCTCATGCAGAGGAACTTTGTCCAATTCCCAGCTCCCACAAAGTGTTCTTCTGGCCTTGGAAGGCAGCAGGAATGCATGTGGTGCATAGACATGCAGACAAAACACCCATATACATAAATAATTTAAAAATTTCTTAAAGATTTCCTGAAAAAAGACATAAAAATATGAGAAATGGTAAAAAAAAAAAAAAGAAAGAAAAAGAAAAAGAAAATGGAGACAGCAGGAGTTGTGGCTCAGGGTCCCATCCCAGCACAGGGATGGGAGAGTTACAGGGACAGGTCAAAAAGAATGCTTTAAGTTAGATCTGGAAAGATGGCTCAGTGGTTAAGCACACTTCCAACTCTTCCAGAGGACTTGAGTTCAGTTCTCAACACATACATAAATGCTCACAACCACCTGTAACTCTCGCTCTAGGCAGTCTGATGCTCTCTTCTGACCTCCTCTGAACTGCATGCATGTGGTACACATACATACAAGCAGGCAGAAGACTCAGCTACATGAAATAAAAGTAACAGTGGGGAGTGCTGATTTTAATCTCAGTACTTGGGAGGCAGAGGCAGGGGGATTTCTGTGAGTTCGAGGCCAGGCTGGTCGACATAGCCACTTTCAGGCCAGCCTGGGCTCCATAGTGAGACTTTTATGTCAAATAAATAAAATTTACAAAATAAACTTAAGGGCTGGAGAGATGGCTCAGCGGTTAAGAGCACTGGCTGCTCTTCCAGAGGTCATGAGTTCAATTCCCAGCAACCACATGGTGGCTCACAACCATCCATAATGAAATCTGGTGCCCTCTTCTGGCCTGCAGATATACCTGCAGACAGAACACTGTATACATAATAAATAAATTTAAAAAAATAAATAAATAAACTTAAGTTAAAAATTTGTAAATTTAAAAATTAAACGTGCCGGGCAGTGGTGGCGCACGCCTTTAATCCCAGCACTTGGGAGGCAGAGGCAGGCGGATCTTTGCGAGTTCGAGGCCAGCCTGGCCTACAAATTGAGTCCAGGATAGCCAGGGCTACACAGAGAAACCCTGTCTCGAAAAACAAAACAAAACAAACAAACAAACAAAAAATTTAACGTGATAATAGTAAATCCCAAATGTCAAGAAAGGGCTTCCAGCACTGGGGAGATCCAGGCCTTGTCAGGTTCTGAAGACCTGTGACATGGTAAAGTCTCTCCGATGCCTTTTAAGTTAGAAGCTGAGTCACGTGGTGGCCCATCAGCGAAACTGACAACTCAACTTTGTCTTCCATTAGCCTCACTGTGGTAGGTTTAGAGTTAGCATATAATAGCATAGGGAACTTGGAATAAGGCTGGACTTTAAAATAAAAGACTTACTTACCTGTCCTTGGGAACTCTCCAAGGACCAGGACCCCTTTGATCTTAGGGCTAGGGGCAGGACATGCCCCCTGAGGTGCCCGCCCTTCGGAGGTCTCCTGTCATTTCACAGCTCTCTGCGGAAAAACATCTGAATGACAAGTCCTGAGGCACCTGCCCATATCTGTGGACTGCCTGTGAATTCACGCCCCTCTACAAAAAGCTTTTTTGAAAAAGACAGCCCAGAGACATAACTGGAAAAGTGCACGAAAGCTTCTGCCGACAGGTGAAGATATTTAAGGCAGGATTCACTGGACAGAGGGCTGGCTCTCTCTCCTGTTCCTGACTCACTCAACATTTTCCTCCACCAGCAAAAGAACTGGCATCCCAGTCTCTCAAGTTTCACCCTCTGATGTTGACCTGTTTTGGGTCTGGAGAGGAGACGGATTGGGAACACTTAGACGCTGAGCTCAGGGCCATAAGCATCTGAATAGGTGAGCTGCCTGGGAAACTTTCATATGTTAATTGGTCTTAAGACCACAAAGGCCATGAACGAGATTCAGAGGCTTTAAGAGACTTTAAAACTGAAAAATTGTATGAAGACCAGCCATCCATCAGGACCCATGCTCAGACAAAAATATCGTTTTGAGAAACCTTAGGTTAATGTTAAATGCTTGTATTATAGGTACTGAGAAGTTTTATGTGCTAGGTTTCAGAGTTAGGGTTTGGGTTTAGGATTTAGGAATTTTATAGACAATTGTTAGGTAATTGTTAAGTATTAATAAATATGTTTGATAAGTAAAAATTTACTGTTACACCTCACTGAGATGTTCAATGTGCATGTGAGGAGGGATGTGTGTGTTGGGGTGGGGGTGGGGGTGGGGGGGAAATGGTCTCAGTAGTGAAGTCGGTTCTTTTCTCAGCTCCATCGCCATTAGCTACACGCTCTCTGTCTGGAGGATTTTCTGCCTGAGTATGCTGCTCCTCACCGAGTGCTGGGATTACAGACACGCACCACCACGCCTGGCTTTGGTTTGGTGGGGTTTTTTTGTTGTGTTTTTTTTTGTTTGTTTTGTTTTGTTTTTTGAGTCAGAGCTTCTCTGTGTATCTCTGGCTGTCCTGGAACTCACTCTATAGACCAGGCTGGCCTGGAACTCACAGAGATCCGCCTGCCTCTGCCTCCCGAGTGCTGGGATTAAAGGCGTGCCCCACCACGCCCGGCTGATTTGGTTTTTTAATTGCAGTAATATACATATAGACAATTTAGCATTTTCAACATCTCTAAGCCTATAGTTTGGTGGCATTGGCTATGACCCAGTGTGCAGGGAAGGCATGCACATTTCAAGTGCTCTGTGGCTTGTCCAAGATCTACAAGCTAGCTCCTCCTCTGGAGTTCCCGATCCTTGATCCCCACTCTTTTTTTGACTTGTCTTTTGACACCATACTTTACTTTGTCATCATGGCTTCTTCCATGTCACAGACGCTGGGGACTTTGTAGTTTATCTAGTTTATACCAACTGTGCTTTGCAGACGTTTTAAAACAGTAATGGGGGCTGGAGAGATGGCTCAGAGGTTAAGAGCACTGTTTGCTCTTCCAGAGGTTTGGAGTTCAATTCCCAGCAACCACATGGTGGCTCACAACCACCTATACTGGAGTCTGATGACCTCTTCTGGCATGAAGGGGTACATGCAGATAGAGGTTGTAGCTGTGTAAAATAAATATTAAAAAAAATTAAAACAGAGTAATGGTATCTGATGCAAGAGTTGTCTAGTTAATCTTGAACAGAGGATACCAAAGCATTCAAGTGTGTGCACTTAACTGTTGGAGAGTTCATGAACAGTGGTCTGCACGGGGATCAAGTTACTGTTTTCAGTATGCTTTGAAATGTTTGTCAGAAATATAAAAAGCCTTGAAAAATATCTGAGGGAGTGAAAAAAATCCACATTCCACTTCTACCCCATTAACCAAGACCAAAATATAAGCTACTAAATGTCTCTCCTCTGCCCCACATCTTGTACTTTGTCCACCCACAGAATTGCTCACTTTGCCCTCCAGGAATCATTCACATTCCTTTTCTTTTTTTTCTTGTCTCTTCCTCCTTCCCTCCTGTTCTCTTATCTTCAGTTATTATTTTTTTCCATCAGTGTTAGAAATTGAGTGCAGGGTTCCATGATTGCTAAGCAAATGCTCTACCATTGAACTATACCCCCAACCCTGCATTTTTTTTAAAGTGCCTAATGGTTTATTATTATTGTGATTGTGTGTGTGGACACATGATGTGACCAGGCATGTATACCACAGCTCCTGTGTTGGAGGTCAGAGGTCAGAGGATAACTGCAGAGTCATGGAGTTGCTTTTCTCCTTCCACCTTTACGTGGCTTCCTGGATCAGTTCAGATCTTCATCTTTCAGGAGCAAGGGCCTGGACTGGCTGAGTGTCAGCTCCTCATCTCCTAAATGCTTCCATTTTGATGTTTCTCTGGGGTTTCTAGCACAGCCAGACATTCTCTTGGCACTAATAAGTCCTAATAAATTGAAAGTGTATGTCACAGTTACAAGACTTAGCCCAGAGCCTCTCACAGATTTATAAGCTCCTTCACGTGGATCTGTCAGGAAGACACCTCCGGAGACTTGTCAGGAAAGAGCCCAGAGGCAGCAGTGAGTCTCCTGTCACCCGATGCTCTCTAGGACCCAGCAGCTCACAGCTCAAGAGATGTGGATTTCTTGTCTTGCAGAAACTTTGATCACTGGCTTTTACAAACCCACAGAAACAGTGTGTACTTCGGATCCGAGTTGGGCCTGCTAGTTTTAAAGGAATGGTCATTGGTTTCCCCTCATCAATATGGACAGAGAAAATAGATGCCAGAAGGCTTACACAGCACAGTTGGGAATAACAAAATCTGAGTTTCTTTAAAACAGCGCTTCTCAAATGTGGGCAGTGAGCCCTTTGAGGGTTGAATGGCCCTTTCACAGGTGTCCCTTGTCAGACATCCTGCATATCAGAAATTTACATTACGACTCATAACAGTAGCAAAATTAGTTTTTAAAGTAGCAATGAAATAATTTTATGGTTGGGAGTGACCACAATATGAGAAACGGTATTAAAGGGTTGCAGCATTGGGAAGGGTGATGAAAGAGGCCTTGTTGTTAGTTTTCCTCCCCGGTGAAGTATATTTATTATTTGAAAAAAGCTAATCTGATTCCACCACTGAGCCATTATTTAGGACTCTTTGAGGTCTGGTATAATTTCCAGTTGCCAAGCACCAATTTTATTCATTTTTGCATCCTGAGAGCCTGGGATGTGTCAGGCACTGAGCAGGAAGCAGTTTGTACTTGCAAAGGTTTTGTTTTGTAATCTAGGGAATTTAACACTTGTAGTTGCTCCCTGAAAATGAATATGCATCCGTGAGTTGTTTCAGGTTTCTCCATGTTTAATGTCTTGAGTCTGAATTGCTCTCTCTCTGCTGCCTGGTGACTCTTCTTCCACAAGAGCCTGCTCTCCTTCAAGTTATAGTCACCTGGCTTGGTTGACCAAGAACCAAAGACTAGATAGCCCACAGACCTAGGGTAAAACCAGACACTACTGGTTGGTCTAAAAGTGAAAAAACAAAAAAAAAAGAAAGGAAAAAAAATTTAGCCATCTGACTGACTTTCCCACAGGCCTAGGGATAAAGGGTAAAGCCCAGCTGTTTTCACATGGAACATTTTATTTTCTCATTAGAATATACTAATGTAGGGGTTGGACAGATAGCTCTGTGGGTAAGAATGTTTACTGCACAAACATGAATTCCTTCACGCAGGCGAAAAGTCAGGCGAAAAGTCTGGCATGGTTGAACCTGTTTGTAACCCCCGTAGTGGAGAGCAAAGACAAGGCAGGCCATAGAGGCTTAATGGCTAGCCAGCTTAGTTACAAGTAAAGTGAGAGACACTGTCTCAAGAGACCAGGGCCGAGGGAAACAGAGGAAGACACTTAACGCCCCCGCTCCCTCACGGTACCATCCCTGAAAACCTATTTCCCCCCTCTATTCCTCAAGGAAGGAAATATTAATGTCAAAGCTGGATTCACAGTTCAGTGGTATCCGGTTCCACAGAGGAAGCGGTCTCCAGGATAACTGAGTGTTAGAACAGTAAGTTCTGGGTTCAGGCTCCAGGACAGCAAAACCAAGATAACAACGCCCATGAAAGCTCATACCAGGTAGTTTAGGAATGTGAATTAAAACGAAGTCATATATAATCCCACCATTCAGACATTATTCATTAATCCCTCAGTACGTGCTAAACAGCATTCTGGTGTTTTAAAGTTGTTTATTTACTTATTTGGGCTTTATTTGTTTATTTATGAAACAGAGTTTTGAGATATAGCTCCAGAGGACCTAGACCTCCCTAGGTAACCCAGGCTGGCCTCAAACTGGCAACAAAATGCTGAGATTACAGGCGAGGATCACCACGCCCTATTACATTTAGTTTTGAAATTAGTTCATTTCCTAAAGACTCATTTTGTGAAATTTCCCCAGGTGTGTGTGTGTTTGTGTTCCCGCTAATTCCAAGCCGGATATGCCACCGGTTCGATTTTCCGCTGCCGTGGCGCCGGACATTAAAATGTGGTCAGGTTTAGGTAACGATCTGGAAATCTGGCCTGGGAGGAAATCTTGGCATTCCAGTAAACAGCCTCAACTGGCTGGGGAGCGTTTGCTCAGGACCCCGGTCTCCCGCAATCCAGTCTCCGCCGTCCACCCACACTGAGGCCCAACGTGCCCGGAGGAGGACAGCTGTGCAGCCACGCTGGACACTCACCCCGCCCGCGCTGAGCCCGCCCCCGAGGCCTGCAAGACCAATAGGCGCTGGGCACGGTCGCGCGTCACGCAGCGCGAGCCAATCGCAGATGGCCACGACCCTAGAGAGGCTGGGGGCGGCGAGCGTCCACGGGGCGGCGACGGCGCCGGCGTAGACGCTTCTTGACCATGGTGGTGGTGGCAGCGGCGCCGAGCGCGGCCACGGCGGCCCCCAAAGTGCTACTCCTGTCCGGCCAGCCCGCCTCGGGCGGCCGGGCGCTGCCGCTCATGGTGCCCGGCCCGCGGGCAGCGGGATCGGAGGCCAGCGGGGCGCCGCAGGCTCGCAAGCGGCAGCGCCTCACCCACCTGAGCCCGGAGGAGAAGGCGCTGCGGAGGTGGGCCGGGCTGGGGCGCGGGGCGGCTGGGCCGGGGGTGGGACCCTCGCGGGTGTGCGGTCGGGCGGGCTCCGTAGGGTGGAGTAGATTGGCCTCCAGTCCCTATTCCTGGGGAGAGGCGCGGCGCTGAGGTGGCAGCCCCTCTGAGGGTCTGCTCAAGCCCCGTCTGTGTCGGGGGAGTCCGACACAGGTACAGGACGTGCCTGACGCCCAGCCCTCTGCGAACGCTTGCCCTTTCTGGTGGCGGGGCAGGGACCGCTCCGGCTGTCATTGCAGCCGCTGGGGAACTCAACACGGGCCCGAGTCACAAGCCTTCTGCAGCCCTAGTTGGGGTTGGGGAGGGACGGCTGGTGGCGCCCCTGTCGCCCTCACTGATGTCGCTCCAGCACGGAGTCCGTGGGACGGAATTGGAACCAGAAAGTCTGGGGGTGGAGGGAAGATGTTTATGACGCAACGGGAATGTGTCAGCTCGGTGGGGTAAAATGAGCCTCGGGTGGACAGCCACACGGGAATCTAGCAAGTCTTCGAGGCCTATGACAGAAAGTTGTGGTTTTTGTTTTTGTCTTTTTAAACCTCAAGTGCGTTTGTCACTGCTTAGCCTTATTCTGTAAAGTCAACGAAAGCACCAGCTGGCCACGTTTACAAATGAAGATACAGGAAAGCTGGAGATGACTTGGTCGTAATGTGGCTTGTCTCCCCCTTCAGGAAATTGAAAAACAGAGTAGCAGCGCAGACTGCTCGAGATAGAAAGAAAGCCCGGATGAGCGAGCTGGAGCAGCAAGTGGTGGATTTGGAAGAAGAGGTAAAGCGATTTCAGGTCATGCTTTCTTCCCTTCCATATCAGCCCCTGGTGTTCCCTGCCCATCCTAAGTTGCTTTGGCCCTTTACCATTCAAGGTACCATTTAAAGTTTAACTAGCCTAGCAGATAAAGTGGTGAGGGCAGACATGACTCACCCCGGCAGCTAGATTCTGTTGATCCTTGCTCAGAGATTAGCCAGGTTGGCTAGATTTTGCTTAAGCTTTAGTGCCTCCTGGCTCTGTCAAGGGCTCACTAAAGCTGCTCTTCCTTCTAGAGTAACTACTAACTGCTAACTACTCTTAGCGAGATCCATTTGTTCTTTTGAAAGTTTTAATCATCTGGTTCTTAAAATGTGGGTCATATCAATAACACTTATAAAAAAAACCCTACGTTGTTAGATATAGCTCACCACCCTACTCTGTTTTATACTCACCATACAGAGTATTAGATTTAAGCACATTTTCAAATAGCCTGTTTTAGTTGGTTGTTCTTCCCTGCCATTTCCCCACCCTCAATATCCTGCTTTCAGGGCACATGTGCCCTCCTGTGACCCTTCCATCACAGCATCCTTTTACCCTTTCTTGGTAGTCCTTCCTAGTTTTAGGCATTACTCATATTGCTATCCATTTATATTCATGTGTACACACACACAGGATAAGATCAACATATGAAAGAGAACTCCTGGTTCTGAGTTTGGGCCACCTCGATACACTTTCCAATTAGATAATTTTTCCTGCCAGTTTCCTTTTCCTTTACTTTACAGCGGAGTGTCCACTGTGTATTGTATATGTACTGCATACACTTGTATTAACACTTTCCAGTTCAAGATAAGATAGTCATTGTTATTTATTGATTACTAAAGACTATTTTGAGATAAGGGTCTCAGCATGCTGGTAATTCAGGCATGAACTACCTTGCCATACTTTTTTTTTTATTTTTGATTTTTTTAACAAAGTGTGTTAACACATATGTAAATTAAAGCTGCAAGTCACCTTTCTTGGCTGAAACCTAGAGGTAGTATTGTAGGCATTGTTTCTGATACCACTGATAGCACTTTTGCTTTGTTTTCTTCAGAGATTGGCCTTGTACAACTGTTTTTCCTGCCTCAACCTGCTGAGTGCTCAACGGCTTTGGAGATAGTTTGATGTACCCTCTCTGGGCTCTAACTTGCTGTATCGCAAGGATGACCCCTTGGACAGAATTTTGCTGATACTGCACAAGTGCTGGGATTGCAGGCATATGTCACCCATCCTAGTTTTAGGAAGAGCTGGAGGTCAAACCCAGGGCTTTATGCTTGGTAGGGCAAGCATTCAACCAACTGATATATACCAATAATTATGAACAACTGCCTAAACATACAATTTACCAGTTCAATAAAGAAACCAACTGTAGCAAAACTTCAAGCAGATTCTTAAAGAACTACATGTTTTAGTAGCCTCTTTTGTATTTTCTTACAGAACCAAAAACTCCTGCTAGAAAATCAGCTTTTAAGAGAGAAAACTCATGGCCTTGTGATTGAGAACCAGGAGTTAAGAACACGTTTGGGAATGGAAGCGCTGGCCACTGAAGAGGTTCCAGAGGCAGAGTCCAAGGTAAATCTTGTGAGAACTGGTTGTAACATGACCACATTATAATTGTGTCCTGGACCTCCAATCAAATCTTCTTTTTCTCTTTTCTTTCCTTTTTGAGACAGCGTCTTAATCTCTAATTTGACTGGCCTTGAACTTGCATCAAATTTTCTGCCCCTGCCTCCAAAGTACTGGGACTTATAGGCATGTGCCACCATGCCTACCTGATCAGTCTTGAAAATTTCCCTTGTCTCTCCACATTCCCATTAGACATGTTCTTTCTTAAGTGGTGCTTATTTTCCAAGAGTTTAGTGAAGTACTACTAAGTCTTAATAATCCAAGTAATTTATGTGGCTCTCAGAACAAATGGCAGCAAATACCAGTAGCCAGCAAGCTATACTTCGCAGGCATCAAATAGAATGAGAGTACAAGGATCAGTCAGAATCGGATTTTGTGAGGTTTTTTTTGGTCTTTGTAAGTAACCTGCAAAGGTTGGCCTTTCACTGAATTCATGGTCCTGTGCCTATAATCCCAGCACTTGGGAGGCTAAGGCAAAACCACTACAAGTGGCTTGTTTCTTTTTTTTTTTTTTAGATAGGGTCTCATGTAGCACAGGTTGGCCCCAACTTGCTGTGTAGCCGATAGTCCTCCTCTCTCCACCATCTATGTGTTAGGATTATGGCCAGTCCAGGATAACCATGGCTACACGAAGAAATCCTGCTCAACCCCTCCCCACAAAACAATAACACAACCCCCAAAAACTATTTTGCTGGGCGTGGTGGCGCAGGCCTTTAATCCCAGCACTCGGGAGGCAGAGGCAGGTGGATCTCTGTGAGTTCAAGGCCAGCCTGGTCTACAAAGTGAGTCCACAACAGTCAAGGATACACAGAGAAACCCTGTCTAAAAAAACAAAAACAAAAAACAGATTACAGCCATATGCTGCTTTATTTGGTGTGGTGTATGTGCACATGGGTGTGGGTTTGTGCACATCTATGCCTATGTACAGAGTTGGTCAAGGGAGGATGTTGGATGTCTCGCCCTGTCACTTTCTACCTTATTCCTTTGGAGTAAGTATCTCACTGCATCTGGAGCTAGCCTGGTGGCCAGCAGGCCCTGGTGACCCTCTTGTCTGTGCCTCCCTTGGTGCTGCAGTTACAGACACAGTTGTCATGCTCCACTCTTTACATCGGTGCTGGGGATTTGAACTCAGGTCTTCACGCTCGCACAGCAAGCACGCTTACGCTCTGCGCCACCTCCCCAGCTCCTTTCTAGCTTTTAGAAGAGCAGACTCAGCTGCCTGGTGTGCATATCCTTGGAGACTTTTGACTGTGTACTCACTTTGGTCTTTCCTTCCAGGGAAATGGAGTAAGGCTGGTGGCCGGGTCTGCTGAGTCCGCAGCACTCAGACTACGTGCACCTCTGCAGCAGGTGCAGGCCCAGTTGTCACCTTCCCAGAACATCTTCCCATGGATTCTGACACTGTTGACTTTTCAGACTCTGAGGTAGAGCTTATTCTGCAATATCTATATGATGTGTGGCATGCCTAGCCAGGCAAATGGAGAAGTTAATGTTGGTGGGGTTAAGGGTAAGCAGTCACTCTCCTAGTCTCCAGTGCCTTAGGTCATAGAGCGGGGAGCAGCTGTTCTGGTGGATGGGTCCTGTGACCTGAGAGCATAAGGCTAAGTGACACTGCGGAACCCAGTACTAACAATGTCCCTGGTAGACTGTCACATTCATTCTAATAGTGAACTCTTTCGTTTTGCCTCTTGCAGTCTGATATCCTTTTGGGCATTCTGGACAAGTTGGACCCTGTCATGTTTTTCAAATGTCCTTCCCCAGAGTCTGCCAATCTGGAGGAACTCCCAGAGGTCTACCCAGAAGGACCTAGTTCCTTACCAGCCTCCCTTTCTCTGTCACTGGGGACCTCATCAGCCAAGCTGGAAGCCATTAATGAACTCATTCGTTTTGACCATGTATACACCAAACCTCTAGTCTTAGAGATCCCCTCTGAGACAGAGAGCCAAACTAATGTGGTAGTGAAAATTGAGGAAGCACCTCTCAGTTCTTCAGAAGAGGATCACCCTGAATTCATTGTCTCAGTGAAGAAAGAACCTTTGGAAGATGACTTCATTCCAGAACTGGGCATCTCAAATCTGCTTTCGTCTAGCCACTGTCTGAGACCACCTTCCTGCCTGCTGGATGCTCACAGTGGCTCCCCTTCTCCCTTCAGTGACATGTCTTCTCCACTTGGTGCAGACCACTCTTGGGAGGACACTTTTACCAGTGAGCTCTTTCCTCAGCTGATTAGTGTCTAAAGAGCCACTCAACACTGGCCCCTTTCCCTGACTGTTGCCCTGCCTAGAGGATAGCAGAGGCCTGTCTGTTTCATTAAAAGCCAAAGTAGAGGCTGTCTGGCCTTAAAGAATTCCTCTAAAAGTATTTCAAACCTCATAGATGACTTCCATGTATTGTCTTTTGCTACCCAGCCATCTAAGGTATTCAAAGATACTCCAGAACTGCAGCTTTTGAGATTCTAGTTTATCTTAAAAGGTGGTAGTTTGCTCTACAACACAGGGAGGGTCATTTGACAGTTATCATTTCCCAGGCTGGCTTCAAACTATGTTGCTGAGGAGAACTATGTAGGCCTGAACCCTTGACCCTCCTGCTTCCATCCCAGGTGTGTATCTCCACACTGCCTCTTGATATGTCCTCAAGTGGACATGGGATTTATGAATGGCCTTTTATCTTTTCTTCTGTCTCAACTTCCCAGGTTTTAGTTTACTTCTACAGAAAAACACCAACCTGAGGAGGCTTGTTTTTCCTTACAGCTGAAGGTCAGGAATCTGTACAATTACAGAAATTTACTATGTAAATGCTTGATGGAATCTTCTTGCTAGTGTAGCTTCTGGAAAGTGCTTTCTCTGTTTATTTAAAACTACCCATGCAATTAAAAAGCAACACAGCATCCTTGTTCTGTGATTTCTAGGGCTACTGTACTTTCTCTTCGTTGTTAGGGGAGTCATTTATCCAACCATTCTTTGAAGTCACTGGAAGCTTTTCCACATTGATTACTCACTGCTTCAACTCCTGTCATAAATGCCAAGTCTTATTTTGAGTTTCTTCAGGCCAGTTGACCAATATCATGGCTACTAAGTGGCAGAGGTAGAGCCCTATCCACCTATTTTTTTTGGTGGTGCTTGTGGGGTGGGCAGTGTATTAAACCTAAAATCTTTGCACACTAGGCAAGTGTTATACCACTGAGCTACAACTTCCTTAGCTACTGTTTGTCATCGAATACCAAGATTTGCCATGATCAGGAAGTACTAGATGCTCTAATTTCAACTCTTACCAAGTAACTGAGGGGCAGGGGGGAGACAGATAATCAATTACATCTTGGAAAGAGGACACAGTGGTGTCCCTAAAGGCTAAACAGGACTCGAGTTTTATGCACTTGCAAGTTCAGTCTTATCTCGTGATCCACTTTGGAAAGTTTTTAATTCTTCATTGAATCTTAGTATAGGGGCTTATTTCACGAGACTGGGCTGGAGCTATCTTGTTTAGCATGCATGAAGCCATGGTTCTGTCCCTAGAACAGAAACAAGCATATTCAGGAAAAAAAAAAAAAAAAAGCTCAGGGATATAAATTAACTATCAAACTCCAGAGACAATGACATCACCCTTTACTGTGCACTCTGCCCTGGTAGAGAACTTCACTTTTCACACAGATGAAATCATTTCATATTTAAATGTATCTTCCCTATTAAGATTACTTTGGGGTGAACAAAATAAACCTACAGACAGAAGAATTCTGAGACTCCAGTCAGCAGGGTCAAGCAGGCCATAGTTGCAGACAAATACAAGGTCATGTGTTGAGTGCTGTGATAAGAGGGGTTTCTACATGTAACTTTTGAGGGCAAGGACCTGGTGTTTGCTTCAGCCAAGTTTTCTTACCTTCACTCTGAATACTTGAGGACCAATAATTTAGGGATTATACAGGCAGATATATTTGCCTCCATCCACAGAGCACAAGTATTTGTAGGTCAAGACAAGTCATTTACATTTAATAGCATCACATCGAAGAAGTGGATGCTGTACTAACAGGACAGTGTGTAGATTTTCAGGGTTTCATTTCCTGCACAGATGGCAGAAAATGATCAGCTTTGAGAAAACACCTGGTTTTCGAGGGCATTTTCATATTGAAACACCAAACTGGCTAGATCTAAAAACAATTATGTTCTATGAAACCAAATACTCTATTAAATGTAGTATTATTCCAAAATCCAGTCCTGGGCCTCACAAAACAGCTAGGGATGTGCCTTGTTGCTTTTTTTACTAGATAAGCTCCTGTAGCTAGACAGATACATCTAGAAACTTAAGAAAATTCTTACTCTTGGGACTTTACTGAGATGGTATCTATGTTTTTGTGTTTTGTGTGTGCATGTTCATGTGCATTCCCACGGGTACATGTGTTAGGCAAGAGGTCAACATTGAGTGTCTGGTGCAATCAGTATCCACCTTATTTTCTGAGACAAGATCCCTCACTGAACCTGGAGCTCACAAGTTCAGGTAGACTAGCTGGCCAATAAGCCTCAGGGACCCTCCTTCTGTCTTAAGTGCTGGAATAATAAATGTGCATACCCCATAGTCTCCTTCAAAATGAATGTTAGGGGGCTGAACTAAGACTGCTTGCAAGCCAAGCACTTTACTGACTGACCCATCCCCCCAGACCCTGTTGGTCTGATGCATGGGCAACTGACCATGTGCCACACCACTGAAGAAAATGACTCTAGCAGCCCTCTTACTTCCATCATTCATCAGTAGGATGACTGGCGTACCCACCAAACCAATGCTGAAAGCCAACATCAGTGTTTTGCACGAGCCTGCATTTCAGCACTGTTCAAAAAGTATCTCTAAAATGGCACTGCATCTGAGGAACTAGGGAACTAGCCGAACCACACCAATACACACATGCCTACGTTTCCTTGAGTATCTACTCATTCTGTACTCATAAGCCAAGGAGCCTGGAACTCTCTGTGGAACAGGCTGGCCTTCAACTTTTGGTGATCCTCTTGCCTCTGTCTCTTGAGTGATGGGATGACAGGCAAATACCACCATGCCCGGCTCAAATTTGGTATCATTCTCTGAGCCACACTTCATTATTTCAATGAAATCTCTATGACAACATCACAGGTATTGCTACTAAAATGTCTGTAAAGCCAACAATTGGTCAAGAGCAAGAACACTGGAGCTTGTTTAAATACTGAGGCATAACTATTTTAATCTCATTTTCCAACCCTTTATGTTAGATAACTTTTACCCATGTTTTTCAAGATTTGGTTCAAAATAAAAACAGCATCTTATTTTATACAACTGCAACCCAAGATAAAACTGCCTCAAGAGTCAAGGACCCAACCCAGCCAGCTACCAAAGCATGACTGTAAATGTGTAAGCAACACTGCCACCAAGTGACGTGTCAGCTCTTAGCAAAGGAGCAGCGAGCACCAACAGACTTGGCTAGTCTCTAAAGGTTCCAAGCCCGCCAGCTCCACATCTCAACACTGAGGGCTCAGTCACAAGAGTCAGAGTCTGACCTGCTCAGGGGAAGCAGGCTATCCGCACATTCACAAAGGCAAAGCAGCCACCTATTCTAGAAACAGCCCGTCCAACAGGATATAACTTTCAGGACAAACATTAAGTTTTTCACTGATAGGGATGCTGCCTTAACTAAAATTTAAAGGAAAGCGAGAAAAAAAGTCTTTCATTTACATATATACAGGATTACAGATACTTTAAAAAGTTCAAAACACTTGAGCTTTATTGAAAATAAAATACAGAAAACCAGATTCTCACCTATAAAGTAAAACTGACACATAATCCAGAACATTCCTAGTACTGCACCATTCTTGTCACTATTAAAGCCAGGTTCCATCTGGAGTAGCAAATGAACCTGTGAGTTAACATTCTCCCCTGTGGTTCTAAGTCCTGTCCTTATGTTTTTAAATTTTAATCTTTTCAACAATGAGCAGTTTTTAACTGATTTATGAGAACTGGATTCTCATTATTATTCTTATTAAGAACAAAACCTCAAACCAAGAACCAAAAAACCCACACCCACTCGACTCAAACCCAGAGAAAATACACATTTGTTCATCAGAGCTCAGCTGCTTTAGATACTTGTTGACCTCAGCATACTGAGCCGATGTTTGATCCATGCTGCAAAAACTATACAAGATGAAAAGACCTGTTAATTCCTTAGGAAAACCTTACGCTAGAAAAGAAAGCACAGCGCAGAGGCATGGAGCTGTGGAGACACATGAGTAAGCACCACACGGATCAAGATGATCTCTGTACTAACATGTCAAGAAGATAAAAATCCAAAAAGGAACATGAAACACCCGCTTTCCTGCAGAAACAGGATCGAGTAGGTAAGGACTCCTGACAAGTTAAAAGACGTCTCTCCAGTGCTTACCAACCGCATCAAAGCCACTTCAGGCCTTTCACAGAGGCAGTCCTGGTGTTTTGGGCCCTTTGGAAAGCTGCCATTTCCTTCCCGCACTAATGCTGGGCTAACTACAGACTCGGCAGTCCCTGCTTGTTTCTAAACTCTGCTAAAACTTTTTAGCATGGAGATTTCTTTAAGGCTATAAACTTCACAAGTTGGTCCCATTAAACAAGTCAGGAGTTTTTCAAATGACATGAGTTCAAACACTTGCACATTTCAACAGAAGACAGTTTTCATTCACCTCTGAGTCCGAGATGAAGAAACTATTAGCAGTTCCCAACTGGTTTCAATACTGGTTTGAAGCTTGAGCAACTTTATTGTGTAGACATAAATATTTTGTTTAAATATTAAACATTAAACCTTTTCCTGACATCCAGACAGAAATAGAGAGCAGGATCGATAGGCAAGAGAAGAAACAGTCCAACAACAGACACGTGACTCCTACGCTATCCATAGGAGGGATTTCAGCATAGGCTGCAAAAAAATGCCTGGAAGCTAAGTTTCTAAAAATTCACCTCTACTTGGTATAAACCTCTTTTTCCTACAAAGGGAGAAGAAACCCAGAAAATGAAAACTGAACTGAAGTGTTCTGCTGTAGAGAGGAGTCACTACACTCACCGGCTATCTTACAGAGACTGACTGCTCACAGCGCTGACGGAGTTGGCAAGCCTTCATTACACATCCTGCCATGCTGAAGAGCTCTTCCTGAGAAATTAAAAGCTTTAACCCTGGTTAGGAGCCTGGTTTGGATGCTGAAGGGTAAAGCCTCCCTGCTGGCAGGAGGCCATCTCCCTCCAACCTTAATGCTTATTGTACAATAGCAGCTTAAGCAGCGGACAAGTAGCTATTTCGTGAATCTCTAAGACACTGTCCATTTCTTCTCAGCTAATTCACTGTTTTCAAAATCAACATTAAAAAAATTTCAATTTGCTAATACAAGTACAACCTTAACCTTCCCTTTTTAAAGGCTAGAAGCTACCAATGCTGGATTTAGCTGACACAGCATGTCCTCAGGGTTCATGAAAAGACACTTTTCACAGGCAATTTACAGGTTACCTCACACTCTTTAAATCAATCACTTACAGTTAATTGAGGTGTAAACATTACTGACCAACTGAGCTTATCAGTCATGGAAAGAGGCCACTGGCTACTGCTTGAGTAACACACAGCTACACCAACCTGACCCCTGTTCAATTCCTTCACAAGAGAGTCAAAGCACTGCTTTCTCCCTCCTGCCCCCAAGCGCAGTCACCGCCACAATAGCTCAGTATGTGACCCAGCTGTCCGCGTGCAGCGGCCATTAGGAGCATCTCCCTATAGAACCATCTCAAGAATGAATGGCTTCAACAGTGTGACAGGTGACTTAAGTCACCATAACACATCCAGCATCTATAGTTGTCTTTAAGGAGACTGTAACATTTCTTGGATAAGCCTGCTAGAAAACTGCATTTCCCTTGAGATAAGCTTCCTTGGCAAAAAGTTGAATTCATAAATGGCTACCCACAATGACAGTCCCACCTCAAATCACAGGTGGAGATATTACACCTGTTTCATAAAACTTCCAGGTCGCTATCCTATGCAGGCAGGCTCAATACACAGGAGCCTTCTAGAACTCGCCAAGTTGGAGCAGAAACTGCTGTCTAGAGCTCCATCTCTTCTTCTGTGCTAGCGGCTGTCTGCAGACTATGGTACAGTGGCGCGTCTGTGTGCAGAGGCTCCAACAACAGTTCAGTTCTCTGCGGGAAGGCAGTGCTGGCAGCTGCGTGCTTCGTCTGGCTGTCTCCCATGTAGTTCTTAGGGTTAGCTGACGGCTTTGGCTTCTCAGAAAGGAGTTCAGGGAGAGGTTTCCAGAGCACAAGCTCCATAGAAGGACGGCTCCTGGGATGTAAAAGCAGAGTTCTATCACAAACTTTGGGACATGCTCTGGGTCATCAGGCTGTGCTCCCCACCTTACACTCAGGTAAGAGCTGGTGTCCTGAGAGCCATACGCTCTTGGTGGGTCTCCCCATTTGACTGCTGCCACACTTTCACTCTTATTTTGACCTTGATGCCTTGCATCAGTTCTCATTCTATAAATTTAAATCTTTTTTCGCCGGGCGGTGGTGGCGCACGCCTTTAATCCCAGCACTTGGGAGGCAGAGGCAGGCGGATCTTTGTGAGTTCGAGGCCAGCCTGGTCTACAAAGTGAGTCCAGGACAGCCAAGGATACACAGAGAAACCCTGTCTCGAAAAACAAAAACAAAAAAAAAAATAAAATAAAATAAAAGAAGAAAATGTTGACTTCAGCAGCAGATATGCTACACTTGTAATTATATTGATTAGCATGGTTCCTGTACAAAGATGATGATATAAACTTTGAAAGCTGTCCATGTTGTTTTGTTTTAAAATAGAGCTAGAGACATACAGAATTCAGACATAACTTAGAAAAATTAAAGAAAAGATGTGCGTGTGTGTCTGAGTCTCAATGAGGATATGAACGTGTGTGCAGTAGGTAGGTACCTGAGGAGGTAGGTTTTTCTGCAGCTGAAATTACAGGCAGTTGTGAGCAACCTGAAATGGGTGGCAGGAATCAAACTGCAGTTACAAGAGCAGTATGTCCTCTAACAAGTGAACAGTCTTCCTAATTCCTCAAGTACATAGAACTTCATGTGCTAAAGACTGAACACAGGACCACACACATGTACATGCTCTACTTCTTAGCGATATCATCAGCCTGTATGTATTTTAAACTAAATCAACCCAACCAGTCTTACAGATGCCCTGAATAGCAGTAATATAAATATCCAATGTGAAATACAGGACCCTTGAGCTGGATTGGTACATGCCTTTAATTCCAGCGCTCAGGAGGTAGACGAAGGCGGACCTCTGTGAGTTCAAGGCTAGCCTGGTTTACATAGTGAGTTCCAGGATAGGTGGGGTTACATAGAACCCTCACAAACAACAAAACAAACAAAAATCAGGCCTTGATTTAATTTAATGCTATATTTGAAGTGGGGTACTGGGGATGGAACTAAGGCCTTACATATGAAAGGGCCATTGAGATCACACCACTAACTCTAATGATACACACAAGAGACACTTTGTTGTTGTTGTTATTTTTTTAGGTTTTTCGAGACAGGGTTTCTCTGTGTATCCTTGACTGTCCTGGACTCACTCTGTAGACCAGGCTGGCCTTGAACTTACAGAGATCTGCCTGCTTCTGCCTCCCAAGTGCTGGGATTAAAGGCGTGTGCTACCACACCTGGCAATTACAGACAGCTGTGAACTGCCTTGTGGGTGCTGGGACTTGAACCTGGGTCCTTTGGAAAAGCAGTCAGTGCTCTTAACTGCTGAGCCATCTCTCCAGTCCGAAGAGACATGTTTTTAATGAGCAGATTTGCAGGACTAATTTTTTGTTTTGATTTGTGGTACTGAGTCTAATGCATACTGAGCAACTGTTTTGATACTACATTATTTCCCTAGGTAACTGGTGTATATTAAATCATACATGAAAATGAAACTTCCACCAATATATTATTTTCTGATGCCATTTGTTTCATATAGTTGTGAAGTAGAATGTTTTGCAGTTAAACTAAAACAATTATACTAAACATGCATAACCATGTATTTTTCCCAACCAGGGCTGGGAGCAGTGCCTGTAATTCTAGCACTTGAAAGTTGCAGGCAGGATGGTCAGAAGTTCTAGCCTAGCCTGGGCTCCATCACTACTCATCTCCAAAGTACAAAAAAATTCTTTACCCTCAGTATAGGAAAAACCTTCTAGGACCCAGAAGCAAAAAACAATGAAGGCTATTCCCAAAGACTCAGTTCTGGAAAACTGAGAACAGCAGACACTATTCTGAGCAGGAGGGCAATGTGACCTGCATACATAGTGGCTACACTATCGACACACCCTCAGGGCTGAGTGGTTAATTATAAACTTAAGCTCGGACCTGACTGGAAACCTTCTGGATCCCACACAAGCAGTGGCTGAGCTGTTTCCGCTCTGCCTGAAGGCACCAGAGCCCAGCACTATTGAGGTCTGTGTTCCAAGAGCGCTTGCTTTTCAGATCCCTAAACTCACTCTTAGTCTAGGTTTCCCAGGCAGTACCTACGTGTACTTTACAGCTTGGCAGAAAATGAGGACTCAGACCTTTCACACTAGAGGCTGAGCTGTCTCCAGCTGGCCACTTTGCCCTGTTTCCCCCTTAAGCTCTTCCCTTACTCACTGCTCACTCCCTACCCTAAGTCAGAGTGTCTTCTCTCTGGCCACTTTCAGTTATCTGAGCTCAGTACAGTATGGGCTTATTTTCCGTTTTTCTTTTTGTGGTGCTAAGAAGAGAACCCAGAGCTTCACACAGGCACACAACAAGTACTCTATCCTGAGTCACTTCTCTAGTCCTTGGGGTTTCTGAATTTGTTTTTTTTTTTTGATACAGATCTCTGTATATATAGCTTAGTTTGGCCTGGCCTCACATGGGAGGCAGAGGCAGGTGGATCTCAGTGAGTTTGAGGGCAGCCTGGTCTACAAAGTGAGTCCAGGACAGCCAGAGCCGTTACACAGAGAAACCCTGTCTCGAAAAACCAAAAAAAAAAAAAAAAAAAAAAGTATGTTGTTTTTGCCAATACTATTTTTTTCCCCCAACACAGAGTTTCTCTGTGTAACAAGCCTTGGCTGTCTTGGACTCCCTTGGTAGACTAGGCTGGCCTCTAACTCACAGAGATCTGCCTGTCTCTGCCTACTGAGTGTTGGGATTAAAGGCATACACAACCACGCCTTGCCCCCTCTTATTATTATATTATTATTTTTAATAAAAATCCATGTAGCCCTGGCTGGCCTGGAATTCACTATGCAGATCAGCCAGGCTGCAAACTTGCCTGCCTCTTGAGTGCTCCTGGGTTACTCCTGTAAGCCACCATGCCTAGCTTACATTGTCTTAAATCAAGAGCAAGAGAAACTGAGGGAGGAATGTAGGGGCTGATAGGTTAATATAAGTTAGATTTAGTGAATACCTAAGTTTCTGATACAGTCTCTTAATTCGGGGCATGAAGATCAACTGCTGTGAGCAATTAGCTTATCAGCTTATGGATGAAGTCAGGTGAAATGAGGGGAGTCTCTTTGGACTGAAAAACAAGGTTGAAGCCAGGTGAAACAAGGAAAGACTTTATGACCTGGCATTGCTTTCAACTGCTAAGTGGGCAGAGCCCAAATTAAGCTGAAGCAGGTGGAACAAGGAGTGATCCTATTTAAGGACAAGTGGATGACGCCAGAGGCGCGTGCGTGCTAAGGGCCCCCGATATGAGAGAGCTCCGAGAGTCCTGCTGGAGAAAGTTCTGGTAGACCAATGGCCAGATCTCCCTGAGGCAGAAGGAAGCTGGTGAGCAGAGAAAGCCTCGGCAAGACAGCAAAAGGCCAAGGACTAAACCCTGTGGCTCAGCTTTTGCCTAGAGGGGTTTGACCTGTCCGAACAGTGGCCTGAACGGAACTGTGGCCAGCTTTAAAGACTGAGGCAGAACGGCAGAGTTGCTGATACGAAGGAAGTAAGGTGGCCTACAGACGGCTGAGGTCTCCCAGAGAGAAGAAAGCCTCAAGCCTTATTTAAAGTGAGACTTCGATAGCCAATTTACCCTGACGAACCTGCGTCTGAGCTATTCCAGAAAAAGGACTGCTAAGTGCGTTAAAGAGTCTACCCCCGAGACTGGTTTCCTGACGACTGAGGACCTGCCCCAGAGACTGTATCATTCTAAAAGGGTATGAAAGTAGTTGTTATGATTATCAATAGGTTTAGTGGATAGGTTAAAGGGGTTGTAGGAATTTATAGGATTAATAGTTAAGAAATTGTTGGTGTTTGTTATAAGTGAATTTAGTAATAAATAAGTGTTAAATAATAACTTAAAAGTTCGGTTACAGAGGAAGACTGTGAAGATGAACCTAGCCTGGGGTACACAGTAACATTCCCACCCCCAAAACAAAACAGAAGAGCTAACCACTCTAAAATGACCCCAAAAGTCTGTGCTAAGGTTTGTGGGGTTTAAGATCACTGCAACTGTTACTAATCTGACGCATCACCTTCTATTCTCTACATCTCCATGCTGAGTCTGAGTAATTAAGAGAACAGATAAACCAGAGGTTTCAAATATGGCTCCTATTCCTCCTCTAACAGAAGAGAACGGGGTGCTGGCACCGACCCTTCTGCAGGAATTAGGGTCAGCTAAGTGAAATGTTATGCACTTACATAGACTCAATCATTTTTGTGAAGACTTCATCAAATTCCCTCTTCAAACCCGTTTTCATGGTTTCAGAAAGGACAAGACTTGGGAGGTGGCTGACACTTCTTTCACTTTCAACCTCTTCATCTTCGTCAATTATCCTAATAGGTAATGAAGCAGAGAAGAAAAGGATTAGTCAAGGTATTTTATGTTCTTGTAGTAGATGAACAAAATCTAAAACGAAGAGGACACTCACAGGTGCTGGTGACAGATCAAGAGATCAAGTAAGCTACCCCTCAGAGAAGGGACCAGATGCGGCTGCTTTCCACCTAGGTGGGAAGAACTGCTCAGCAGTTCATTAACAGAAACGTTTTGGAATGGAGTCAAGTTTGAAGACTGTGTCCTGGTGAACTGGTCAGTAAAATGCTTAGTCAAGTGAAAGAACACACTCTCCTATGTGAAATGTCTGCTTCATTCTCCATCTCCAGCATCACTACATGATCCTGACCAGCTCAGGAGAGAACTGCGACACACAAAAACACCCATACCTGTCCTCAATCTCCTGCAGCCTTCTTCGGGCAACTTCATACTGTGGTTCTCCAGTTTGATCCATTTCTTCACAAACAGCATCTAGCATGCTGGGTACAGAGAGGCCACTAGGACATGAATCTACTGCATGACCTTCTATACCGTGGTGTGTGCCGAGAACCCATTCATTAGCAACTACACAGAGTTCAGCTTCAGACAATCGCTTCTTTCTTATTGGACACCTAGGAGAAGGAAGGAGTAAAGTAGTGGGGAAGGAAGAGGAGGAAAGGAAGAAAAAATTAAAAACCCATGACAGATGAAATATAAGCCATTTCTCTACTCAATTAAAAATTTTATATATATATATATATTTTTTTTGAGACAAAGACTATGTATCTTTGGCTAGCCTCATTCAGAGTTCTGCCTGCCTTTGCTGGGATTAAAAATATATGCTATCAGCCGGGCGGTGGTGGCGCACGCCTTTAATCCCAGCACTTGGGAGGCAGAGGCAGGCGGATCTTTGTGAGTTCGAGGCCAGCCTGGTCTACAAAGCGAGTCCAGGACAGCCAGAGATATTCAGAGAAACCCTGTCTCGAAAAACCAAAAAAAAAAAAAAAAAAAAAATATGCTATCATGCCTAGCTAAAATTTATGTAGTACTTTTTCCTTTCAGGTTTTAGGGTTTCTCTGTGTAACAGCCCTGACTATCCTAGAACTAACTCTGTAGACCAGGCTGGCCTTGAACTCAGAGATCCGCCTGCCTCTGACTCCCGAGTGCTATAATTAAAGGTGTGTGCCACCACGCCTTGCCAAATTTCTGTATTTTTAAAAAAGATCTGTATCTGAGTGTGGTGGTGGTGCACGCCTTTAATTCCAAAAATTCTAAAAAACAAAAAATTAAAACGATCTATTTATTTTACATTTGAGTGTTCTACCTGCAAGTATGTGTACCATATGTGTGCCCATGGAGGTTATAAGAGGTCTGAGATCCCTTGCAACTGGATTTACAGACATCTGTAGGTGCTTGGAATGGAACATGAGGGTTTTCTGAAAGACTATGTGCTTTTAACTGCTGAGCTATCTCTCCAGTCCCAATTCATTATTTTAAAATCAAATTATTAAATATAAAATTTTCTATTTTTTCTAGTTAGTTCATGTCTTTTTTTTCCCCACATCTTTCCTGAGAAATTGTCTTCTATTTTCAGCCAATTTACGCAGCACTTCCAAGATCTCAAACTTTAAAGAATCTGCAGGAAAGATCAAACGGGAAGCAAAGCAATAAAAAAGACAAAATAGAGCCAGAGAGGTAGTTCAGCAGTTAAGACAACTGGCTGCTCTTCCAGCGGACATAGGTTTGATTCCCAGCACCCACACAGCGGTCCACAAATGTCTGTAATTCCAGTTCCAGGGAATTCTACACTCTGCCCTGGCTTCTAAGGACACTAGGCACATACTTGGTACACAGGCATAAAGACAAGCAAAACACCCATATACATTTAGGAAAAAAAAGTAATTTTGCCCCAGTCACATTTTGTCATTGCTGCATCAAGTTGTCCCTCATCCTCCAAAATGTATGGCTGTCACTTACAGCAAACACACACACTTCCTAAAGTGTTCTTCAAGAACAGGCCATTAGAGGCTGGAGAGATGGCTCAGCGGTTAAGAGCACTGGCTGTTCTTCCAAAGGACCTGGGTTCAAATCCCAGCACCCACATGGCAGTTCACAGATGTCTGTAATTGCCAGGCGTGGTGGTGTACACCTTTAATCCCAGCAGGCGGATCTCTGTGAGTTCAAGGCCAGCCTGGTCTACAAAATGAGGACAGCGAGGGCTACACAGAGAAACCCTGACTCGAAAAACCAAACCAACCAAACAAAAAACAGGCCATTAGCACAATTTCTTACCTTTGGTTATCTGTTCCTGATCAATAATGGGATCTACCTTTCTCCTAATGTAGCATACTACATCTGAATCCTAGGTATATTAGTACTTGAGAGACCTTAGAATTCATCAAACCCAGCTTCTTCCTTTTGGAGATACTTGGACACTAGAGTCTAGAAAGTTGTAAGCTGCCGGGCGGTGGTGGTGCACCCCTTTAATCCCAGCACTTGGGAGGCAGAGGCAGGTGGATCTCTGTGAGTTCGAGCCCAGCCTGGTCTACAAAAGTGAGACCAGGACAGCCAGAGATACAGAGAAACCCTGTCTCGAAAAACCAGAAAAAAAAAAAAAAGTTGTAAGCTTTCTTACAGTAAAGGAAAGCTGAATGTTGAAGATTAGACCCCAAAGACCCTGAACCCTATCTCTAGGCCTTTTCACTAAATTCCTTGCCTTTTTAGACAGGAAGTTAACTGTTAAAGCTCTTATACAAATTTGTATTTATTAGCAAGATGATACACATCATTGGTAGCTAAAAGTAGTACAAAGCAAGTTTGACAGTTGGCTGCCTTGCTTTTCCTTTCCCTTGTTACAAGCGTCTGGAGCACAGGCTTTCTACTGCACCAGTACCATGTCTAACAGAAGGACAAGATCACAGCCATAGAACCAAGATGGCCACTCATTATTCCCACTTCAGAGTCACTAAACTGAGGATCAAAGGAAGCAAATGAACATGTGTATAAGGAAAAAAAATTTAATCCATGTTAACACTGTGAAAAATCAGTATTAAAGTCTCTGGAATATAAAATCTGACAATAATGCCTCTTAAACCTATATTTAAAAAAATTAGAATCCACTATATATGTTTGATTTAAAACTTTATTTCATTCTAGTACTAGAAATATCTAGGAGACAAGAGGCAGAAAGATCAGGAGTTTAGGGCCAGCTTCAGCTACACAGAAGTTTCAGGACAGCCCTGAGTTACATGAAATTCTGTCCTTAAAAAAAAAAAAAAGCACCGGGCGTGGTGGCGCAGCCTTTAATCCCAGCACTTGGGAGGCAGAGGCAGGTGGTTCACTGTGAGTTCAAGGCCAGCCTGGTCTACACAGCAAGCTCCTTGTCTCAAAACAAACAAAAAAGGCAGGGCAGTGCTAGTGCTCGCCTTTAATCTCAGCACTTGGAAGAGGCAGGATGATCCCTGAGTCCAAGGCCAGCATCGAACCCCTACCCCCTCAACCCAACCCAAACCAGACTTAAAACCAACCAAACAAAAGGTGGGTGACACCTAAATAATGACAACCAAGATTCCAAGATGGACTTCTGCCTCCACTACCCCAATCTACCTTCACTCATTCATAAAAACTAAGGTAGTTTTCAAGTATTGCTTTTTTGTTTTCTGAGACAGGGTTTCTCTGTGTAGCCCTGGTTGCCCTTGAGCTTCAAGATCTACCTATCTCTACCTAAGTACTGGGCTTAAAGGGGTGCACCACCACCTTCAGGCCAACAAATCTAGCCAATTCAAATTTTCTTTTCATTTCTTTTTAAGACAGGGGCTCAGGGCTGGAGAGATGGCTCATCAGTTAAGAGCACAGGCTGTCCTTCCAAAGGACCATAGTTCAAATCCCAGCACCCATATGGCAGTTCAAAACTGTCTGTAATGGCCGGGCGTGGTGGTGCACCCCTTTAATCCCAGCACTCAAGAGGCAGAGGCAGGTGGATCTCTGTGAGTTCCTGGCCAGCCTGGTCTACAGAGTGAATTCTAGGACAGTCAGTGCTGTCTAGAAACCTCTACAGAGAAACCCTGTCTTGAAAAACCTAAAAAAAAAAAAAAAAAAAAAGCAAGGTCTCAAGTATCCAAAGCCGGTCACAATTCAGTATGCTACAGATGACCTTGACTGACCCTCCTGCCTCCACCTTCCTTCCATTTGAATTTACTAGCTTTTGTTTGTTTTGCTTTGTGCTTTAAAGAAAGTCTCCAGCCGGGCGGTGGTGGCGCACGCCTTTAATCCCAGCACTTGGGAGGCAGAGGCAGGCGGATCACTGTGAGTTCGAGGCCAGCCTGGTCTACAAAGTGAGTCCAGGACAGTCAAGGATACACAGAGAAACCCTGTCTCGAAAAAACCAAAAAAAAAAAAAAAAAAAAAAAGAAAGTCTCCCTGTATAGCCCAGGGCTGGCCTCAAATTCTCAGTGATCCAATCTCAGCCTGGGAGTGCTGGAATTACTGGAGTAAGCAATCATTCTCAGAGGAGAATTCAGTTCCTACAAGGGAAGGTGTGGTGGTGGTAAGATCATACAGACAGCTTAGCTATCCAGGACAGGACTTGGGATAAATGAAGTTCAATAGGAGAGCAGTTGCCTAGCATGTGCCAGGCCATAGGTTTGATCCTTAGCACAGGAAAAACAACAACAAAGCAAGATGAGTAGAGATGCTTGCCACTAAACTGACAACTTGAATTTGATCCTGGAACCTACAGATGGGAGAGAGAACCAATTTCCAAAGGTTGTCCTCTAACTTCCACATACATATCACGGCATTTGTGTAAATAATAATAATAATAATAATAATAATAATGAATAAGAAAAGAAAAAAAGCAGATATTGAGGCATGGTGGCATGTAAACTTTTAATCTCAATAGGCAGAGGCAAGCAGATCTCTAAGTTTGGGGCCAGCCTGCTCTACGTAGCCCTGGCTAGGTAGGACTACATAGTGAGGCAGTCTTAAAACAAAACAAAAACCAACAGATAGACCTCGAATATACTCATTTGGAATACGCTATAAGGCAGTAAAAGGAAACAAGTAACAAAACCCCAACACACTGCAGCATGAACAGGTATCTGGCTAAAAAAGCAAGCAACTGAAAGTACACACAGCCAGTAAACTTGCTGGACTCTCTTCCTAAGGAGAAATAAGAAACGGATTACAAGGTTACTACCTCCGTGGAGAACGTAAACCTTTCCAATATATAACCCTTGGTTTTCTTTTCGTTTTAAACTTTGTGTCTGTCATGACACAGTTTAAAATTCAAACATTACACTGATTAGACTGAATCTTTCTCCACCTGCTCGCCACCCAGTTTCTGCCCCTAAAAGGCAAACAATGCCACTGGTTTAAATAGATACATATGTTTCATCCTTTTCACTTAAAATAGGATACACATGTTAAACTATCAGAGCTCACAAAGACAAACGGTCCCAACACTTACTCATCATCCTCAGCCAATCGCTTGTGTTTCTTTCTACAGTGAATGGAAACACTGTTGGAACAAACAAAAACAAATCAGTCAACCAAGACCGGAACTTAAAATTTGAGATTTCTGCATCTTGTCTTTCTCGCCTTACTTATCGGGTTCTCCCGCCACAAACTGAATATCCTTTCCCTGGCCGTGAAGGGCAGGCACGCGTCCCAAGTGAGCACGTCTTGCGGGGAACTCGAAATAACCCCAGACAAGGAAATCTGAAGTTGTCATTTCTGGCGGGACAGTGACAGTTGAGAACTCGCTCCAAGAGCCATTTCTGCCCCCACACACTGCCGATGAGGAACCTAAAGTGTCCCAGCGCCTCTCAAAGTTGTCCCGGCCGGCGGCCGCGCGAGTGGAGGGAGCGGCCAGGCTGAAGGACCCTCGGAAGGTCGCCGGCCCTGCGACCCGCGGGGCTAATAGGCCCGCCTCGCCTGGTCCTCACCGTTCGCGCGCTGTTCTCCCGCTGGGGCTGCTCGGCGCGGCGCGGAAGCCCGGCCGCGGGGCCAGGTCATGGCCCGCG
This sequence comes from Lophiomys imhausi, assembly GCA_907164525.1. Classification (NCBI taxonomy): domain Eukaryota; kingdom Metazoa; phylum Chordata; class Mammalia; order Rodentia; family Muridae; genus Lophiomys; species Lophiomys imhausi. The sequence goes on from CAJQZJ010037469.1 coordinate 113,249, forward strand.
GCTCCTGGCTGGAAGGCCCGGCCCGCGAAGGCCGGCGGCGGCTGCAGGAAGTCCGCGCTGCCACTCAGAGGGAGACCGGTGAAGGGCCGGCCGAGCGCCGCCATGGCTTTCCAGACGAGGTTGCGTCCGCGACCCTATTCGTGTCTTCAGGACCCGGACTGGCGGCCACGGCCGCTGCCTAAGAGAACCCGCCTCCGAGCCCGCTTCGACCCCGACGTCACGCCTTCCAGAACCCTCCACTTCAGACCGCCCAGAGACACGTCGGGATTTCTTGCGTATGGAGGGCGGCTGTCGTGAGGCATGCCGGGAGTTGTGGTCCTTGAGAACTACAAGCAAGATGGCTGGCGGTGTATCAGGCGAATCGCTGTAGGGTCAGGTGGCCCTTACAAAAAGTCCCCTAGAGCCGGGCGGTGGTGGCGCACGCCTTTAATCCCAGCACTCGGGAGGCAGAGGCAGGCGGATCTCTGTGAGTTCGAGGCCAGCCTGGTCTACAAAGCGAGTCCAGGACAGCCAGAGCTACACTGAGAAACCCTGTCTCGAAAAAAAAAAAAAAAAAAGTCCCCTAGGATGTCAGAGTCCCAATACGCTTACAGAACATTGAGCTGAGCATACTGGCTCACGACGATCTTCTTAGCTCAGTCTCTATCCTATAAGGTGGAGACAGAATGATCAGACGTTCGAGGCCAGCCTTTGACTATATACCATGATCTAGACCAGCCTGGTCTACACGAGACCCTGTCCAAAAAAAAAAAAAAAAAGAATGAATGAATGACTAAATAATAAATAAATGAATAATAAGTAAATAAATAAAAGTAAGTAAGTAAATACATTAAATTAAATAAAAATAAATAAAATAAAATAAACTAATAAATAAATAAATAAAATAAAAAAATGATACGCTTCTGTTTCTTCTGTCTACATAGCGAGTTTCAGACCAGCCACGGTTACATAGAGAGATCTTGTCTCAAAACATAAAACGTCTAAGCTGGGACCTGTCAGGTGGAGTATTATTCTAGAACCTACGGTGGAAGGGAAAACTAACTCTGGAAAGTTGTTCTCTAACTTCCATCTGGGGGCCTTGGTGTGTGCCCTATTCCCAGGTACACACATATATTCTCATGCACACATACAAGAATACTAAATAGAAAATTAAGAATTGCTGTTTCCTCTTTTATTTATTTTTTCAAGACAGACTTTCTCTGTGTAATAGCCCTAGCTGTCCTGGACTCGCTTTGTAGACCAGGCTTGTCTCATACAGAGATCCACCTGCCTCTGCCTCCCGAGTGCTGGGATTAAAGGCGGGCACTACCACACCTGGCTTGCTGTTTCCTCTTTTACTGAGTCCCGCCAACAGGGGCCGCGTTTGGACCAAGTCTGTTAAGAAGATATGAGGTGCTACATGCGCCTGGATAATGACTTTCACTCCAACAAGTGCATCTGCGAGGAGATCACTATTATTCCAAGCAAGAAACTGCAACAAGATAGCCGGCTATGATACTCACCCGATGAAGCGGATTTGGAGAGCTCCTGTGAGAGGTATCTCTATCAAGGTGCAGGAAGAAGAGAGAAAGGAGAGAGATAATTATGTTCTTCAGGTCTTGGCCCTAGATCAGGAGATCATTGAGGTGGATCCTGACATCAAGAAAATGCTGAAGCTTCTGGACTCTGGCAGTCTCTCCAATCTGCAGGTCACTCAGCCTACAGCTGGGATGAATTTCAAAGCACCACGTGGAGCAGTTTAAATCTGTTTTGTCATATTTTCAATAAAGCTGCAAACAAAATGAAAAATAAAATAAAATTAAGAATTAATAAAAATTTGGGGGTGGAGTGTGGCTCAGCGGTGGGGCACACGTACAACACCACAAAAATATAAAGCAGCTGGTTGTGGTGGCACATACTTGTAATGTCAGCAATGGGAACAACTACTAAGACCCTCAGTGATTGGGAGAACAAAAGTTCTGGCACATCCAAAGATAGTTAATGATGGCTTTTGCTTCGGTTGGACACACAGGGGAGCAGAACTGGTCAACCCCATCACTGATTGTCTTAGGATTTCCATTGCTATGAAGAGACACATGACCAAGGCAACTCTTACAAGGCTAACATTCAACTGGGGCTGGCCTACAGTTTCAGAGTTTAGTCTATTATCATCGTGGTGGGAAGCATGGCAGCTTATTGGCAGGCATGGTGCTGGAGGAGCTGAGAGTTCTACATCTTGATCCAAAGGCAGCCAGAAGACTGTCACACAGGGTGTAGGCTTGGGCGTAGACCTCAAAGCCTGCCTCCATAGTGACACACTTTGTCCAACAAGACCACACCTACTCCACCAAGGCCACACCATTCCCTATGGGCTAGCATTCAAACATTTGGATCTATGGGGAATTATACCTATTCAAACCACCACACTGATCATTTTTCAGGTTTTTCCACTTCAAAGAATGATCCCACCGTTCAGTCTGAGTTGCCTATGCCAATGTCAATATTTAGCCAAAGGCTATTAAGAATGCATCATAAGTAGGGTTGGAGAGATGGCTCAGAGGTTAAGAGCACTGACTGTCTTCCAAAGGACTTGGGTTCAAATCCCAGCACCCACATGGCAGTTCACAGCTGTCAGTAATTGAAGGGCATGGTGGACACCTTTAATCCCAGCACTCGGGTGGCAGAGTAGGCAGAATTCTGTGAGTTCAAGGCCAGCCTGGTCTACAAACTGAGTCCAGGACAGTCAGGGTTACACATAGAAACCCTGACTCGAAAAAACCCAAATCCAAAACAAACAAACAAACAAACAAAAAATCCCACCAGTAGCCAGGCATGGTGGCAGATGCCTTTAATCTCAGCACTTGGGAGGCAGAGGCAGGTGGATTTCTGTGAGTTCAAGGCTAGCCTGGTCTACAAAGTGAGTCCAGGACAGCCAGGGCTACACAAAGAAACAATGTCTTGAAAAGTAAAAAAACACAAAACGAAAACAACAACAACAAAAAAAACCCCACCAGTAATTGAACTAGAGTGGTCTTAGGAAAGGGCAGTTGAGTTAGTGTTAAGTGATTTGGAGAAAGGTTCACAAAGGCAACTTTGTATATGGCGGAACAAGCCTGCAATCCCAGCATTTGGAAGGTGGAGGCAGGAGGATCTTAAAAATGTAAGGCCAGCCTCAGGTATGAAGAAAATGTAACAGATGTGTTAGACCCTATTTCCAAAACAAACAAAAATTTGACTGGAATGAATTGTTAGGAATTGAGGATAATTCTTTGTCCAAAGAGGTGGATTTTGTTTTTTCCTCAGAAGATAAAGAAATGAAGGGAAGCTAAACCTGAGCATTTGGTTATTTGTATGATTTGGATGTGTCATTGTTTTTAAATAAGAAAAGATTCTTTCAAGGTTTGATAGATTCAGAGATCAATTTCAGCTGAAGTATTCTTTAATAACGACAGTCGCTTACAGCCAGGGAAGCTAGGATAAGGAGATCAAACAATTCGAGACAGAAAAGAAATTTATTTTTACCTACTTCAGTACAGGCTGCTGAACTTAGAAAGGGGTCTCATCTGATGGGACATAAACCACTAATTTAGGAAATTAACTCTGTTGTCCCACTGTATCTTGGGACAATGGCTACAGGCTAGTTGTTTACCAGTTTTGGGAAGGTACTCGATAGATGAGACATGGCTATCTACACGTCTGTTTTCCGACACAATTATCAAGTGGCTTTGTTTCATCTTGAACTTTAGAGGAACAGAATAATTTTGTTTGCAGACCACCTGTGAAATTCTTCAGCAGGACACCAAGACCTCCCTAATGGTATCATTTATATAACTTGGGTCCAGAAGCTCATCCCCTAGAAAAAAAGCAATGTCTGAGAGCTAAATGCTGCAGGCAAAGAAAGGCTTTATGCAGTGGCCAAAGAGTGAAGAATTACTCATATACCAACTTCTCATTCCAGATGTTAATTCCACTGGGCAAGAATAAGACCAGTACCACAATATTTGAGCCAAAATTGAAGTGGGCTTTATTAAATAGTGTCCAGGACCATGGATATTGGCCAGGTTCATACCCAAGATCCATGCTCAGAATATGGCACCGAATTACATTAGTCAAGTGCATATAAAGACAAAACTCACAAGGCTATACATATTTCTCTCCTTTTCCAATCAGAGGCAAGCATACATCCTGACATATTTCCTGCCTACAAACCTGCCTCCACGTGATTGATCACATCCTGTGCCATTGGGGCCACCAAGCTTGTTTACAGAAGCAAAAACACGTGGCTTGTTATCTTACATAAACAGAAGCTCCCACCATGCCAAGAAGTTATCTGTCCTTGGGCAAATGGTGCTTACAGGTTAGAGGTATTTTTGGTTCATAGCTCTCTTAAGTACAGTAATTTAAACTTAAAACATAATATTAACCATCACACAGAGAAACTGAAGAAATTAGATAGAGGCTAGGAATGATGGAGAGACACCTTCACTAAAATTTAAAAAGAGGAATATCAAGCCCTTTTTGGGAATAGCAGAGATCTTCCAGGAACTGTACCACTTCTTTCCACTACTTCATGATCTGGTGCTTCTGGTCATGGAACCTGGTAGTGTTCTGCCCGGTTTTCGAGACCCCAAAGACAACCCCGGAGCCAACTCTGATGTAAATACATGAGAGTTGTTTATTCAAGCTCAGAGCTTGGACTCTCAACACTCACTGACACAGCAGTTGGAGTTGAGAGCCCCCAGACCCAAAAGTACAGAGTTTATATAGAGACTCAGACAAAGAAGCAGGTTCTTTACCATATGATTGGATGACATTTGGGTAACTAGTCATGTCCATTTCTGATTGGCTCGTTGTTACTGACTAACCAGCTAAGGTCAGCTTGACCATCAGAAAGTTTGTTTAGACTTTTTGGGTGCTTTCTCAGAGTGAGCTGTCTGGTGATGTCGAGGGAACACCCCTGGAATACAAGGTCGGGTACATTTGGTTGTTGTTCTGGAACTGGAGATCAGCTCTGAGTCAAACTTAATACAAAATGGAATCTTTTTTTCAAGATGGATTCAGTCAGGCTCCACAGTAGGCATCTTTAGCCTTGAGGAGACCCTAAACCAGTCTAGGGAAAGCTACCCTTGTGTTATAGTTTTGGATGAGATATTTATCCAATTGAGAAATCATACATGTGACTGTTCATACTATGTACTCTGCAACTGTGTACTTGTGTGTGCATGAACATATGGTATGATTTCCATATGTGTGCACATACACACATACATGTGTGTTCATACATAGATGTGTATGCAGGCATGTTAATGCCTTTGTCTATATGTATTGATACATATATACATGTTTATGTGTGTGTACATGTGTGTGCTTGTTACATATTCATTTGCATATATATATCTGCTCTTACACACATTTTTGTCTATTCTGTGTGTCCTTGTGTGCATGCATATGCATATGTGTTGGGGTTATCTGAAAGCTACTTGTATTTTGTGGCTAATTATTGGCCCCAGGATCTTGTTGCTACCCAGATGAGGACATTGTTATGTATATCTGTCTTTGTTGTATGAACCTTGTTCTACCTAATTTGGAGATGATAGGTTGAATAAATGCTGCAGTCTGGATAGGGTAGAGAGAGATGGGGGAGGTAGGGGAAGGGGAGGGGAAGGTTGGCAGACTTTTGGAGCAGAGAGGATCATGGGGGAGGAGGAAGTAGGAGAAACGAGAAGACCCGGCATGGGTTAGATGGAAGAACATCATTCCATGTGGACTGGAACATCATCATAGTGTGGAGAATAACAACCCAAGGGGATGTATGTATATATTTGGGTTTTATTTGTGAAATAGAATTAAAGCTAGCTTAGATGTGCAAAGATTGCACAATCCAGGCTAAGGTTTGATAAAATCCATCAGGTATTTGTGTGATTATTCATAAGTGGGCTAAGGGATAACTCCATCATAAGTATGTTATAAATATTATTAATTCTTCAACACATATGTACATGTGTGTGCACTTGCTTAAAAATGTGTGTGTATGTCTGTCCCGTATTCATATGTATGTGCCTGTCTGTGCATGCATCTCTCTGTGTGTATGTGTGTGAATATATTTGTGGGCCTGTGTGTATTCTGGGTTCAATGCATAAGTGTATTTACTTAAATGTGTCTATTTGTGTGCCTGTGTATATAAATGTTCATGTGTATATATGTGTTTATATGTATATGTTTTGTTTTGTTTTTTGAGAAAGGGTTTCGCTGTGTAGCCCTGTCTGTCCTAGACTCATTTTGTAGACCAGACTGGCCTTGAACTTACAGAGGTCCGCCTGCCTCTGCCTCCCAACTGCTGGTATTAAAGGTGTACACCACCATGCCTGGCAATTACAGACAGTTGTGAACTGCCATGTGGGTGCTAGAATTTGAACCTGGGTCCTCTGGAAGAGCTGCCAATGCTCTTAACCACTGAGCCATCTCTCCAGTTCCTTAACAGAACTCTTTAACTATTCCTTCCTAATTATAGGCCCTCCAGTCCTCCATATAGGCTGCTCATTAAACTATCTGAGAGACCCAGCTGACCTCTGAGTCCACCACCAATTTTCCCTTGTTCCAGACCAGTGATACTGTCTGAGTCAGGCAGAGAATGAAATGGGCACTAAAACCAACTTGGAAAGGACACTACAAGGTGATTTTCCCCACTCCTATGGGCTGTGAAGGTAGCTGGCATTACACCATGGAAACACCACACCCAGATCAAGAAAATGGAAGCCACAGATGCTGCCAAATGGACTGTCTCCAGACTACAAATCTATTGAAATTAAGGTTCCATTTGGTCCCCATGCCCTTCCACTCCCTGCCCCTCTAATTTCTCCTGAGTCTTGTGTTTTCCACTAGGGGCATGAACAGAGGATCTTGGCCCAACCTCCATAGCCCTCAGGCCTGGACAGGAAACTGAGGAAGACAGATACAGGGAAGGTATTAGCTACCGTGACTATAGACCAGATACCCAGATTCATCTGGACCTTTGCTTACAGATGCCCACTTTAAGTGTCTCATTATATGGAAAAAGGAAAGATATGGGAATTTATCTTCTGAGATAAAAATAGAGAGTTTACAATTCTCTGCATACCCTACAGCTGGGTCCCCTAGTTCCAGAAACAAGAGAGTTTCCACTATAAAAACTGAGACGTCCTGAAAAGTTCCTTTAAAAGATTCTGGCCTTAGGAAAACAGGAAAAACCTGGGGAAACAGACTCTATACCACAGGAAGGGGCCCTGGGAATAGAGTTAATCATTCCCAGACAGAAATCAGCCAGAACTCCTGGTTATACTTAAGACACCAAGCCCCTGTACAACATATAGATAGGAACTAACCAGACTCTCAGCCCATTGACTGACAAAACTCACTGTGACTGGGAGGGCCCGAATTAACATCAGATGACTTATAAGGGGCTGAAACTTGTATAATATCCAAAACCTTTAACCTATTCCCTTACTCTTATTCTGATGCCTGCCAATCTGCCTCATGGGTTAATTCATATGAATAACAGCAATATTCCTGGGCCTCTGAGGCTACTTGGTGGGCATTTACCAAGGTTTTGACTAAATAAATGTTCCTCTTCTGATGATTTCCATACTAAGGAGACAGGTTGATCAACCTAGAACTATTAAAAATATTCACAGACTCCTTTACAGAAATGATCCCACAGAATTGGAGAGGCTTAGACGTCTCATGAGATGAAGGAAATATTACATGGCTTTGGGAGAAACCTGTTGTATCTATGCTATTGACCAGAAGTGATCAGAGAAAATCTTGTCATGGTGGGGGAAATAATTGGTGCCAGTCTCTGTTCTCTTGTTTCTCCTAGCTACCTACTCTGCTCTCAACCCTGGCTAGGCATTTCATTCTCATTCTGATTGAGTTGACAGTGAGGCCCTACATTGTACACTACAACAGGATGAATCCATGATTTGACTAAGAGTAGCAGGGAATGTAAACAGGCCCCCCGACCTAACTCATGGATCCATGATGGAAGTGCTATTCAGGCTATAAAACTCAGC
>CAJQZJ010037469.1:151275-162167 GCA_907164525.1 Lophiomys imhausi
GCTGAGTTTTATAGCCTGAATAGCACTTCCATCATGGATCCATGAGTAAGGTCTGGGGGCCTGTTTACATTCCCTGCTACTCTTAGTCAAATCATGGATTCATCCTGTTGTAGTGTACAATGTAGGGCCTCACTGTCAACTCAATCAGAATGAGAATGAAATGCCTAGCCAGGGTTGAGAGCAGAGTAGGTAGCTAGGAGAAACAAGAGAACAGAGACTGGCACCAATTATTTCCCCAACCATGACAAGATTTTCTCTGATCACTTCTGGTCAATAGCATAGATACAACAGGTTTCTCCCAAAGCCATGTAATATTTCCTTCATCTCATGAGACGTCTAAGCCTCTCCAATTCTGTGGGATCATTTCTGTAAAGGAGTCTATCTGTGAACATTTTTAATAGTTCTAGGTTGATCAACATGTCTCCTTAGTATGGAAATCATCAGAAGAGGAACATTTATTTAGTCAAAACCTTGATAAATGCCCACCAAGTAGCCTCAGAGGCCCAGGAATATTGCTGTTATTCATATGAATTAACCCATGAGGCAGATTGGCAGGCATCAGAATAAGAGTAAGGGAATAGGTTAAAGGTTTTGGATATTATACTAGTTTCAGCCCCTTATAAGTCGTCTAATGTTAATTCGGGTCCTCCCAGTCACAGTGAGTTTTGTCAGTCAATGGGCTGAGAGTCTGGTTAGTTCCTATCTATATGTTGTACAAGGGCTTGGTGTCTTAAGTATAACCAGGAGTTCTGGCTGATTTCTGTCTGGGAATGATTAACTCTATTCCCAGGGCCCCTTCCTGTGGTATAGAGTCTGTTTCCCCAGGTTTTTCCTGTTTTCCTAAGGCCAGAATCTTTTAAAGGAATTTTTTCAGGAAGCCTCAGTTTTTATAGTGGAAACTCTCTTGTTTCTGGAACTAGGGGACCCAGCTGTAGGGTATGCAGAGAATTGTAAACTCTGTATTTTTATCTCAGAAGATAAATTCCCATATCTTTCCTTTTTCCATATAATGAGACACTTAAAGTGGGCATCTGTAAGCAAAGGTCAAGATGAATCTGGGTGTCTGGTCTGTAGTCATAGTAGCTAATAACTTCCCTGTATCTGTCTTGCTCAGTTTCCTGTCCAGGCCTGAGGGCTGTGGGGGTTGGACCAAGATCCTCTGTTCATGCCCCTAGTGGAAAACACAAGACTCAGGAGAAATTAGAGGGGCAGGGAGTGGAAGGGCATGGGGACCCAATAGAACCTTAATTTCAATGGATTTGTAGTGTGGAGACAGTCCATTTGGCAGCATCTGTGGCTTCCATTTTCTTGATCTGGGTGTGGTGTTTCCATGGTGTAATGCCAGCTACCTTCACAGCCCATAGGAGTGGGGAAAATCACCTTGTAGTGTCCTTTCCAAGTTGGTTTTAGTGCCCATTTCATTCTCTGCCTGACTCAGACAGTATCACTGGTCTGGAACAAGGGAAAATTGGTGGTGGACTCAGAGGTCAGCTGGGTCTCTCAGATAGTTTAATGAGCAGCCTGTATGGAGGACTGGAGGGCCTATAATTAGGAAGGAATAGTTAAAGAGTTCTGTTAAGGGGCTGGAGAGATGGCTCAGTCGTTAAGAGCACTGGCAGCTCTTCCAGAGGACCCAAGTTCAAATTCTAGCACCCACATGGCAGTTCACAACTGTCTGTAATTGCCAGGCATGGTGGTGTACACCTTTAATACCAGCACTTGGGAGGCATAGGCAGAGGCAGAGGCAGAGGCAGGTGGATTTCTGTGAGTTCAAGGCCAGCCTGGTCTACAAAGTGATTCCAGGACAGCCAGGGCTACACAGAGAAATCCTGTCTCATAAAACCAGAGAGAGAGAGAGAGAGAGAGAGAGAGAGTTAGTTCTGTTAATTGCTGGTCTTTGAGCCTGGGACGAAGTGGGGGAGGTCTTCCAAACCCAGTCTCATAGGGGTAAATCCCTCAGTATATGGAATGCTTGGGCTGAAGCAAAGCAAAGAAAGGAGGCCTATCCATCCTTTGCTGGACTCTAGGGAGAGTTTCTGTGAATGTCTTTTCATTCTTCCTACCTTCCCAGAACTCTAAAGTCTATATACACAACGAGTTTTCAGTCTTGGCTATTAATAGCAAAAACTCAGAGCTGGAGTGGTTACTGCTGCTTTAATGAAAAAAAAAAAAAAAGCAAACAAGTTAACATGGGTCAAGTTCTTATACTCACAGCGTCCAAGACATGGTTGAGACCTTCCTCCAAGAAGCACCAGAATGCTGGCTGTCTAAATGACTGTGTGACCCAGTACCAGGCCTTACTCCTGGCCCACCCTCGAAATTGGTGTGAGAAACCCACCGCCACCAATTAGGCTACTCTCTAGCTAAAACCACGTTTTAACTATTAATAGGAAGGTTTTGGCTATGAAAGTCAGGCTATTGCCAGGGGAGGCAAGATCAGGGGACCAGTTCCTGGAGGGGATTTTAAAACTACTATTTGATCAGTTTTAGTCTGGGTGGGAACACTTTTACCCACCTGGAAAAGGTATCTATAAAAACTGCCAAGTACTTTCATCCTTTCCCAGCAGGCTGCTTCTTGGTGAAGCCAGTTTTCCCAGAGCTCATGGGGGTTTTGGTTTCTCATTTGGACCCCTTCCTGTGTAAGGGCTGTCTGTTTTGGATTCTCTTGAGCACAAACCTGGCATCTGGATGAGACACAGTATACTAGGCTGTTAAGTGTAAGTATAAGACACCTTTGTCTGAGCAACTCAGAAAGTTTTGTGGATCTCAGATGAGTAGCCTGGTGAATGTCAGTTACCTGCCAGTTGTTTCTAGGAGAATGATGTTTCCCTCTGGTGTTCTCCATCAACTTGTGGGTTTGAGGTGTCCATTTCTTCTTTACCATGAAGTTTCAGGCAGTACTTGTTCATGGTATGTCATTAGAACACCAACAGGGGCCACTGATCTTAGGGTCATTTGTTGGGCAGCCAGATCAGCAGCTCCACAGTGGAGGACAGCAATTTGTAGGGAAAGACAAATAAGTTCTAGGAGGACCATGATTTTTTAAAAATATCCCTCTTCCCATCGGTGAGAAGCCCTCTTTTCTATAGATCCTACCGTGGGCATACCCAGTAGTAAAAGCATACAGGTTGATCGTCCATGTGTGTGGTGGTGGACTTCCTTTTTCTCCATCTGAGAGCCTGGGTCTGATCAATCAGTTCTGCTGTCTGGGCTGAGGTGCCTGACGTGAGCCCAAATCATTCCAGTTAAAGTAACTAGTGCAGCTTTCACGTACCTGTTTCCATCTTTTATCTCATGACAGTCATGGGTGAGCACATGCACCATTGGGCTAGAGAGTAGCCTAATTGATGGCGGTGGGTTTCTCACCCCAATTTCGAGGGTGGGCCAGGAGTAAGGCCTGGTACTGGGTCACACAGTCATTTAGACAGCCAGCATTCTGGTGCTTCTTGGAGGAGGGTCTCAACCATGTCTTGGACGCTGTGAGTATAAGATCTTGACCCATGTTAACTTGTTTGCTTTTTTTTTTTTCATTAAAGCAGCAGTAACCACTCCAGCTCTGAGACAGGTGGGCCATCCTGTGGCTCCAGGGTCCATTCATTTGGACAGGTGTGCCATAGAACATTTCCATGGCCCCAAAGTTTGGGTCAAACCCCCTTTTGTCTTTTGTTCATGGACAAATGGATGAAAAGGGGGGCTGGAGTGGAAGTCAGAGCTGTTTTTAAAGCCTCCAATGCCTTTATTTAGTCTCAGTTCAGATTGTACTATTCCTCCATCTGAGATCCTGGGTTTTCTCTTCTGATATTAACAGGTACCTTTGCTAACATCTTTGTTTGTGAACATGAGACGTAAAGATGGAAAGGCTTAGTAGTCAAGGAGAGTTAAGGTGGGGGCCTCAGCAAGAGTCTCTTTTAAGTTTGTAACTCTTGTTATGTTCCTCGTCCCGTTCCAAGATGCCTCCAGTCATGAACATATACAGGGTCCTGGCAATTCTTGCAAACCTAGGTATTCAGAGGCAGCAAAACTCAATGGTCCCCAAGAATTCCCTAATCTGCTTTTTTTTGTGGTTGGAGTAGGGGTTCTCATTATGGCCTTTCTGTGGGCTTTTGTGACTTTCTTTGTGGAGCCCACAGCCTAATACAGCCAGAGTTTTAATTTGAGAGTCCTCAGGTAGCCTCTAAACAGTCCTCCTTATCCTTGCCAGCTAATAGTAAGACATTCACATATTTTAGTAAGGTGACTTTTGGGTAGTCACTGAGGAAACAGCTTAAGTCCTGGTTAAGGGCCCCATTGAAGAGGGTAGGGGAATTCTTGAAGTCCAGCTCAGTCATCCCAAAAGTCCTGGTTGAGGATCAGTCCATTTGAATATAAAGATGAGCTGACTTAGTTTTGACTAGGGAGTGGAGAATGGATCTTTAAATCCAGCAAAATGTAGACCTTATTCTCAGGTGGTAGAATGCTGAGCAGAGCAGAAGAACTGGGGAAAGTTGGGTGAGTAGTTTCTACCCACTTGTTCACCTCCCTTAAATCCTGCTTTCATCTATAGTCTTTGGTTTCAGGTTTCTGAACTGGTAATATAGGGGTGTTCCAGACTGAATAAAATGAGGTGAATACACCTGCTTCGATGAGGTGTCAGATGAGGTTCCTGATCTCTTCTTTAGTTATGAAGGTAATGGGGTACCATTTGTCTCAGATGGGCATGGCCCCCGACGTCACTTGTACTATGGCTGAGTGTGAAAAATGTAATATGTTCTTTTAAAATTATTTAAAAATTTTTCCATACAATATATTTCGGTCATATTCTTTCCTCTACACCAACTTCTCCAGATCTCTCTTCTCTGCTTACCTCATTTCATATTTTTTTCTCACTTAAAAAAAAAACCACATATAAAACCAAACCAAACAATCAAAAAAGCGAGCACGCGCATGCACACACTTGGTACACTCCACATACAAATATGTAGGCAAATATTCTTATATTTAAAACACACACACAGAGAGAGAGAGAAAATAAGAAACAAAACAAAATGAAAAGCCACAACACAAACATACAAAAACACACGGAGTTCGTTTTGTGAATGCGTGTGTGTGTGTGTGTGTGTGTGTGTGTGTGTGTGTGTTAAATATAAGAATATTTGCCTGCATATTTGTATGTGGAGTGCACCAAGTATATGCAATGCACCGGAGCCCAGAAGAGGGCACCAAATCCCCTGAAACTTGAGTTACAGAAGGTTATGAGCTTCCAGGTGGGTGCTGGGAACCAAACCCTGGTCATTTTCCAGAGCAGCCAGCGCTCTTAACCTTTGAGTCATCTCTCCAGCCCCTGAGCTTTTTTTTCCTTTCCAAAAAGGAGATTTTTCAATATTATTACTGTTTTGATCTAACTGTGTAGGGGTTGATAGATTAATATGTTCGATTTAGTGAATATCTAGGTTTCTGATACAGTCTCTTAATTTGGGGCATGAAGATCAACTTGGCTGTGAGCAATTAGCTATGGATAAAGTCACATGAAATGAGGGAGTGAGTCTCTTTGGACTGAAAAACAAGGTTGAAGCCAGGTGAAACAAGCAAAGACTTTATGACCTGGCATTGTTTTCAGCTGCTAAGTGGGCAGAGCCCAAATTAAGAGCTGAAGCAGGTGGAACAAGGAGCGATCCGATTTAAGGACAAGTGGATGAGCCCGGAGAGCTGTGTGCTAAGGGCCCCAATACTAAAGAGCTCCAATGCTGAAGAAAGTGCTGGTGAACTGATGGCCAGATTTCCCTGAGGCAGAAAGAAGCTGGTGAGCAGAGAATGCCTCAGCAAAACAGCAAAAGGCCAAGGACTAAACCCTGTGGCTCAGATTTTGCCTAGAGGGGTTTGATCTGTCCGAACAGTGGCCTGAATGGAACTGTGGCCAGCTTTAAAGATGGAGGAAGAGCAGCAGAGTTGCTGATACGAAGGAAGAAAGTTGGCCTACAGATGCTGAGGTCTCCCAGAGAGAAGAAAGCCTCAAGCCTTATTTAAGGTGAGACTTTGATAGCCAATTTACCCTGACGAACCTGCGTCTGAGATATTCCAGAATAAAGACTGATAAGTGCATTAAAGGGACTACCCCCGAGACAGGTTTCCTGATGACCGAGGACCTGCCCCAGAGACTGTATCCTTATGAAAATAGTTATGATAGTTAACAATAGGTTTAGTGGTTAGGTCTTAGAGGTTGTAGGAATTTATAGGGGTTGTAGGCATTCATAGGGGTTGTAGGAATTTGTAGGAATAGTAATTAAATAAATGTATTTGTTATAAGTAGATATAGTTATTAATAAATAAATGTTTAAAAAGTATGGTGTCATAACTGTTTTATATATCTGTTAATTTATCAGATTTTCATTTAATTTGGTCACACCATATGCATTTAGAATCCATCCATTCTTTTAGAAAATTCTAATTTAGTGGGGTATATGTTTTTAAGCTATGTTTTCTGAGTTTCACTGGTATTTGTCATAGGGTTCCTTCTTATCTTTGATTTTACTAATTTGGATTCTCCTTTTCATTTTATTTTATTAAACTGTCTGTGTATGCATTGTGTATGCATTATGTGTGAGAGCGTGTGTGCCCACAGGTGCATTGACATGGTGGCTTGTGGAGGCCAGAGAACAATGTTCAGTAATTAATTCTCTCCTATCACATATGGAATCAAACTCAGGTCTTCAAGTTTGGTGGCAAGTCCCTTTACCTACTAAGCTATCTCTCTGGCCCTTATCTCTCTTTTTGTTGGTTTGACTAAGGATTTACCAATCTTATTTATCTTTTCAAAGAACCAACTCTTAATTTTAATGTTCCTGTTTTTTCTAATTTAAATTTTCTTTTCATTAACTTCTACCCTGATCTTAACCTTTTCACACAGTGCTTTGGATTTGGCCTTTGTTTTCCCAAGGCCCTGAGGTATATCATAAGTCATTTGTTTGTGATATCTCTGGTATCTTGATGTACAAATACAGAGGTATAAATTCTCCATTAGGGTGACTGACTTTCATTGTGTCCTGCAGGGCTTGCTATCTTTTGTTTTCATTTTCATTCAATTCTACAAATTGAAAGAAGTCTTCTTTCTGACTCCTTCAGTTACCTAGTCACCATTCAATACCATTCTAAAAGAAATAACTAATTCAAAACGAAATGGAAAAAAGAGTATATAATGTTCTTAAGTTGACTATGATTGAAAGACTTTTCAGAAGAGTTGCTAGTACTAATATCAAATACACTAGTATTAATTCCAAAGCCATGTGAGGTTGCATCTAAAAAACAGAATTCTTTATAGACTTCATGGAACAGAACAGACATTTGCATAGGGGTTCCTACTGTTTGTCATTATGCTGCTATTAAGAAGAACAAGTGTGACTCTTTTCTTTCTTTCTTTCTTTTTTTTTAACGTTTATTTATTACTTCAGGTTACATCTCCATCACAGTACCCTCTTTCCACCCCTCCCAGTCCTGCCCTGCCACCCTCTACCCCCATCCCTTCCATCCACTTCTCTGGAATGGAGTGTCCCTAAATATCAGTCCTCTGCCTCAGTTCAGCAGTCATGTGAGGGTCAAGAGCCTCCTCATACACTGGGAGCCTACAAGGCAGCACCACTAGGGCAAAGTGTCTCATTGACAGGTCACAAAGTCTATGTTCCTGTTCTCTTTGGTGCATTGGTTGTAGTATAGTTATCCTGTACTATATGGCTAAAATCCGACTATATGTGAATAGAGGCCATGTGCATCCTTCTGAGTCTAGGTTAGCTCACTCAGGATGAGTTTCTCTAGTTCCATCCATTTGGCTGCAAATTGCATGATTTCATTGTTTCTGATGGCTGAGTAATTAATATTCCATTGTGTAGATGTACCACAGTTTTTTAATCCATTCTTCATTTCAGGGACGTCTGGGTTGTTTCCAGTTTCTAGCTATTACAAATAAGGCTGCTATGAACATGGTTGAGGAAACTTCCTTGTGATTTGGTGAGGAATCATTTGGATGTACACCCAGAAGTGGTATGACTGGGTCTTCAGGTAGAGCTATTCCAAGTTTTCTAAGATATCACCAGACTGATTTCCATAGTGGTTGTACAAGCCTGCACACCCACCAGCAATGGAGAAGGGTCCCCCTTTCACATACACAACGTGGTCAGTGAGAGGAACTGTGGAGAAAAGCATAGCTGTGACAGTATCATAAGAGTGACAGCTACAGAAAGGCACAAGAATACTTGTTTCCTTGTAAGAAGCTGACGTCAAGAGCTTTCGGCCTAATACCGGAGTCTTTACATTACATTTGTAGTATTCATCCACATTATAATATGTATCTATACTTTCTGTTCATTGCTACATAGCATTCCATTGCCATAAATTACTAACAGATTTTCATCCACTTTGATTATACACACACATACATAGACACACACACACAACACATACACACACAGATACACATACAGACCCACACAAACAGACATGCACAGATACATACAACACATACACACACAGAACCATACAGACAGACAGATACACACACACACACACACACACACACACCACACACACACACACACACACACACACACACACACACACACACACAGGCTGTTCCCAAGGTTTTGATTTTTGTGGTCATGTGGATCTCTATAGCTATTCTGGGTTATACTTAGAATAAAAGTATTGAGACTACTTTCAGTTTTATTTCAGAGTGTTTCCCATGAAGTAGGGAACTGGCATTTGTAAATGTATTTTATTTGCCTGATGTAATTGTTCTCTCTGAGGCTTACTGTCTCCATCTGATAACGTAGGCCTCGTCCTGGAAGCTTCTAGCCTCTGCACAATCTAACCTAGGCCTAGAATGTTTTCAGCCT
This sequence comes from Lophiomys imhausi, assembly GCA_907164525.1. Lineage (NCBI taxonomy): Eukaryota > Metazoa > Chordata > Mammalia > Rodentia > Muridae > Lophiomys > Lophiomys imhausi. The sequence goes on from CAJQZJ010037469.1 coordinate 160,137, forward strand.
CTAAGACGTACTGCTGAATAACTGGCCCTTACTTGTTCTTTCTGAACTCTGGCTGGCTGGTTCAAGCTGTTCTGGCTCAAACTCCTCTCCAAGCTGACTGATTCAAACTGGCTTCTCTCACTTCTGACGAAATTGCTCTGTTTGGCCTCAGACTAACTCCAGCAATGTGTTCTGATCTTCTGGCTCCTTCTCATCTTCTGGCTCATTCTGTCTTCACCTGTGTTGTGGGGGTTTGTGGACCGTGCCTTCCCTGCTTGCCACAGAGCCTGGGGTTGTGTGGACCATGGCTCCATAGGACCTGACGAATCAGGGGAGACTGAATGAATCCACCCCGAACCCTCAAAACTGAGGTCAGCAGGCATGGAAAAAAGATCTCTCCCTGCTTCTGCCAGCCCTGGGGGCATGTGAACAACCTGAGCTTTGGTTACAGGCAAAAGGTCAAGTAAGCAACCGCCTGGTTATTTCTCTCTGTGCAAACATGCAAACAGCATTAGAATATGATCAATCATGAGCCCACTCACCAAAAAAGCTCCTCATGCCTACAAACTGTATATTTTTCCATGATTCACTGAATGAATGTCACCATGTATTCACCAAAGCAGACTGAGAGCTGTCTTTACTTCAGGGAGGCCTGGACCCGCCAATGCCTGTTCTGACAGGCTTCTGTCACTACCTATCTCTACTGTCAGCCACTAAGTAGCAGCTGCTGGAACCTATGCCTCAGTGCACAACAGACCCTGAAAGAGTTGCTACCATGGCCACCACCATTGGAGCCAGGACAGATTCTCGCTGCCCCCATTTTGGGCTTTTGGTTGTTGTTTTTTTTTTTTTTTAACTAAACAGTTGACACTAAAAGAGCAAAAACACTTTACAGCAGTAGGATTTTTTCTCTGCCTGTCTCCCCTGAGCTGTATGTAACACGTGGTTGTCTGCCCGAAATGCCCAGGAAATCTGGAAGTTGGAATTTTGCATTCCTGTCGGGTTTCATGCATGGCCCCTTTTTGGCGTTGTAAAGCTCCCCATCCCCCATCCTCTGCCAGTCATGGCTGCCGCCAGAGAATTGTGACCAGGCGTTCCAGGCAGAAGCAGATCCACACTGTGTCTAGCTTGTTCACTTCAACCTGTCTCTGTAAATCTGCTTCCTCTCCTTCTGCTCTGCTCTCTCTACTTGCCTCTCTTCTTGCAAGAGTTGATCAGATCTTACTCTGTCAAATCTTTCTCTGATTATCCCTTTGCTTCTCAATTAGACATCATCTTCAAACATGGCTGCTTCCTTCCACCAGCTCACTTTACCTTCATTGTTTGGGATTAAAGGTTTGAATTAAGGGCATGTCTGTATTCTACACAGACCTTTAAATGTGATCAGAGCAACCACATTGCTGGATTAAAATTCCTCTACAGTTATTTGATTGGTCCAACCCTGCCAGTGGAATTTCTCTTTGCAGTTCACTCCCTCTGTGCTGTTGGGTTTGAGCATAGTTGACCATGTTTGTTGGTCCTTATAAGCTTTCTTTTTTAGATGGTGCCTAATGAAGTCTTTATCATTTTTTTGCTGGGCAATTATGGGGATAGTATGTGAGCTTGGTGACTGGGGGTTTGACCTAAAAACAAGTGCAGAAATGGACAGTTATGCTGACCTCCCCCATGTCTCTTCTGAAGAAGGCCGGAGAAGATGGAGTGGTCCTGTCTCTGAGTACAAAGAAGCCCCAGGAACACCTGAGCTGGCTAAGTCCTCAACTTATTTCTGTGGCCAGCAGCTCTTTTTTTTTACCTAATCATGGATCTGCAAGCTGAGACCTACTACCCACTCCATCAAACTGAGAATGAAAACTGCTCAGCTTTCCCATAAGCCTTTATTCCTTCATTTCTTGCCCATTCTGTCACACACACAGAAACCAAACCAACCCCCCCCAAAACAAAACAACAACAACAAAAAAAACTCCATTAGTTGGCTTTGTATACATTCTCCCCATTCTTTGTCAAGGTGTGTGTGTGTGTGTGTGTGTGTGTGTGTGTGTGTGTGTGTGTGTG
>CAJQZJ010037469.1:162177-239207 GCA_907164525.1 Lophiomys imhausi
CTGTATAGTTCTTTGGACTAGATCATTAGGAGCTGCCTGCCTTGTTTTTTTGTGACAGTGTTTCTCACTGAGACTTTTGGTTCCTTAATCAGGCCAGGCTGGCTGAGCAGTGAGGCCCTGTCTCATTCTACAGCACTGAGAATATGTTTCCTTGTTCTGCCTAGCAAACTCATGGCAGTGTTTGCTGAGTTTCATTCATTATGGAAGTAAAAGAATTGACAGCATTTTTACATTGTTCCTGTTCTTGAGCTACTGCCCCAACTCACCAACTGTAGACTGCTTGATGTGGGATAAGAGGACCATCACAGCCTTCCTCAGTCTGATGGCACAGTGCTCTAAATGTATGATACCCTAAGGCTCCTTGACCTGCATGGTTTTGGGAATGACCTGACTCAGGTGACAGAGAATGAAGAAATGATACAATATAGAAAATCTGGGATTGAATGGTCAGAGGTCTCTGATAGAGATGCACTAGCAACATGGAAATGTGATGGTTTGAATGAGAGAATGGCCCCCATAGGCTCCTACATGTGAATGCTTAGTCAGCAAGGAGTGGAACTGTTTGACAGGGATTAGGAGGTGTGGCTTTGTTGGGGGAGGGTGTGTCACTGGGGGTTGGGTTTAAGGTTTCCAAACTCCACATCAAGCTCAGTCTCCGCTGACTCCTCTTTCTCTCTGCCTTTGCCTATGGATCAGGATGTAAGCTCACAGCGACTGCTCCAGCACCATGCCTGTCTGCATCCCGCATGGACTAACCCTCTAAACTGTAGGCAAGACCCCAGTTAAATGCTTTTTTAAAAGACATTTTCCCCTGGTCATGGTGTCTCTTCACAAGAATATAATGGTGACTAACACACTCAGCATATTTATTATATGTAGTTAAGGGTTAGCTAATCTAGGTAGGGGGTTAGCTACTCTAGACTGTCGGTTGGGGAGCCATCTCAGCTGCTGTCATCTGGAAGGAGAAAGACGTGGTTGCTATCTCCTGTACACACTGTCAACATTCATTCTGGGACCAGGGGAAGGCCTTGCCAGTCCCATGAGCCAGAGGCCTTTGTCCTCTTTGACATGACCATGGTGCTCATGTTGTGAATGCTTATTTATACAAGGGTATACTTGCTCCTCACATGGAAGGGACTAATGGCAGGGTCTGCATCTCTTCCTCTGAGGCTGGACCTCTTTCACAGGGTGAGTGCAGGCTATCTCACCATTGTTCATCTCTTGGGTATTTCTTTTGTAGCAGGGCAGACACAGAGTAAGGAAGGTGTTACACTCTCTGCTTTGACCTTCCTGGGAACTGTTGATTTTTTTGAGTAACAACATGGATGGTCTGCAAGGGCTAGAGCTAGGGGCAGCAGTGAATTTGAATTCGGCTTCCTTAGTTGATGCCACCTAGGATGTGTGAGACAGGGTCAGGCAGACCATGAGAACTTGTAGGGAGATGTTGAAATGGAAAGCTAACACCAAGTGAGCAGTAAAGAGTGTGGAGAGGACTTTGGTCAAAGAACTATCACAGAGAATTAGAGATTCAGTCCAATCCTGGCTGAAAACCGCTACCACTGGGCTTACATGAGGATTTGGTGTGTGGTGGCCAGAGAGACGGAAGGAGTATAGAAACAGAAGGAGAAGAGGAGAAAGAAGATGAACAGGAGGAGGAGATGAAGGAAGAGGAGGAAGAGGAACAGGGCAATGGGGCAAGGCTGTGACAACAAGACCTAGCTGCAGGACCCAAGACCAAAGGAGCATTCTAACATAATTAGAAAACAACAGTCAGTTAAAAGATGAAGTTCTTAAATATTACACTATGCTCCAAATAAATCCTGCAGACTTAAGAAGAAAAAAAAATGAGCAAAGAGATCATAGTCTAGGAGGGCCAAAGGAGTGGGGTGGGAGGCAGCAGAGGTGCGTTTTCATTTTATCTGGAGCATGTGCAGTTTTTGTCATATCAGCTTGCACACTGAAACACATACTGACACCACCTATGAAATCACTAAGCAACATAGTGTTCTTTCATTGCAACTGCTAGTCTGGGTATGTTGGGGGTAGTACAGGGAGTGGGACATGTAAACAGCCTGTATGAAGATTCTGAGGGTATTTGTTCGCTTGCTTGTTTGTTGGGCAAGGATCTCACCGTGTCACCCAGGGTGGCTGGGCACTCAAGATCCTGCCGGCATCGAGGTTCAAATTCTGAGGAAGGTTTCTTGGAGACTAGCCTTCAGCAGCCTGAGGGTCCACCCTAAGCGAGTTATGTTCCAAGACTGTGAGTTGCCTAGCAGTCCGAGCATCCTGGGCACTTGGGTTACGTCCCCCATGCTTGTAGCTTTGTGGATCTTTTTAACAGATGTGTCCCCAGCGAGGTATCTGGAAAGCTTGTGGTTCTCAGGAAGCCCCGGTGCTTGCAGAGATTAGCATCTGGACCCTCCTCCTGTCATTCATGGGCCTCGCATGCTTGCTGAGCAATGTTGATTCCCTGGTGTGATCGGTGCCTGAGGTGCCTCTGGGCATGCGCACAGGGTGTTGCTGGGCAACACGACAGTACTGCCAACTGCCTAAGAGGTGGAGGGATGCTAAACCTTGAGGCTCCTCTGAGGGCTATCCTGGCAACATTCAGAGACTTGGGTTGGCTCTGCCTTGGGACTGGCCTTGGCTAAGATTGGGACCCGAAAGGACTGGGTTACTGTGAGCACTGAGGTTGTTATCTGGGGGGGGGAGGGAGTAAGGGCTGTATAAACTCTGTGTTCCTGAAGGATAGAGCCTGGGTGAAGGGCCACAGTCGGAGCCATGAAGAAGATCTTCAAAGGCCATTCACCCTGGGGCCTCCTGGGCTTTAGGCAGGCTGAGAACCAAGAACCTCCCAAATACCTCATTGGGTACATGCCTATGATACGAGACCAAAATTAAAAATACAAGTGAATTTAATAAATAAATAAGAGTTAAATAAACAATAATTTAAAAGTTCGGTTTCATGCCTATGAAAAAGATCCACAAAGCCGCAAGCATGGGGGACATCACGCAAGTGCAGAGGATGTTGGAATTTGGGGATGTTGACGTGAATATTACAGACCGGAAGAAAAGGTCAGAGGGCACAAGGGGGTGGGGAGTCCTGGAACAGGGTGACTGAGTGGTAGCAAGGCTTAAGAAGAAGAAACTCTACCCTCCTGATCCTGGCCTTGGGAGTGAAGAAGGGAGGCTGAGGCCTGCTTTCGTGGGGGATGCTAGCCTTTCTTCCCACCACGGGTTCCTTAGCTCCTGAAACCTGCGCGCCCTGGATGAGTCTGGAGCCTAGGCCTTCTTCATGAGAAGCAAAGCAAAAACTAAACCTTACTTGGTTCAGCTCTCCCGCCCCCTCCCCCCGTATAATTCTGCTTTCAGAGCACTTTATTGACAATTAAATGTGATTTCACCCACAAAGGTGAGAATATGCAGCATTTTCTTTAAAGGTACACATGAATAAATTAATAATGCCATGGATCCCAGGGCAAAGAAATTGATTCAGTTAAATCCCGTGTTCATTTTATTTCACAGTAACCAAGGAATGCATGTTATTTCCTGAGAGACCTTACATGGGAGCTGAAGTGTGAGGATGGCGTCACATCCGGTTATTCAGGGTGGTCATCTTCATTCACCACTCACTGATTCAACCACTGGTTCTTGTGGCCCTGAAGTTTGATTAGCATCCTTCCTTGTGGCACGGTGTGTGAAGAAGTTCCCACACGCGTGTCATCAGCTTCAATTGCTTCCTTGATGCAGAAGCAGATGGCTCACTGGAGGCTTTCACACCATTGCGACCATCAAAGCCATGGTGCTTGCCAATGTGGCCCCTACTTCACACAGACCCACAGCCAACAACACATTCCAAATCTTCCTTTGCAAAATCGTCCATTGTCTCTGTCGCAATGTCATCCCCTTTGGGTCCCTCCATGTTTAACTGCTGTATTCCCAGCACTGCTAAATAGAAAGAAAGAAAAGTTCAGGTGACTACCCTGCTTCAGAAGGAGAGTGGGTGCAGTCCCTACCCAGCGATCTCCTCGTGACACCGTTCATTAGCTCTCGGCCTTCTCTTTCTCACAGAACTGCTCTGCATTACGCCTGTGCTTACGGCCAGTCAGAAATGGTGGCCCTCTCGCTGTGGTACACCTGCAACATCGAAGCTCGAGACGGCGAGGAAAGCGCAGCTCTGATCAAGGTGATTAGGGGCCACCAAGTGCAGCCGAAGATGAGAAAGTATAGCCCCCCAGATATTGAGGTGCGGGAGGCATACACCCCATCGTGTGGGAGGCAGATGCACGGTCTGTACCCTGCTTTTCTGGAGGCTGAGGCAGGAGGACTGGGATTCCACACAAGCCCTGGATGTGCAAATTTTATTACAGCTTGGGATACATAAGAAAACAGTCTCAAAACATTAAAAAAAAAAACTTGAATCAAAATGAATTTCTGGCATTTAAGTGTAACTATTTGGTGAAATCTGTGGAAAGTTTGTCTCAGATTCCTTGAATTGACAGTCTATTCCCTTGGGACAATCCCCACAGGCCACCCAGCGCCAGCATGAAGAATGTGTAAAGATTCTACTGGAGAACGGCGCTGACTCGAATGCCACCGATATGTATCAAAACACTGCACTCCATTATGCAGTCTACAACAACACCACCTCCTTAGTCGCCAAGCTTCTTGCATTCAATGCAGACACTGAAATTAAGGCCAAGGTAACACCCAATCTTATTTTCCAGACACTTTAAAGGCATTGCCTGAACAGGGCATGGCACCATTTCCACATGTCAAAGTTGAAGCAAGAATTCTTTGATTAAAAATGGTTAGGGAGGAGCGGATCCAGCCCACGGCTCCAGCCACAGACCAGCGGCCCCGCCTGTCTGCCTGATATCCAGCCTGCACTCGAGCCGCACCACAAGAGCAAAGGTAAGTGAGATTATCTTTTTCCAGAGTTTCCAACATGGTGGCACAGTGTGCACTGTAGCGGAGAGGCAGAAACCTAACCCAGTCACAGAAAAGCAATTAGGAGCCAAGACTGCCTGCAAACAGAGCCCGCGACAGTGTGTTCTCCACAAATACTGGGGCGGGTGGGTCACTCACCCTAGCACCCAAGCATCTGAGGCAGTCAGCAACAGTCGCACTGAGGCCGGCATCTGTTGTGGGTGGAGCTCCCTGCCTGCATAGTCAGCCCAGCTGGGGAGCCAGAAAGACTGGGTCAGTGAGAGGAGAACACAGACCCAACCACAGCTCTACCTGCCTTTCTGAGGAGACCTGTCAGCTCCCAGGTCCTCAGAGGCTAGCCCTCTCCCCACTCCAATCCCCTCTATATTGGTCCAATTGGGTCACAAGCAGTTGAGGAGAGCAGCAGCCACCCTCCTCTCCAAGAGCCAGTCAGTCTATTACAGGAATCTGCCCGCCATCTGGAGGTAAACACCAGGATCTCAGGATCAGCCAACCCCCAGGGAAGGGAGTTTTCCTGAGCACCAAGGTCAGGTAACAAAAGAAACAAACAGATAACACCTGGGTCCATCTGATGACAAAAGGTCAGCGCAAGAACATGGTAAAAAAAAACCAAAACAATAGGATGTCTCCAGATCCTAGCAATAATGCTACAGACAACTCTGGACAGCTGAACCCAATTGAAGCAAAGGAAAATGACCTTAATCCTACACTTATATTAATAATAGAAGGCCTAAGGGAGGAAATCAAATACCTCAGAGAGCAACAACAAAGTACTGCAAAGGAGGTGATAGAAATGAATAAAGCGCTTAAAGGAATGGAAGACCTGAAAAGGGAAGTTGAAGCAATGAAGAAAATCCAATCTGAGACATCCATAGAGCTGGAAAACATTAAGAAAAGAATCGGAACTACAGACACTAGCATCACCAACAGAATACAAGAGATGGAAGAAAGAATTTCAGGCTCAGAGGATAAAACTGAAGAAATGGATACATCTGTCAAAGAAAATGTCAAATCTAAAAAAGTCCTGACACAAAACCTTCAGGAAATCAAGGACACAATGAAAAGACGGAATCTCAGAATAATAGGAATAGAAGAAAGAGAAGAGTCCCACCTCCATGGACCAGAAAATATCTTCAACAAAATCATTGAAGAGAAATTCCCAAATCTAAAAAAAGAGATGCCTATAACTGTACAAGAAGCTTACAGAACCCCAAATAGATTAGACCAGAAAAGAAAATCTTCCTGCCACATAATAATCAAAACACTAAATGTACAGAACAAAGAAATAATTTTAAAAGCTGCTAGGGAAAAGGGTCAAGTAACATGTAATGGCAAACCTATCAGAATCACACCTGACTTTTCTTCAGAGACTCTAAAAGCCAGAAGGTCCTGGACAGACATCTTGCAGACCCTAAAAAACCACAAATGCCAGGCCAGACTACTATTCCCTGCAAAATTGTCAATCAACATAGATGGAGAAAACAAGATATTCCATGACAAAGCTAAATTCAAACAATATCTATACACAAATCCATCTCTACAGAAGATGTTAGAAGGAAAACTTCAACCCAAAGAGGTTAACTACACACAAGAAAACACAGGAAGCAAATAGCATGCCTGCAGCAAAAACAAAAGGAAAGAAGCTCACTCACACACTATTTCTACCAACATCAAGATGGCAGGAAGTAACAATCAATGGTCATTAATATCTCTCAACATCAATGGACTCAATTCCCCAATAAAAAGGCACAGGCTAGCAGAATGGATGAAAAAACAGAATCCCGCATTCTGCTGCTTACAAGAAACGCACCTCAGCAAAAAAGATAGACATTATCTCCAAGTAAAGGGCTGGAAAAAGATATACCAAGCAAATGGACCCAAGAAAAAAGCTGGAGTAGCAATTCTAGTATGCAACAAATTGGATTTTCAACCAACATTAATCAAAAGAGATGGGGAAGGACACTATATACTCATCAAAGGAAAAATCCACCAAGATGAAATTTCAATACTAAACATCTATGCCCCAAATGTAAGACCACCCGCATTCATTAAAGAAACACTACTGAAGCTCAAATCCCACATTGAACCTCACACATTAATAGTGGGAGACTTCAACACACCACTCTCACCACTGGACAGATCAACAATGCAGAAACCAAACAGAGAAATAATGAACCTCACAGATGTCATGAATCAAATGGACCTAATTGATATCTACAGAACATTTCACCCCAAAACAAAAGAATACACTTTCTTCTCGGCACCTCATGGAACCTTCTCCAAAATCGACCATATAGTCGGTCACAAAGCAAGCCTCAACAGATACAGGAAAATTGAAATCACTCCTTGTAACTTATCAGACCATCATGGAATAAAGCTAGGCTTCAACAGTAACAAAAACAACAGAGTGCTTGCAAAAACATGGAAACTGAACAACTCTCTCCTCAATGACCTCTGGGTCAGGGAAGAAATAAAAAAAGAAATTAAAGTCTTCTTAGAACTCAATGAAAATGAAGGCACAACATACCCAAACTTATGGGACACATTGAAAGCAGTGCTAAGAGGAAAGTTTATAGCTCTAAGTGCCTTCAAAAAGAAACTGGAGAATTCCTATACTAGCCACCTAAAAGAACACCTGAAAGAGCTAGAACAAAAAGAAGCAAACACTCCCAAGAGGAGCAGATGAGAGGAAATTATCAAACTCAGGGGAGAAATCAACAACTTAGAAACAAAAAGAACAATACAAAGAATCGACAAAACCAAGAGCTGGTTCTTTGAGAAAATCAACAAAATAGACAAGCCCTTAGCTAAACTAACTAAAAGGCAGAGGGAAAATACCCAAATCAACAAAATCAGAAATGAAAAGGGGGAATAACAACAGACATTGAGGAAATCCAAAGAATCGTTAGGTCCTACTTCAAAAACTTGTACTCCACAAAATTGGAAAATCTAAACGAAATGGACAATTTTCTTGATAGATTCCACCTACCAAGGTTAAATCAAGAACAGGTAAACAAATTAAACAGTCCTATAACCCTTAAGGAAATAGAAGAAGTCATTATACGTCTTCCAACCAAAAAAAGCCCAGGCCCAGATGGTTTCAGCACAGAATTCTACCAGACATTCAAAGAAGAGCTAACACCAATATTCTTCAAACTCTTCCACAACATAGAAACAGAAGGAATACTTCCAAACACATTCTATGAGGCCACAGTTACCCTGATACCTAAACCTCACAAAGACCCAACGGAGAAAGAAAATTTCAGACCAATTTCCCTTATGAACATGGATGCAAAGATACTTAATAAAATACTTGCAAACTGGATCCAAGATCACATCAAAAGTATCATACACCATGATCAAGTAGGCTTCATCCCAGGGATGCAGGGGTGGTTCAACATTAGAAAATCCATCAATGTAATCCACCACATAAACAAGCTGAAAGAAAAGAACCACATGATCATCTCATTGGATGCTGAAAAAGCTTTTGACAAAATACAGCACCCTTTCATGATAAAAGTCTTAGAGAGATCAGGCATACAAGGACCATACTTAAAAATAATAAAAGCAATTTACAGCAAGCCAATAGCCAACATCAAACTAAATGGAGAGAAACTAAAAGCATTTCCTCTAAAATCAGGGACAAGGCAAGGCTGCCCACTCTCTCCATATCTCTTCAACATAGTACTTGAAGTTTTAGCTAGAGCAATAAGACAACTAAAAGAGATCAAGGGGATACAAATTGGAAAGGAAGAAGTCAAAGTATCCCTATTTGCAGATGATATGATAGTATACATCAGTGACCCCAAAAATTCCACCAGAGAACTTCTACAGCTGATAAACTCCTTCAGCAAGGTGGCCGGATACAAAATCAATTAAAAAAAAAAATCAGTAGCCCTTCTTTACACAAAAGATAAATGGACTGAGAAAGAAATAAGGGAATCAACACCCTTCACAATAGCCACAAATAATATAAAATACTTGGGGGTAACTCTAACCAAGCAAGTGAAAGACCTGTATGATAAGAACTTCAAGACCCTGAAGAAAGAAATTGCAGAAGATATCAGGAGATGGAAAGATCTCCCTTGTTCATGAATAGGTAGGATCAACATAATAAAAATGGCAATCTTACCAAAAGCAATATACAGATTCAATGCAATTCCTATCCAAATACCAACTCAATTTTTTACAGATCTGGAAAAAACAATTCTCAACTTCATATGGAATAACAAAAGACCCAGAATAGCTAAATCAATCATGTACAATAACAGAACATCTGGAGGTATCACCATCCCGGATTTCAAGCTGTACTACAGGGCAATAGTAATAAAAACAGCATGGTACTGGTATAGAAACAGACCAGTTGACCAATGGAATCGAATTGAAGACCCAGAAATAAACCCACACACCTATGGTCACTTAATTTTTGATAAAGAAGCCAAAAACATACAATGGAAAAAGGAAAGCATCTTCAATAAATGGTGCTGGTCTAACTGGATGTCAACATGTAGAAGAATGCAAATAAATCCATACTTATCACCCTGTACAAAACTTAAGTCTAAGTGGATCAAGGACCTCAACATAAATCCAGACACACTAACATTAATAGAAGAGAAAGTGGGAAAAAGCCTTGAAATCATTGGCACTGGTAGCAGCTTCCTGAATAGAACACCAATAGCTCAGGCACTAAAACAAACAATCAATAAATGGGACCTTATAAAATTGAAAAGCTTCTGTAAGGCAAAGGACACTCTCCTTAGAACAAAACGGCAGCCTACAGAGTGGGAAAGGATCTTCACCAACCCAACATCTGACAGAGGGCTAATATCCAAAATATATAAAGAACTGAAGAAATTAAACACCAAAAAATCAAATAACCCCATCAATAAATGGGGTACAGAGCTAAACCGAGAATTCACAGAAGAGGAATCTCTAAAGGCTGAGAGGCATTTGAGGAAATGTTCAACATCTTTGGTTATCAGGGAAATGCAACTTAAAACAACTCTGAGATTCCATCTCACACCTGTCAGAATAGCTAAGATCAAAAACTCAAATGATAGCACATGCTGGCAAGGATGTGGAGAAAGGGGAACACTCCCCCATTGCTGGTGGGACTGCAAACTTGTGCAACCACTTTGGAAATCAATCTGGAGATATCTTAGAAAATTGGGAATAAATCTACCTCAAGACCCAGCCATACCCCTCTTGGGCATATATCCAAAAGATCTGAAACGAAACCAAAAGGACATTGCCTCAACAATGTTCATAGCAGCTTTATTTGTAATAGCCAGAAACTGGAAACAACCCAGATGTCCATCAACTGAAGAATGGATAAAAAAACTGTGGTACATATACACAATGAATACTACACAGCTATCAGAAATGAGGAAATCATGCAATTCAAAACCAAATGGATGGAACTAGAAAAGCTCATCCTAAGTGAGCTGACGCAATCCCAGAAAGATAAACATGGTATGTATTCCCTTACAAATGGATATTAACCATACATCAGAGGATAACTATCCTACAACCCACACACCCAAATAGACAGGAACCTAGCATATCTATCCTAGGAAAAATTCTACCCACCAGTGAGTCATGGAATCTTCTGCAGGTTAGTGGAACCCCACACCCTAGATGGTGTGCCTTATCAAGCTCCAGTACAAGTGTAAGCTCTTGGGCCTCACATGACGCAAGATCTGAGGGAGTATGATATGTGAGGACCCACCTCATCTGAGGAGAAGGAGAGTACCAAGTAGAGGAACAAGGAGGGAGGGAGGGAGGGAAGGAGAGATGAAGGGAGGGGCCAAGAGGGGAGGAGGGAGGAAACTATGTTCTAGAAATAAATAATACTTTTTTAAGAAAAGAGTTAATAAGCTTAAAAATATAATAAAAATACAATATAAAATTTTCAAACTATAATTTACCTTACTGGCATGAAAAGAAAATGGCCTTAATTTCAGATTAGAATGTTAGACTGCAGGTGGCTACAGAGATTACACAAACTTGATAGCAGCTTAAAAGTTTTTTTTGTTTTTTCGTTTTTTTTGTAGAGGTATAGGCTATTTCCATGGTTTGGCATTAAAAAGCAGGTAACAGGTTTAAAACACTGTAAATAAATTAAAGGTGACAGCTGCTCAACCTGGTTTTACAAACCTCCAAGAGTTGAAAAAACTTAGAGCTAAGGTAAAATAATGCATGGTGTTAGCCCATGCCTTTACCTCCAGCAGAGACAGGAGGATCACTATAGTGTTAGTTGTCTTATAAATTCTAGAGTTACAAGAAACAGGGTGGTGATGGTGCACACCCTTAGTCACATCATTGGGGAAGAATACACCCTTAATCCCAACACACTAGAGACAGAAACAGGCAGATCTCAGAGCTCAAGGCCACCTGATACAAAACAAGCTCTAAACAGAGAAAAACTTTGATCCAGAAGTGGAGGAGCACATCTTTAATCCCATCAGTTGGAAACCACATGTCTTTGATCCCAAAACTTAGAATTCAGAGACAGGCACATAGGATTTGGAAAGATTTAAGTTTAAAAGCTACTTACAAAAGGCAGGCTGCAATTCAAACAAATTGTCCTTTGAGATCTCAAAATATATACACTAAAGGTTTCTTTAGCTCCAAAATATCAAAATAATTTCTTCTTTAATATGGATTGAAAGGTAATACTTTATATATTATAAAAAAAACCAAATTTGCTCCAGGAAAAATATTACCTGACCCCCCCCCCAAAAAAAAGGTAATTGTCCCAGAGTTATGATTAGGGCAGGGCTCTGTTTTTATCTTTCCAGGAGATTTAAAGCATCCATTCAAGGAATCCAGGGACAACTGGACAACGGAAACCTCAGCAGAAAACAGATCAGACACCAAAGAAGACGAGTGGCCCAGATGATCCAGCCTTGCAGACTTCTTCAATAGCAGTTTCCTCAAAAGTCTATAACCACAACAACTCAAAATCACTAAGATCGTTCAGCTCCACAGACTACTCCAGCCAGATCTTCAGTAAAGTTCTGAAGATTAGCTTCTGTCTATGAACTTCGTAGGACATCTAAATAGCTGAGCACAAAGGGACTGAACATCAAATGATTCTATTAACATTTTTAACCATTTTTCCATTCTTATTTGGGCCCCAAACAGGTTTACTACATCCCAAATCAGCAGGAAGTCATTTTAAGAGAACAACGTCCCATCCCCAGAAGGTGGGGAGGGTGTTCTCCCCCTTTGGTTATTTGATAGATAATAGAAAATTTTGTTATTTAGGGGAAAAGACTACAAGCTGTTAAATGGTCTTGTTAAATGGGTTTTGGAGGTTAGACCCAGGGACTTCTCTCTTTAATTTAATTTTAATTCCTAAACAACTAAAACTTAACTGTGAGACTACATCTAGTTAGGGACCTTAAAAGGATATAGATAAGCATTTTGAACTCTGCTCTCAAATCTGTATGTCTTACTGGTAGATGAAAATAATGAAATGAGGGCAGGAGAGATGGGGCACTTGCTCTTCAGAGGGCCCAGGTTCAGTTCCCAGCACCCACATAGAGCCTCACAACTGTCTTTTACTCTACTTCAAGGGGACCAGACACCTTCTTCCAGCTTTCATGGGTACTGCATCGAGGCGGTACACATACACAGGCATCACACCCATCCTGTGCACATAAAATAAAAAGAAATATATCTTTTTAAAAGCTATTAAAATATCTCCATGAGCTTCTGAGTTTGCAAAACATGGTTTTAATGAGAGGAAAAGATTTGCAAGAACTCCCGTTGCCCATGAGCACCTAGACAGACACAGCCACTGCAGAGAGAAACTCAGAGGCTGGAGTCCAGGCGACCCAGAAACAGTTGTCCACATCTAAACTTTAGGAGGGGTCTGCAGAGGCTTCTTAAGTAACTGAATCCCACTTCCTGTGAGCCTTTAGAACTGCCTACAGACAAGACACCTCTTACATAAAAGACCCGTGTGTTCTCCAGCTTAATAGGGGAAATTCCTTCATGTCACCAGATTTTCCTCTGTAGTACTGACGTTTGCAACTCCAGTTTGCAGCATAGTCTTAACAAGATTTCATGGTTGCCAAGATTGTTTCTACTAATGGATAAAGATAATATGTATCTATACTTCATGTTAACCTCTTAGAAATAACTCGATGATGTAGAAAAATGGCTAATTAAATTATTTACTAGTATTTATGTTATCATTAATTGGTTGGCGGTGTTACTCCTTAACCCTGGAGTACACACAGACACACCAGATGGATTTTAACAAGCTTGGCCTGAATTGTGTAATCCTAGCCCACCTAAGCTAGCTCATAATTCTATTACCCAAATATGACCCCATATATACATATGTCCCTTTGTACTGCTATTCTCCACACTATGCTGATGTTCCAGGACACGTGGAATGATCTTCTTTAATCTACCCCATGGCATGTGCTCTCTGTTTTCCTGCTCCTGGCTTCTCTCCCAAGATGCTCTCTGTCTCTGAAGCCCTTGCACCTTAGTCCTGCCTACCTCTGTCTTTGCCCAATCTCCAGGCCTCAGCATTTATTTAACCAATCAGAGACAATGTAAGTAACAGACAGCAAGCAGGACCAATTAACATTTAGAATGCTTAACACCACCCCATCAATTAATAGTGGTTAAATAATTTAATTAGACATTTCTACATATGGCACCAAACTACAGCAATTAGAATCCATGCTTACAACCTGAGAAGGCCTGGGTAAAAGGTAGTTTCCTAGCCAAAGAGTGGGGAGCTGAACCCTAATACATTTCAAAGGTATGGCTCCCTTAACAAAAGTTACTGACTTATAGCAAAGTTGGAAAGCTTAGCTCTCCTTACATACTAAAAAACTGACAGCCTTCTAAACAGAGCTTGAGAGTGGAATTAACCACTTAGATTAAAAATAGAGAAATTCATAATGTCTCAATACATTTGGATTCCAACTGAATTTGTTTCTCTTACCATACAGAAGATTTTTACACTGGCAATTGTGGTTCTATGTATACTTTTTGAGAAAGATCTGACAAGATAGGCTTAAGGAAGAGAGCTTACAGATGGAATGCTAAGTTGCCGACAATAATAATGGGGGAAGGAGGGAGACCCTTCCTGATAGATAAAAAATTGATGGCAGCTAGAGCTTACAGCTGCCTGGCTACTAAATGATTATCAAGAGTATCTGGGAAAGGCCCACCAAGGAAATACAGCCAAAGCTAGATTCCAGGGATAATAAACAGAACTTTAATTACAGCATGGGATGACATAGTTAGACCAAGTCTTTTGGAATGTTCTTGTTTCTTTGCTTGATTTTTGTTTAGATGTCTTTGATTTTCCTATATTGGGAGGTAAAAAGGTTATTATTGTCATTTGGCAATGCTAAAATATAAGAGATTTTTAAAGATGTAAAGAGAGAGGGGTCAGAAGCCGGTCTCCTTAAATGTGGGGCTCCCACAGGAGAACTGGTTTCAAGAGACATTTTTCCCTGAAGGAGATATGTTAATCATTGGGTGTGATGGTGCATGCCTTTAATCTCAGCACTTGGGAGACAAAGACAGGTGGATCCCTGACCTTCACCAAGGTCAGCCTGGTCTACAAAATAAATCCAAGACAAGGATATATAGAAAAATCCTGTCTCGAAAGAGAGAGTGGGGGGAGGGAGGTTACTTGTGAGAAATTATATATTTTCAGAACAAAGGGACTAAACACCAAAGAAGACAAGGCAAGCCCAGATGGTCCATCCTCAAAGACTGTTCCAGCCAGGACTTCAATAAAGCCCTGAACTTTCCCACCCGAAGGTCAATTTTAGATTACAAACTGGACTTTCAAACTGCTGAGCACATAGAGACTGGACAATAAATGTTACTACTACCTTGCTTAACCATTTTTCCATTTTATTTGGGCCCCCAAACAGGTTTTCTATGACCCAATTCAGCAGGAAGCAATTTTAAGAGAGTGACATCCCATTCCCAAAAGATGGGGTGGGTGATTTTTTTTTTTGGTCATTTGATGTGTTATAAATGTTGTTTAGGGGTATTGGTTACAAATTATTAAATGGTCGTGTTAAACAAGGTATTGGAGATTAGACCCAAGGATTTCTCTCTTTTTCTTTTCTCTATCCTTTCTCTCTTATGTAGGGGGAAAAGGACTTAAAAAGAAAAAGAGGGGGAATATGTGTATATAGCATAGAAATGATAAGATATAAGGGTAGATTATTGAATCTGCTCTGAAACTTAAAGCTATTGTTATTCTCAAATAAGGTTATCTTTTGATACATTAGTATAGAATTTTGTATATTGATAAAAATAAGATTAATTTTGATTCATTAGTATAGAGTTTTATATTTTGACACATAATATGTATATTTCTACTCTTAGATATAAGGTAGTGTGCCTATACAACTCATTTAAAAGTACAGGTTTACTTCCAATCCTTTTATGGGTTGCAATCTATTTAGGGGTCTGGGTAATACAGGTTGATTGCTGGCCAGTCAAACTCCTGGTCATGTCAAATACTCGGTTAAACAGATAATAAATGGGTAAAAAAATGCAGTTTGCTTGTTCAAAGACAGATAGATTTATAAATAAATCAACAGAGTCTTCAGAAACCCTCAGAAGCATAAAGAAAGTGGCATTTAAAGATGTTTTTATTATTTTAAGAATTGTTTGACTTAAGACAGTCAGCTCCTGACAGCTCCCATTTGACTTGGAAAAAGACAATGAGCATCAAAAAGAAATCTCCCACCAGGAGATAATTCCTGCTGGACAAAAATGTCCCTGCTTTCTCAATAGACTATATACAGTCCAAAGATGTACCAGAGCTTAAATACAGGTAAGTCGATGTCCTGATTCTGCAGAGAGAGAATGGGAAAATCCTTATTTCCTGCTGCACAATTATGTCTCTGCAATATGCTAGGCCAGAAGGCTGAAGATGATGCTCCAATGATACTGAGAGATATTTGGGACTGTGTAGGCAACAAACTGTCATGTCTTTTTGGAAGCTGCCCTCTTATGCTTCCTATTCATTCAAATAATTTTATCCCTTCTTATGTCTTTGATGGGGTTGAAGGCATAATAGCTATAAAATTTCAACTAAACTTGAATTATTTAAGATTTAAAAGGAAATATAGGATATGATAGAAAATATTTAGGTTCAGAACTTTAGACTCACCTAGATGTTTTTTTTTCTTCCTCAAGATTGCCTGATACAAAATAGGCTAAACATTATGTGTGTACCTTTTATATATGGCTTTCTTGATTGTTTCATATTTGTTCTTATTGTTTTTACTATATGAGTCAAAAAATTTTAGCCTTTTTATTAGACAAAAGGAGGGAAATGATGGGGTGATGTTAAGCATTCTAAATGTTGATTGGTCCTGTTTGCTGTCTGTTACTTACTTTGACTCTGATTGGTTAAATAAATGCTGAGGCCTGGAGATTGGGCAAAGATGGAAGTAGGCAGGACTAAGGTGCAAGGGCTTCAGAGACAGAGAGCATCTTGGGAGAGAAGCCAGAAGCAGGAAGACAGAGAACACATGCCATGGGGTAGATTAAAGAAGATCATTTCACGTGTCCTGGAACATTGGCATAGCATGGAGAATGGCAGTCCAAAGGGACATATTACAATTATGAGCTAGCTTAGATGGGCTAGGATTGCACAATTCAGGCCAAGGCTTGTTAAAATCCATCTGGTGTCTGTGTGTATTCATTTATAATGGCACGTTAAGGATTAACACCGCCAACCAATTAATGATAATATAAATACTAGTAAATAATTTAATTAGCCATTTTCCTACACGATGATGTCTAAAATGGAACTAGAATCATAGTGAATTTTAAATAGTGCATTTACAGGGCATGGCGTTCTATTTCTGTATAGGTGAACGTGCTGCACTTATACAACTGACACACCAACACTTCACCTGTCCTGAGTGACTGAACTTGATCAGAAGCATGTGACATTTAATGCAGAGCTTTAGTGGCCCATGTTGGAACAGCATCACATGACTTTGAAAGGCTCAAATGTGTCTCTCCCGTGACTTAGGGAAAACATCTTTCTAGAACACTCTAAACAATGTGTTGTATTCCTCAAAGCAACTATCCCTACAAAAAGAGAGGTGACAAATAGGAGTTACTCAAAACGGGAGCAGAGTTCTTGGAACCCCTAATCACCAGGGAAAGACTGGCCCAAGTGACATGTGAGCCTGGCCCGCTCTGAGGAGGAATGGTCGCCTTAGCAGGGACTTAGTAGATTTGCAGTTGCCTGAGAAATACGTAACTGTGTGAGTTGTAAAGTGCTTTTCATTTCCACAGAATGGATACACGCCACTCATACTTGCTGTGCTTGAAAACAAACGGGAGATGGTGGAACTGTTACTACAGGCCAGGGCCAATATCAACGCCCAGGATAACTGCAAGAGGTACCTTTAAAGCTCCTTTAAAGCCTTGCAACATTCTAGAGTGGCTGCGGTCATTTAAAACACCAATACTAAATTCATAAGAATTTAAATTATGCTTATAGGAAACACGTTAAAACTAATGAACAGGTAGGTAGAAATAAACTGTTCAACTTAGTCTCTCTTAATATCTACTGATTTTGTTATTTAGAGTCTAATTTTTTTAGTCATAGGATTTTATATTAGCTAAAATAATTTCATAGTAGTCTAATTTTTAGAAGTGTAGATTGCTAGTTTAAAATTCCAATGAAATTCTTGACAGTTTTACAGTGTTTCCCACCCCTGCCTCTTGTATACATTTCTTTAAAATGTATGTATGAGGAATATTTTTGAAAATCACTATGTATCTTTGATGGTTCTCTGCTTTAAGTCCCTTTGTTTGAAGAATGTCGGTTAAATTACCTCTAAATGACATGTTCCCCCCCATCCTTCTATGGTTCCTGTTGATGTGGTCAGCTAGTCTCTGGTCTGACCAAATACATAAAGGAAACCATTTAATGGAAGAAAGTTTTATTTTGCTTCAGTTTCACAGGCACCAATCCATGGTGGGCTAGACTGCTATCTGTGAACCAAAGGTAAGGGAGACTATGACAGGAAGTGGGATCATGAAGCAGAGGATGGGGGGGGGTGGTCTCATCTCAAAGCCATGATGCAGAAAAACAGAAGGTTCCCAGGACAAGGCACACCTTTCAAAGGAACACTCGCTAGTGACCCAGGTCCTCCACCCAGGACCCACATTCCAGTAGACAAGTTATCCCTGATCTCAGGAATGAACGAAGAAACTGATGAAGTTAGTGCCCACGGGATCCAGTCACCTCAGTGGCAGTTGCTCAGTGCTTGAGTCTTTTGGCTCATTTAAACTCATAACACGTCTACTCATTGAGCTGGTGTGTACAAAGGAGCTGATCTAACTTCAGTTGGATAAACTTCCATTAGTGAAAAGAAGCTCTATGTGACTGATAAAGAGAAGTCTTAGCTCACTTCACCCAAGGGTTGTCTGTGCATTTCTGATTAGCGCATGGCCTTGGGAGTACTATTTGTCACCAAATGTGTTACCTGATATGAAGATAAGAATAACATTCCTTTTTATTGTTTAAAAATATTTATCTTCTTTATATGTATGGATATTTTGCTTGTGTGTATGTATGTACAGCATTTGTCTGTCTGGTGCTCATGGAGACAAAAAGAGGGCAGCAGATTCCCTGGAAGTGGAGAGACAGACAGTTGTAAGTCACCTGACATAGGTGGTAGAATCTGAAATTGGGTCATCTCTACAAGAGAATTAAGTGCCCTTAACCACTGAGCTGTTTCTCTAGTCTGTCAAAATAAAGATAATATTCTTTTTTTAAAAAGTCTTCTATATTATACATTTATTTCAGGTTTTGAGTATCTTAGGATAAAACAAATTTCTATGACAAGGAAGGTGAGTTTAGATGAATAGGATTATACTAAAATTTGGATATTTGCATAGCATCTCTTGTGTATATCATGTAACCATACAAACGCTTTGGAGCTGTAACAGTTGCTGTTGTGTGGTCTCTGTGTGCCAGGCCTCTTTCCTCCAGGACTTGAGGAATAGACTATTGTCATGCTTCTGTTGTAGGTGCTTAGAGAAGCTGGGCTGCTCTCTGAGACCACCAGGCAGCAGATGGCAGAGGTGTGGTCTCATCGTCCATAATTCCAATTTGGAGCTTATGTTCTGAGAAGTCCCATGAAGTTCCTAATTCCAGGAATCAATACACTACATCCAGTGATCTCTTTTCCCGCCCACGTGACCAGGCAACTATCAGCTCTTGAATTTGGCGAATTCTTTTTACTGTTTTCTTCCCTTGTGTTTGGGATTGAATCCAGGCCCATGCACATGCTAAGCAAACACTGTTCCACTAAGCTACATCCCTGTTCATATGGTTTTCTTTTCTCTTTTTTAAACATTTATTTATTAATTCAAGTTACATCTTGATCACAGCCTCCTCTCTCCTCCCTTGCTGGTCTCACCCTCTCACCCTCTTCCCCCTCTCCCTCTTATCCTTCTCTGCTGGTGAGTGGGGCCCACACACTATTAACCCTCTCAGTTCATCAGTCACACGAGGGCTAAGAGCTTCTTCTTGCTCTGGGTCTCAACATGGCAGCCCAGCTAGTGTAAAGTGTCCCACTAACAGGCAACAGAGTCCATGACTGAGACCACCCTTTCCCCCTGCTACTTGCTAAGGGATCTGTATGAGGACCAAGTTGCCTATCCTCTATATTTGTATTGGGGGGAGGGGGCTAGGCCTAGCAAGGCTTTTTTCTTTAGTTAGCATTTCAGTCTCTGTAAGCTTCTAGGGGCCTAGGTTGGTTGGTTCTGTTGATCTTCATGTGTTGATCTTGACCCCTCTGGGTCTCTCTATTCCTCCTCCCTCTCTTATATAGGACTCCCAGAGCGCCACCTGTTTGACTGTGTGTCTCAGCATCTGTTTTGATCTGCTGCTGGGTGGAATTTCTCATAGGATAGTTATGCTAGGTTCCTGTTCCTTTGGGTCTGTGGGTTGTAAGATAGTTATCCTGTACTATATGGCTAACATCCAGTTATAAATGAATACATGGATGTGTATCTTTCTGGGTCTGGGTTAGCTCACTCAGGATGAGCTTTTCTGGTTCCATCCATTTGATTGCAAATTGCATGATTTCCTTGTTTCTGATAGTTGAGTAGTATTCCATGATGTAAATGTACCAAGGTTTTTTTTTGTTTTGTTTTGTTTTTCCTCCATTCTTTCTAGTTTCTAGCTGTTACAAATAAAGCTGCTATGAACATAGTTGAGCCAATATCCTTGTAGTTGAGTAAAGAATCTTTTGGATATATGCCTAGGAGTGGTATGGCTGGGTCTTGAGGTAGTAGCATTCCCAGTTTTCTGAGATATCGCCAGATTGATTTCCAAAGTGGTTAGGATAATATTCTTGAAGAGTGGTTTTCAGATCATATATATAGCATTTATATGATCTATAGGTATATAGAAGCACCTAACACAAGGTAGTCAGTCTATTACTGTTACTATTATTTTTAATTTTTAAAGATTTATTTTTTATGCATATAAATGCTTTTTCTGCATATATGCCTGTGAACCACATATATGTCTAATACCGAGGAAATCAGAAGAGGGTGTTAGATCCTTTGGAGCTGGAGTTACAGATGGTTGTGAGCCACCATGTGGGCCCTGAGAACCAAACCCAGGTCCTCTGCAAGAACAAGTGCTCATAACTGCTGAGTCATTCCTCCAACCTGCTATTATCTTCACTACTAATGTAGATCAGTGAGCATCATCCCCCCGAAAGTGTCTGTCTGTTCCTAATTGCTAATGGTCCTCCTAACACACAGGCAAGACAGGAACTCTGCAAGACAAAGCTGAATCACTGTTTACATGATATCATCAAAGTTGGTCAGGGTGACATTCTATTTGCTCGTTTAGGTCCGCCCTCATGCACGCTGAGAGAGCTCAGTTTAGAAACATGATCAGCTTTCTTCTCCAGCAAGGTGCCCATGTGCCTTTGGAGGATGTCTGTGGAGCAACTGCACAAAGTTACGCCATCTTTGAAACCTTTCAAGTGTAAGTGTTTATGTTTCAATACTGGTTAACTGCAAGTTGATTTTTTTCCAGATAGTTACAACCACCCATACTTATACATCCAAGTGAGGTTTCATAGTCCAGTCTGGGAAAGTTTAGAATGGCTGTGGGTTAGTTGACTCCATCCACCAGAAACCAAGAAAAATGCTGGACTAGGTTGGAATAGCAAAGGGTGCATGCTCTCGACCTTAGGATCTTTACTTTCTTGGTGCTGGGGACTGAGCTGAGGCTCCCATGTGCTAGGTGTGTTCTACCGCTAAGATGTACTCCCAACCCCTCTCTCAGGAATGATAAGTCCTCTGTCCTTAAGGTCAGAGCGCCACCTTCCCTTCCAATGATAAGGCCCACACATGGGATACAAATAGTGTCCCGTCTTTACGTTGTCTAATTAGTTGTTTGGGTCTTTCATTCTCAATTTTAGCCAAAAATGTGGTTGTCTTCTCTTGTGAGTTGTCTCCTTCAACTCCATTTGTTGTTTTAAAAAACTAAAATATCCCAGTCATTTGATTTTACCAATGAAGACTGAGGAGCCAGTTACTGGGGTCAAGACCTGCTAGCTCAGAGAGGCAGAAAAAGTACGCAGCTGATGTTCCTATTCAGCTGAAAACCCTAGAGGAAAACACCAAGAGCTAAAAAGCTAAAAGCCCAATGCTGAAGAGCCCAGAAGAACCTAGAAGAAGAAGCATTGAAGGAGAAAAGCCAAAGGAAGAAAAACTCCCAACTCCTTCTCCACGCTGTCTTGAATACCCTCAGCTCAATGTACTTCCTTTCTGTTTAATCCCTACCAGCTGGTTTCTTGCTTTGCCTCTTGGCCTAGGATTAACTTTATTTATCCTGTGTACAGAAAGCTCTTGGATTAAAGGTGTGTGCTAGGGCAGATCCACACCACAAGCACTTGTTTACAGTAAACAAACAGAAAGCTCTGGAATTAATGGCTGAATGATCCCACAACAGAAACAGATTTTTCAATTCACACTCTTGGAGTTCACAATGTGCTCAAATATTCTGCAAAAATATTCTTTAAAAATTTAAAATATTATTTTTTATGTGTATGGGTGTTTTGCCTGAATGTATGTTTATGAACTGACTGGTTCCTTGCAGAGGTCAGCGAGGGTGTCTGATCTTCTGGAACTGAAGTTACAAACAGTTGTGGGCTGCCATGTGAGTGCCAGCAATCAAGTCTGGGTTGTCTGTAAGAGAAGCCAGTGCTCTTAACCACTGAGACAGCTCTCTAGCCCCCCCCCCCTTTTGTTTTGTTTTATTTATAGTTTTTAAATGCTTGAATCTTTCTTTCTGGGAAGAATGTACAGAGTTTTCTACATTCAGACTTCTGATTAACATTTTCAAATATTTTCTCAAGCTGTGTCAGTTCATGAAGCAAAAGATAAAAAGAACTAGTCATTGGATCCTCAGTTCATCCTTAAAGAGATACAAATGGTCCCCAGGCCCTAGAGTTCCCTGTCACTCTTTTGTGGAACCTGGAGGCAGTGTTTCTCAAACATTTCTGAGGTTGAGAGAAGTACAAACAGAAAGAGGAGACTACAAGTGTGATTGCCACAGAAGTTGACCTAGAAGCTGACATTTACTCTGCAAATAAAACATGCCATATAGGTTGGTGTGGTGTCATACACCTTACTCTCCCAGCACTCAGGGGGGCAGAGGCAGGCAGATCTCTGTGAATTTGAGGCCAGCCTGGTCCACATAGTGAGTTCCAGGATGGCCAGTGATACATAGTTTAGACTTTACCTCAAAAAAAAAAAAAGAGTGTGAGATGGTTCAGCAGTTAACAGCATCCTGCTCTTGAGGAGGAGCTAAGATTGGTGCAGTTGTGAGTGAAGCTCCAAGCAGCTCACAGCTGCCTGTAATCCAGCTCCAGGGGCTCCAGGGCCCTCATCTGGCCTCTATGGGCCCTTAACACTCACATGAACATATTCCCCATGGAACATAATTTTAAAATGAAATTTAAAAAGTCTTTTAAAAGTGCCATTTAATATCTGGATGGCTTACTTTCCTTAGGACTTTTAAAAAACCAAATTCCCCTCTCACTGTATTTTTACTTTGTAGGCTTTCCCAAGGCCCACGTCCCAGTTGTCCTGAGCCAACAACAAAAGAAAATGGACACAATTGTGATGCCAAGGTAAAAAAAAAAAAACAAACTCATGTGTGATACTGACTTTTTGCTTTAGGGGGTTGGGGATTTAGCTCAGTGGTGGAGTGCTTGACTAGCTAGTATAAGGCCTGAGTTCCGTCCTCAGCTCTGAGGGGGAAAATTTGCTGTACATCTGATTTTGTTGTACTCTAACAGCAAAGTTGAAGTTAAGAAAAGGCTTTAACATAGATTTTATGCACAAGCATTAAGGCAAAGAGGAGCTCGGTTAGGAAAAGGGCAATATTCTGAAAAACATGATATGGGCTTCTCCATGAAGAGTCAGTCATAATTGTTAGTTTTATAAATGGCCCTATATGCAATCTTGGTGGCTTCTGAGGTATCATTCTTCAGGGGTTTGTGGTGCTGGTTGGTTTTTGTCCACTGGACACAAACCTAGGCATATCTGGGAAGAGGGGATTTTAATTGAGAAAATGTCTCCAAAAGAGGGCCTGTAGGTGAGCCTGTGGGACATTTGCATGACTGATGGTTGGTCAGGGAGGCCCCCACCCCCACTGTGGGTGGTACCAACCCCATGCACTGGTAATTGGCTTTGCCCTTAGGCTGTTCCTGAGGCTCTGGGGAATCATAGGGGACAGGCTTTATTCTAGAATAAGGGTACACTAACTTCCTGAATTCTTTCGGTCCAGGGAAAATAGGCCACTGTGCACCCTTAAGGTGTCAGCAGAAATGTGCACTCTTGGTGTGCATGCATATGAGTGAGATCTAATGGCAGTCTTTTCCAGGACATGGTTCTGCAGTGGCTGAGGCAGGTGTGGGCACTTATATCACACACTGGGCTGCAGCAGTGACTGATCAGTAGGTTCACGTGAGGTTTGGGTTGTAGATTTTAGTCTTTTTTCTTTTCTCCTAAAGTACTGTATGAGAGGAATTGCTGAAGTTCCCAGGTAACGTGAACCAAGATGCCTGACTTTTTCACTGGCCATCACGGGGTGCAGGATCTTGTGTTTCTTGAGTCTCCCTGCCATTCAGGTTCAGATCATCCATATTTTCAGATGGCCCATTCACTCTCTGCTTCTGCATTAGACATGCTTACGTGTAATTCTTACAGAGATTGCAGAGCCATTTCTGTATTCATCTACATCTAAATTAGGAGAGATTCCAGATGATACAACTTGTCATTAGGCCACAGCTGCCTCAATTCCCAAAGCTGGGCTGATAGCAATAATTCCTTTCATTTTGGGGATTCATCGATATAAATTTCCTTACGTTTGTTTAATCAGGAGTCCTGGGTTATTAAAGAAGGTGGGGAATGGGGTGCTCAAATTGAAAGGAAAACTGGGACTGCAGGAACCCTGGAGCAGCTACCGTCTGGCTCCTCTAACGACGGCTTGTTGAAGCACATGAACCAATGTGGGTGCCTCACCCAGAGGGGAACGGTCTAGAGGCCAGGCTACTACCACCTTGGGCCAGTGTGTCACCAAGGGTAAGAATTTCTCACCAACCCTGAGCAGCAAGCCCCACCAGGCGAAGGGGTGGTCACCCCTGAGGAACAGGTGTGGTGACCATGTGGGGGTCTATCCTCGTTCAACAGGATCAAGGAGGCAGAGGCAGTCACTGAGGCTTGCCAATTGCTCTCCTCTTGACTAGAGATGAACTTAAAGGGTTTATTCCCAAACTCACAATGCAGTTTTGTAATGTTCCTCAAACACTTTGGGATAGAAACCGAGAAAGCCCGCTCTAGCGGTGAAGAGCCAAGAGTTAACTTACGAATTCAATAAATACTCCATCTAAATACTAGAGTGGAATCAAAGAGCCCCTTCAGCAAGTACCTGTTTTAAATGCAAACAAGCATCTTGATAAATGAGATAGAAGCAAAGGTTTCAGAATCAGGGGCCTGGTGGAGGCACCAAAAGGAATGGGGAGAACTCTGTGTGTCCTGGGGCCTCTAACAGCGGGGGGCATCTTCTGGAGGGAAGAGAGACTGTTTATTTATCCTGCGTCCCACACTTGTAGTCACAGTCCGTTCATAAAATAGATGCCAGTGCAGTTGAGAAATATGTAATTTGGTGAGTTCTTGTTTTTTTTTCTCTTTTAACAGGATGGCTGCATAGCATGCTCACCCCCCATGGAAGAAACCAAGCAAAAGATGGTGCAGTTGGCAGCACAGGAGGAGGGCAACATTGGCACAGCTGACCAACTGGGGAGGATTGGCACAGCTGACCAGCTGGGAGGTAGCGCTGCTGTCTGTAACATAACTCCTGTTCCAGGGGATCCAGGACCCTCACAGAGACACATATGCAATCAAAACACCAATATACATAAAAAAATAGGAAATGAAGTTCAAGTATCCTTATTCGCAGGTAATATAACTTTATACATAAAAGACTCTAAAAATTCCACCAGGAAATTTTTACAATTGACAAACACTTTCAGCAAAGTAGTAGGATACAAAATTAGCATGCAAAAAAAAAAATCAGAAGGCTTCTGTCTTAGTTAATGTTTCTATTTCTGCGATTAAACACCATGACCAAAAAGCAAGTTGAGGAGGAAAGGGTTTATTCAGTTTACATTCCAGATCATAGTTCATCACTGGAGGAAATGAGGACAGGAACTCAAACAGGACTGGAACCTGGAGGCAAGAGGCCATGGAGGGTGCTTCTTACTGGCTTGCTTTTGCATGCTTGCTCAGCATTTCTTATGGAACCCTGGACCCCCATCTCAGGGGTAGCACCACCCACCATGGGCTGCTCCCCCACCATCAGTCACTAATTGAGAAGATGCCTTACAGGCAGATCTTATTGAGGCATTTTCTCAGTGAAGGTTTCTTGCTTTGGGATAAGTTTAGTTTGTATGAAGCTGACATAAGACTAGCTATTACACCTTCCTGTATACAAATGACAAATGGACTGACAAAGAAATCAGGGAAACAACACCTTTAATAAAAGCCTTAAAAATATCTTGGGGCAACTCTAACCAGACAAGTGGAAGACTTGTATAATAAAAATTTAAGACATTGAAGAAAGAAATTGAAGAACTGCTGGAGGTGTCACCATCCCAGACTTCAAGTTGTACTACAGAGATATAGTAATAAAAACAGCATAACATTTAAGTAAAAATGGAGATGTTAATCAATAAAATTGTGTCAAGGAACCAGACATAAGTCTACTTACCTCAGTTTTGACAAAGTCAAAAATACATACTGAAGAAAAAACAGTATCTTCAAAACGATGCTGGTAAGCCGGGCGGTGGTGGCGCACGCCTTTAATCCCAGCACTTGGGAGGCAGAGGCAGGCGGATCTTTGTGAGTTCGAGGCCAGCCTGGTCTACAAAGTGAGTCCAGGACAACCAGGGCTACACAGAGAAACCTTGTCTCGAAAAAAAAAAAAAGAAAAAAAAAAAAAAACGATGCTGGTCAAAGTGGATGGCTGCATGTAGAATAATGCAACTAGATATTTATCACCCTACACAAAACTCAACTCCAGATACCTGAATCTGATAGGAGACAAAGTGGGAAATAGTCTTGACCTCATTGGCACAGGAAAAGACTTCCTGAAAGAACACCAATAC
This sequence comes from Lophiomys imhausi, assembly GCA_907164525.1. Taxonomy (NCBI): domain Eukaryota; kingdom Metazoa; phylum Chordata; class Mammalia; order Rodentia; family Muridae; genus Lophiomys; species Lophiomys imhausi. The sequence continues at coordinate 188,862 of CAJQZJ010037469.1, forward strand.
CATAGGAACTAAGGTCAATTATTAACATATGGGACCTACCTTATGGAACTAAAAAGCTTCTGTGTGTCAAAGGACAACAGTGCTTAGGTAAAGTGGCAGGCTACAGTGTAGATGTCCCTTATAACTATTTATTATTAATTCTACATACCTTCTAGCCAGCCCACCTGAGGCACATTAGAAAGGATACCAAAAGGAAGACGTTCTCAAATGTGGTTCCTTGGGACAACTCATCAGCCAATGTCAACGGGAACACAGCAATCAGCATCAGCCCAGTGGTCACCGAGGTCTCTTCAGTCCATTTTAATTAGCTGAACCCCTCAGGGCAGGTGCTGCGCCACAGAGCTTCGTCTGCCTGCCTGAGCTTGCTGCCTTGGGGGCAGGTGCTGTACTTGCACAGCCTAGGAGCTGGCTGTTACCACACTCACTTGAAGCCATGGTCTCTTCCATCTATCGGCCTAGGCACATGCCATTGGTGCACCCAAGCGTGGGTTTGCAGACTTTTCTGTCTTCTCAGCCTTGGTGCCGGCACTTGCCAGTCCCTCACTTGGTGCTCTGTCTGTGGGAAGGTGCCACTCTCCAAGGCTGGCCTAGGCCTCTGGGCCTCGGTTTTTCATCTGGGCTCTGCCCAGCCTGTGGTGCAAGTTCTGGCAGCAGCAACTTTCAGGAAAACATTGTCTAGTGTCTTTCAAAGTGGGCCATTGATGAGCAGTGATGCAAAGCAATGGCCAACAAAAAGCCCTCTCGAGTTTCTGGGCCTTTATATACACTTTCTCTAATTATGCACCAGCATGTGTTCTCATTGGCCAGCCTTATGACCTCCTCCCGAGGTACGCCTGTTGATGAATCCCACATGCTCTCCCCACAAGTGCCAGTCTTCAGGCTAATTTCTATGCCCCTTTTATGAGTCTGTCCTTCAACACAACTGTGTTTACAAAGAAATCCAACCTCCAGTACACTACAGAATGGGGCATGAAATGGGGGAAGACATCTCTACCAATTATACTTCTGGTAGAGGGCTAAATATATAAAGAACTAAACCAAAAAAACCTTGGCACCGAGAAAACAAATAACCCAATCAAAAGTGGGATTCAGAACAAAGCAGAGAGTTCTCAAAAAAACGAAAAACAAATGACTGAGAAACATTTAAGAAATATTCAACATTTATAGTTATCAGGGAAATACAAATTAAAACTATTTTAGGATTTCATCTTGCATCAATCAAAATAACTAAAATCAATAAAGCAAATGACAGCTCATGCTGGCAAGGATGCAGCTAAACAGGAACCCTGATTTACTGCTGGTAGAGGCACAAACTTGTACAACCACTATGGAAATCTGTGTAGCAGTTCCTTGAGAAGCTGGGAATAGATTTGCCTCACGATCTGGATATACCACTCTTGGGCATATGACCCAAAAGACTCAGCATCCTGCTCTCCAGATATTTGCTTGTTCATGTTCATTGCTATTATATTCACAACAGCTAAGAAATGGAAACAACCCAGATGTCCTTCAACCACAGAATGGACAATATAAATGTGGTACATATACACTGTAGAATACTATTCATCTGTAAAGGAAAATGAAATCATGAACTTTGCAGGTTAATAGATGGAACTAGGGAAGATCATATTGAATGAGGTGACCTAGACACAGAAAGATAAACGTCACATGTTCTCTCTCACCAGAAGATTCTAGCTACAAATCTTCAGATGTGAGCATACAGCCTGTAGTAACTACAGAAATAAGGAAAGCAAAATGAGATCATTGCCAGGAAGGGGGTTTGGGGAGCAATAGAGATGTGGAATAGCAAGATTCAAGTGATCTTATGGGGAAATGGGGAAAGGGGGGATATTTCAGGAGGTGGAAAGGTGACAAATATGGACGGAGAGAGGAGGGTAAAATAACAAGAATGTATGAAAAGGTAACAAGGAATCATACTATTAACCATTTACCTTAAAACCCCATAATACACATTATTCAGTATATAAACATATATATGTAGTTTTAATAAACTTTTCTCATCTGGGCTGGTAGTACACCCTCTAAAAACCATAGACCACCGATTAAAACCCCCAGTAGCAGACATAAGTTCTTTTGAGTTGTTGACCAGGGATACCCAAGAAATTTCCAAAATATGCAATCTATTGCTATTGCTCTTGTTTGTTCCCCAGAGGGTGGCTAAGTATGAAGGAACAGTAGCAATTCCTCCAACTCAGGTCTTTGCATTTATTAGTTTTCCCTGCATGGTGTGATTCAGTAATGCTATAATTGCTGACAACCATGTTAAGGTAGTGAGAATTTATAGTTACAAATAATAATCTCTTCTGAACTACATGTGACAAAAAATTAAAACAGGTAATAATCTAAGTAAGAACATTATTTCAGGTAAGTGCAGCCATTCATGGTTTGAACCTGTGGCATAACACGTATTTGGGATTGATTCTAAAGAAGTTCAACCTTAGAGAACAAAGTATACTATTACTTTATTATTTCTCTGTTCACAACTTTTTTTTAGCATCTCAAATCTTGAACACTCCACGGTAAAGTTAGCCAATAAAAATTTTATCTTTTAGAAGAACTTGAATATAAGAGAAGAAACTTGTCCGTTTGGAAAACAGTCTTGGGTGCTTTTCTCTGATGTCAAGCTAATCCAATTTCTGCTCTGTGCTGCACTGTCTTTCACTCATGACCACTTCATATATATCTTTACATTTTCTTCTTTGGTTGAAAACTTAATAAAGAACTTTTGGTGTGTAACATCATAACAGTCACTCCCATAATTTATAAAATAAGCCTTCAGTTATTGAATGTTCTTGTTTACTATTTTTCATATAACAACCAAAATATTAACTTTGTTTATCACCTTTTACCTCACATGGCAAAAGCCAAGCTGCTTTAGAACACAAAGAGAATGAATTTGAAACTTGTGAAGACTGCAATATAGGTAAAGTCCCTGATTAACCCAGATCCTCCTACCCTTGACAAAGTAGGAGTAAGAAAGACTGATCAGGGGCTGGGGAGATGGCTCAGTGGTTAAGAACACTGGTTGCTCTTCCAGAGGTCCTGAGTTCAATTCCCACCATCCGCATAGTGGCTCACAACCATCCACAATATGATCTGATGCTCTCTTCTGGCTGCAGGTGTACATGCAGATAGAACACTCATATACATAAATGAATCTTTAAAAAAGGAATTGTGTTTTAAAATAAAGACTGATCAGAAAAGTGACATGTATGAAATCAATGTACAGATTGAGTTGGTATTCGTGTGCAGGCATGTGCCATGTGCGTGTGTGTTACTCTATTTTGATCTGAATATTCAACCATTTTTTTATAAGTAGATTTTCTGTTCTGGGGATATACCTACTGGAGTCCAACTATTGGTTCTCCCGAAGTAAAGTGAGGGTGGAAAAAATTTTCTGGTTATAGAGATCTCATTTGTCTTAGTTTCATTTCCTGTTGCTGTGATTAAAAATACCCTGGGGAGGGGGGAGCAGCTTAGAGGAGAAAGGCTTTATTTTAGCTCCATCTTAGCAGGGAGCTGGCAGTAGCCAGAGCTTGAGATAAGTGGTTACATTAAGTCTGTGGTCAGAAGAGAGCAGCAGAAATATACATGGTTAAGTTTAGCTCCCTTGTCCACCGTGACAGAGTTCAGGATCTGTTGCATAGGGAATGGTGCTACTCACAGTGGTAGGGTCTTCCCGCCTTAGTGAAGCAAACGTAATCACCACAAACATGGCCACAGGGCAACCTAATCTAGACAAGCCCTCACTCAGATACCCTACCCAGGTGATTCTAGATTGTGCCAAGTTGACAATTAAAAGCCACCACCACACTATTACTGCCACATCCTGGAAGCTTGAGCAAGTTAATAGTTATTAAAATTAAAATTTAATTTAATTTAAGGTGTATGGGTGCCTTGTCTGCATATATGCCTATGTACCATGCGCACACTATGTGCCCTCAGAGGCTAGAAGAGGGCATCAGATCCCCTGGAACTGGAGTTACAGATGGTTTTGAGCTGCCATGTGGGTGCCAGGAATTGAACTCATGCCCTCTGGAGGAGCAGACAGTGCTCTTAACTGCTGAGCCACCCTCACAGTTCCAATAGTTTTATTTCTACAATTTTTCCATCAGATACCAACTTCCTTGTATCTCTTGCCTTTTTAGGCATCTGTCTGTTGGTTATAGTTAAGAGTGGATAAACAAATGAAAGGATGTTCTCTCAGTGAGATCTTTCCATTGGAGGCAAAATGGAAGAGGATTTATCACTTAACCAGGACAGCCTCTGGGAGAGGAAGACTCCAGAGAGAGCCTGTCCCCCGCCAGCCTGCACTGTGCCCATACACTGACCTTCCGTGGGTCCCTCTCCATCTTACACAGTACAGTTTTAAGTGAAGATCTAGAGAAGTTGAGGTTTTTAGTAACGAAATAAGAACAGAATTGTCTCTAGTGTCATTGGTTCAGGAACCTCAGAGCCATTTGGCACAGCCGGCTTCGGTGCAGCTTCTGCTGACAGCCTGGCTTGTTGTCAGTCTGGCACGTCTCAGTTGTCACTGTGGGGTTGTGTGGAGACATTTGCTTTCATGGGTTACATTTTGAGCCTTTCATCCACCTTTTATAGGAAATATATAAGAAGTTATATTAAGAGCCCCCAATGCATTAACCACCAGCCGTTGGTCTAACCGATCTTCCTGGTAGAACACTCACCAGTTATGGTTCTAAGGAGAATCATGCTACAAAAGATGACCCAGCCTTATAACATAAAAGTTATACTTCTCCATTTTCTTCCTTTTTCTATCCATTTTGTTGATTTAAAGTGTAGTTTTCCTTATCTTTAGAAGCAGATACACATCCTGGATGCTACTCTAAAACAAGGTAAGATTTGATTAACTTAAGTGTTTAAGGCAATCTTTAGTGAGTGCAGAGAAAAGAAACTAAAATTTGTTGCATATTCCTTGGGCTAAATTCAATATGATGTACATAACACTTGGCATCTCAGACCAATCACAGAAGGTATGAAAAGTGTTCTATTATACTTCTCATGCCAGGGATGGTGGCGCACACCTTAAATCCCAGCACTCAGGAGGCAGAGGCAGCAGATCTCTGTGAGTTGGAGACCAGCCAAGGCTACACACAACACCCTGTCTCACACAACAACAACAAAACAGTATACTTCTCCCCATCATTGGCTGCTATCATTTGAAGGCAGATTAACTGTCTCAAAATTCTGTAATCCACGTGTACCTGACTGTGACTGGACTGTTGGCCTGCATCCCGCTGTGATGCTGTGTCTTCTTTCTCTGCATAGACTGAAAGGACCAACATTCAGGTCTATATAACACCAGTTCAGAAAGTCAGATTTAGACCCAATGTTGAGTTTTTCTTCCATACTTCATCAAATCCAATAATTTCTCATAATGCTATGTTGGTAACTAACACTAACGTGTGGCCATAGTACATAACATTGAGATATTATTCTACTAGAAGTGAAGAATATTTACATGTTGTGTAAATAATATTCAAAAATCTCATTGGAAGATATTTTCATTGACTTGTCTACTTACCAACATGAGCTTCCATATCAGTCTAGTTCCTTAGCCACTTTCTTTTTTTCTAGTCTATTTTCTTTTCCAACTACTTTTATGAACAATTACTCCTTTGGCTTCTCTTTCATTATTTCTAATATCTGACTGCTAAGTATCTCTTTACTTGTACAGTTTCATGACTTTAGGGAATGCTAAATACTAATAAAACTACCCATGGTTTCTTGAACCTGGGTTTAGAATCCTTCCCATATGGCTGCTCTGCTGGGCAATCTGAAACTAAAAGATTCTGAAATAGCTCCTTTGGATATACTAAGTGGCACCAAGTAGACTCATGGTCTTTAACTCTATGGCCAGTAGCCCCTCCCCCATTAGTAGATTAGTGTTTTGGTAATGTGGTGGGTATCCACCCACAGAGAAGAAGAAAATGAGGGAAACAGCAAGAGCACCTCACTCTAGGCCAGAAGAGCAGAATTAACAGAAGGTGGTCTCTCATGATTTTAGAAAAGAGATGAGCCCTTTGGGGATTGTAGCACATGTAATAAGGGTAATTTGGAAACCCTTGACACAGAATGTTAGGGAATCTAGAACAGCATATTAGAATAAAGAATTCACAGGGGAGGGTTGGGAAGGGCCAAGGAGGAGAGGAGGGAGAGGAAAGAACAATTTTTTTTTTTTAAATGAAGATTTCAAAAGAGTTCTGGGGAAAGGGGTTTTTGTTATCGATTGATTGTAGAAACTGGCAAAATTCAGAATTTCTGTTAAACTGAGCTAACTTCAGCTACTCAAAGCATCTGCACCAGGTCGCACTTTCTCTCACCTACTCCAGTGTTAACTCATACATGGTCAGCACCTAGGAAAGCGCAAAGTGAATGGATGGTTCAGAGAAGTATCAGGCCAGCCTGAGGCCAAGCACCACGACTGCACAGAGCTCAGGGCCTGTAATCTTAATCATTTGCATGGATCCTTCTCTCAGGAGTCTGTGCCTTCACAGGATTGAGGTTTAAGGACAGAGAATGTGTGGGTTAAATGCATTAGGGGTTGACTCCACTTGGAGTCACCACTGGTGTCCCACTGAGGAGAGAAATAAAAGCAGTTCCCTTTAGTGCCATTTAGCCAAGAACAAGTCCATATCTGAATTCTCTACTCAGTGCTCCCTGTGTCTTCCATCTTTGAGGATCTCTCCCTTGACAAAGGTATTGTTTGCTGTCTTTATTGAACAGCACAGAAACCAGCACATCGGGGAAGGAATGGGACACTTTACCAAAATCTTTCATGGAGTTTTACAAGAGATTAAGCCATAGACTCTAACTGACCCCAACTGACCCACATAACAAACAATATTTCAAACATCATTTTTTTGTCAACCTGTATCCAAATGTTTGTTGTGTTTAACATTTATGGTAAATATTTATTTTTGAAGATTGCTTTCAACTTCTGTATTTGCTGCTTTTCAGCAAATGATACACATGTATTTTCTGGGTCGGGGCATGGAAGAGTATATGACTTAAGATTATAGATATGCATTAGCAGAGGTTGTAAAAGTTGATTGCATGGGAAATCTAAGCCAAGTAAGCATGATTACCACATGGGTTTCTTAAAAGCACTTTAAACAAGCAGGCTGAATACACAGTAGGATAGCAGTCTTAAGTAACTGAAAGGTATGTTATTAACTCTGGCTGTGAGGTCCAGCAAAAGATTCAGTCTTTCAGAATGTGAGAGATACTTTTATCATACTGCATTGCCACAGGAGAATGCGACTGAGCCCTGAAGAGAAGAGAATCTTAGAGCGCGTGTGCTTAGGAGGGAGATGCTCCTGGGAAAGTCAAAGCTCCCCTGTCAGGGTTCTGTATTGTTCTGCCCCGTTCTCGAGACCCCAAAGACCACCTAGGGGCCAACTCCGATGTAAATACATGAGGGTTGTTTATTCAGACTCAGAGCTTGAACTCTCAACACTCTCTGACACAGCAGTTCGAGTTGAGAGCCCCCAGACCCAAAAGTACAGAGTTTATATAGAGACTCAGACAAAGAGGCAGGTTCTTTACCATATGATTGGATGACATTTGGGTAGCTAGTCATGTCCATTTCTGATTGGCTCGTTGTTACTGACTAACCAGCTAAGGTCAGCTTGACCATCCGAAAGTTTGTTTAGACTTTTTGGGTGCTTTCTCAGAGTGAGCTGTCTGGTGATGATGAGGGAACACCCCTGGAATACAAGGTCAGGTACATTTTGTTGTTGTTCTGGAACTGGAGATCAGCTCTGAGTCAAACTTAATACAAAATGGAATCTGTTTTTCAAGATGGATTCAGTCAGGCTCCACAGTGTTCCACATACTCTTTCCCTGGAGTGTGGATGTGCCTATGTGGTATTTTTATTGTTTACTGGTTTGTGAAGATCTGAAAATGAAGGTCATTTGAAGAAAAATAATTGATTTTCATGATTTTTAATGTTTTGATCTCTCTGAAGAGAATATGGTCAGCAACAGTGTAAACATGTGATCTTTAACTGCCATCCACCAATCTCCCACCATCTCAAAGGTTCCCAGGAGACTGTGCTGTTTTAAGGCAATGTAAAACGTTGGCCTCTTTCAATCTGTGGTTTCAACTATGAAGGATCAAGATGTCCAATTCTGAATGAATTGCAGTTGTTAACCAGGGGGAGACAGCAAAGAAAGGAACAGTATATATTTGAACCTTATTTTGTATTTTATTTTATTTTTTTTTTTTTATTTTTTATTTTTTTTTTGCAATTCAGGCACCAAAAATATATGTGAGCCAATAGCTGGGTTTTCATTCCAGTCTTCTTCCATTTCCATCCACAGAGGATATTTATGAAGACAAATTATTTTGGGGCTCTGACAATATATGGGCTACCATTCTTTGTCATGAATATATGATGAATCACCACTAAATAATGGGTAGAGAGTTGAAGCAGAAAGGGTGTTCCTTTGTTTATTTGTTTGTTTTAATAGAAATCAACTTTAAATATCTTATAAAGAAATGGCACAGATAACTGACAACCAAAACTCCCCTGTTCTTGTTTATTTTTTTCTTTAGCCTCACCCACAAACCTACTGACCCCAAGTCCACAGTAGAAGAAAATGAACATAGCTTCAGTATCAAGGTAAAATGTTCCTCTGTGAAATTAATTTTCTCTTACTGAATTTATATTTTTTTTACCACTTATTCTTAAACTCAGCAATGGTCTACTATCATTACATCTCAAAAGTCTTCCAGAAAAAAAATCTTTTATGTAATTATGACCACTGGGGCTCTTGGCTTTGTTTGTTTGTTTGCTTCACTTTGAGAGATGACAGAGATAGTAAATACTCCGATGTATTTGGGGTTGGTTTCAAGTATGGAAAATGTATAATGGAAGGAATTTTATAAGGCATAGTTTTCATAATAGAGCAAATCTGAAATTTGAACAGGGAACTTTGGGATAAATATGCATTTTTGTGGTTTAAATATTTTACTGGGGGCTGGAGAGATGGTTCAATGTTAAGAGCACTTGTTGCTCTTGCAGAGGATCCAGATTCGGTTCCCAGCACCCAAATGGTGGCTCACAACCATCTGTAATTCCTGTGCTACAACATCTGACGACCTCTTCTGACCTCCACAGGCACCATGCACGCACGGGGTGCACAGATACACATACAGGCAAACACTCACACATAAAATAAAGTAATGGAAAAAAATTTTTAAATAGCTTACTTGTGTGACTTTTATTATATTCTTATTTCAAAGTTGTAAGTAAACTGAAAGCTTATCAGAGAACTGATGGATCTTCCTTTGGTTTCAAAACTGTTCACAGATGGTTGTTCTAGTGGGACTCCTAACAGTGGGGGCAGATGTGTCTCTGACTCTCTTTCCTGCTCCTGGGACTCTTTTCCTTCTGTTGGGTTGCCTTGTCCAGCCTCACTATCAAGGGTTTTGTCCAGTCTTATTGTATCTTGTTTTGTTATGTTTGGTTGCAGGTCTTGGAGACCTGCTCTTTTCTGAAGGAAAATGGAGGGAGAGTGGATCTGGGGGAGAGGTACAGACACTGGGAGGAGTGGAGGCAGGGGAAACTGTGGTCCGGATGTATTGTATGAGAGAAGAATCCTTTTCAATTAAAAAAATAAAATAACAAAAAGAAAGTCTGTAGATCTGATAATACAATTTTTTGCACAAATAGTTATAAGATGTACAAGTAGAGATTCAGTAACCATTGAATACAAATTTAATTTCTGAAATATTTTGTGCTTAAATTTTAATATCAATTCAAATTCTTGGGTTCATATTCTAATGTTTTAAGTTTTAGAAGGCTTTTACTTATTTAAATATTTATCTTAAGTCTTCTGCACACTAAAGGCTAGCTGAGGGAAAGAAACTTGTTGGTGGATCACTAGAATACATTTCCTAAAATACAGTTTTACATGCAAACATAATTTTAATATATTTCAGTGTGAGGAAATAAACACAGAATTACTAACAATTGACCTTATTGAATAATTTTAAATGTACCTTAAATTCACTATCCTTATTAATATGTTCTCTAGGGCAACTTGCTTTAAGGAGCTGTGTTGTAAATGAAAAGGGAACAATTTAGAAAAGGGCCCTAATACAGCCCCCTCAACATCCCCCAACTATGATTTTAGATTGGGGTTTTAGATGGGCAGTTCTTATGCATTTCAGCTCATGTCTTTTTTGTTAAATGTGTGTTTTCATATTGTGCATTATTGTCTATCATCCTAAGTACCAATTATTTCTCCCAATTAAAAGCTGAAGCAGTAGTTCTTTTTCCAACTTGCTTTTCTCTCTATTAGATCCATTTTCATTGTAGAGTAGGCAGTCATTGACTCTATTTCTCTTTTTATAATAATAAAATGGACCTTTTATCACTGCAGTATTTATGAAAGTATTCTTAGCTTAAGCAGTATCCACAGCCCAGTTGTGTTCATAATATGCATTTATTTTGGTGTCTCCCAACCCAGAGCTACATGTTTGTGACAAGGCACTCCTCCCCCTCAAGGACACCCTTTACCATTGGGAGGAGTCTCAGTCTGTGTCACAAAACCAAGAAAATCAATTATGAGAAATAGCATTCTTTTAAAATGTAGAACTTATCTGGATCAACTCTGATTTTTTTTTTCACATCCATGTCAGTGTGAAATGGAAGCACAGAGGCAAACATCTAATGAGCAAATTCAGCTTTGGGTGTTTTCTGGAAGTTATTACTTGTTACTCAGGAATAATAAGGACACACACATTTCCACAGAATCTACAAAACTCTCTGCAATAGAGTCAATCCCTCCAGTGAAACCATTTTGTATGACTCTGGGGAAATTGTATTGACCTTATTCTTTTTGCCTTTTAAATTTTTTTTTTTTTTTTTTTTTTGGTTTTTCAAGACAGGGTTTCTCTGAATATCTCTGGCTGTCCTGGACTCGCTTTGTAGACCAGGCTGGCCTCTAACTCACAAAGATCCGCCTGCCTCTGCCTCCCAAGTGCTGGGATTAAAGGCGTGCGCCACCACCTCCCGGCACCTTTTAAATTTTTAAACAGTATTTTAATCCAGGACCAAGTGAATGTAAGGTGGGATTTGAACACTCCCTTGTCTCTGAACCCCTATAGTTGAAATACTCAATCCTCTTCACAAGATTCCCCCACATTGTTCACTCACAGCATGGCTACCGGATCCAAAAAGTGTGTGTGTGGAAGGATCTGGAAAGTGTGTGAAAACTAATAACCTGTGGGGGAGGGGGGGTTGGTTTGTTGGGTTTTTTTTTTTTTTGGTTGTTTTTTTGTTTTTTTTTAGGTTTTTAGGTTTCTCCAGGTATCCCTGGCTGTCTGGAATTCACTCTGTAGACCAGGCTAGCCTTGAGCCACATGGGTTCTGTCATATCAAAATCAGGTTCTAATGCCTGTGAGGCAAGCATTTTACCAACTGAACAACCACTCCAGCCTCATCTGCATCACTTTTGAAAAAATAATTTATTTTCTTGTGTGTGTGTTTGAGTGGGTGTATGTGTGTATGTGAGTGTGTGTGTGTGTGTGTGTGTGTGTGCACACACACTTGTATGGATGAGTGGGTGAGAATACCTTCAAACACAAAACCAGAAGAGGGTGTTGAATCCCTGTATCTGAAGTTCAGGTATTTGCTGGACTTCAAGCATATTACATAGGTGCTGGGATTTGAACTCACCTCCACCTGATTATGCAGCAAGTGCTTGTAGCCATTGGAGCCATCTCTCTAGCCCTCCTACTCTTTGTCTTTTAATTAGTGGATTGAGCTTATTTGCATTAAGCTTTTTATTGAGAGTACTTTGGTATTTCCTATACTTTGGAGGGTTTTGTTGTTTGTTGTTGTGGTTTTGGTGTTTTGTTTTGTTTTTGGTGTTCTGGTTGGTTTGATCATTGGTATTAGAGGTTTGCTGCATAATTCATGTTGGGTATATGAATTTTTCCCTAAGTCCCCTATGTTTATCCATCCTTCTCATGCAATGTATTCTTTTCTAAGCATTCTCAAAGACGAAGCTACCTTTTCCCTGCATGCATTGTATTCCCTTCAGCATTTTCTTCATGACTGACTCTGACGCCATAAACTAGAGTAAGTGTTGTTATGTGAATCCTTCTCTGTTTCCCATCTAATCCAAGGGAACTTTATTTTCTCTCTCTCTCAGGCTCAGATCACAGCTACTTCAGCTCAAAGTTAGAGATAGATCAGCCTATGCATTCCTTGCTTTTACAGACACCAGTGAGGAATCAGATGTTTGTGCCTTGGCTTGTCCCCTTACAGTGTTTACTATTGTTTCTTTGCTTTGTATTTCAGATAACCTAACTATGATATGGCATGGAGAAATTATTGTCATTTGTGCTTATAAATGCCTCTTGTATTTGGATATTTATTTATTTGTTTGTTTATTTATTTATTTATTAAGGTTATCAGCATTTTCTAGTTTTCATAAAACAAATTCTCCGTGCCATTAGGTTTTATCTCAGGGTTTCTCTCCTCCACCCTCCAACCAGGTTCCTATGTTTGGTCTTTCAGACACACTCAAAGTTGTGAAGTTCCAGGTAAGTTCATCAATAGCTCTTGTTTTTAGAGAAAAAAGTTATATTGATCACTTTTTATGTGTATGATTACTTTGTCTGCATGTATGTCTGTGCACCACATGTATGCCCTGGTCCCTGAGGAGGCCAGAAGAGGGTGTCAGGTCCCCTGGAACTGGAGTTACAGATGGTTGTGAGCTACAGTCTAGGTGCTGGGAATAGAACCCAGGTCCTCTACAGGAGCAGCCAGGGCACTTAACATCCGAACCATCTCTCCTCTCTGTATGTGTCTAAGTGTGTTATTGTCTCACCTTTCTCCTACGTCTCTGAGACTCATTCTTCTGCTCTTCTTGTCTGCTACTGATGTTTCCTACTGTGGGGTTTTATTTTTATTTGCTTGATTGATAGTTTTTCTGAAGTTCTGTTTCCTTTCTTTTCTTTTTTTAAAAACCATTTCAATTTCCTGGATGAGTTTTTCAGCCACACTTTCTCTTTTTTTTTTCCATGTTAAAGAACCTTGAGCAGCTTTCTTATGTAGGTGGGAATTGCTTTCATCTTTTCCTTCCTCTCCATATTCAAGCCTTCAGCATAGTCATTGATCCTCTTTAAAGCAGTCCTCTGCACTCACTCTTGGCTTGGCATTTCAACTGTGTTTTCCAATATTGAGGGGCTGTGGCCTTGCTATCTCCTGGATTCTGGATTTCTTTTATGTTGCCTGGTTGCCACATCAGAGCAATTATTGCCTTACTGATAATGGAGGAGTCAGTATGATGTATTTTGTAATAGACCAAGATAATTTGAGAGGAAACAGGCCTTGAGAAGGCCATGGATATATGAAGAATTACCAACTGAGTTGCCTTTGCATTTAGAAATCCTTGAAATTCCAGATGGCTGAGTGTGTTAGTAAGATATGGAAAGCATATTTGGAGTCTGTATACACTATTAACAATGTATTTTTGGCAATTTAGAAGGCTCTTGTAAGTGTTATTAATTTGGTCATGTGGGGGAAAAGGAGGCTACTTTGATGATTGCATTGTCTGAGACCACTGCACATCCCACAGCATGATGGCCACCCTACAGGAAGGAGCTGTCATCTGTATAAAAAGTGTAGCCAGAGTAGCTCAAGGACCCTCTTGTATGTGAGAGTGATGGGGGAGGAAGTCTTTGAGAGTCTCTGGACAGGAGTGAAGGGGTCTGTGGAATGTTGAGGTAAAGGATAAGCATGGAGGAGTTCAGGGGAGGAGAGGTAAGAACTGTGAGTGACAGTTTTAATAAGAGACATTTGGAGGAATAAAATCCTAGACAGTGGAAGGGATTGGACTCCTTTGTAAGTTGGGGGTTAAGAGAGTGGGTGGGAATAGATTGTGGTGGGGGTCAAGTGGGGGGATCCCAAAGTTAATTTGGTAGATTCAGAGATGAGCAGAGAGGCTGCAGCAAAAGGATGTAGGCAGGGAGGCCAACTTTGAACGGTGTTGTCCAGAGTTTTGAAGAGGTAAGTGGCAAGAACAAAGGTCGGTCCTAGAGAGCATCCCTAGACTCCAAGGGCATAACCTTGTTTTTCAGAAGTTTAAAGATGGAAAGGTTTGCATAGATCTGGGAGACAGAGGGCCAGGGCTGAAAGAAGATGTTTTTTTGAGTTTAAAGAATTGTTTGTCAACAGGACAAAGAGGCTCATGGGGAGAACCAGAAGTAGGTTGGTGAGCTGGCAAGTCTTATGTCAACCTGACACAAGCTAGAGTCATTAGAGAGAAAGGAGCTTCCGTTGAGGAAATGCCTCCATGAGAGCCAGCTGTAAGGCATTTTCTCAATCAGTGATCAATTTGGGGGATGGCCTTACCCAGTGTGGGTGGTGCCCTACCTGGGCTGCTAGTCCTGGGTTCTATAAAAAAAAAAAAAAAAAAGCAGACTGAGAAGCCATGTGAAACAAGCTAGTATCCCTTCACAGCCTCTGCATCAGCTCCTGCCTTTAGGATCCTACCCCGTTTGTGCTCCTGTCCTGACTTGTTTTGGCAATGTGGAAGTGTAAGCTGAATAAACTGTTTCCTCCCCCAGTTTTTTTTTTTTTTTTTGTCATGGTGTTTCATTTTAGCAATAGAGACCCTAACAAAGACACTTGGTATAGAGGGTGTACTAGAAGTGAGTCTCCAGGAACCCATGAGTGGAGGAAATTGGCCATCCCCCAAAATGAAATCAGTTCAGGTTTGTTGAGGGCAGAGATAAGGAGGGGAGATGGACAAGGCAGTCTAAAGTGAGGTGCGTATGGATTGGGCTGAGGGAGAGTCCAAGATAGGTGACCTTCAGGGAGGAATGTTGAGCTTTGAAGGTGGGACCCGGTAACCCCTACGGCTGAGAAAATTAAAGAGTGAAGTGGTGTCAGACTGGCTATCAGAACAGGAAGGAGTGTAAAGGAGAAAAGTCATCTACATACTGAACCAAGCGGGAAGGAAAAGGTGGAAGACAGACCAGGTCCGCAGCCAGTGCTTGGCTGAAAATGTAGGGTAGGGATGTGTGTCTCTGAATCCCTGGGAAGGACAGTCCAGGTCAGTTGTCAGAAGTGTTGAGTAAAAGGGTCTGTCCAATTGAAGCCAAAAAAGGTCTTGAGAATAAACATGTAGCGGTCTTGAGGGAAAAAAAGTATCTTTAAGGTCTAAGGACTTAGAAGTAAGTAGTGTCACCAGGGATAGTGAATAGGAGAGTGTAAAGGTTGGGGACTGCATGGTGCAGAAGGACAGTGACAGTGTTTATGGAGTGAAGGTCTCAGACTAGGTGGAAGGTTCTATTAGGGTTTTTTTTCTTTTTATTGTTTTTTGATTTTGTGAATTTCACATCATGCACCCTGTTCCTTCTCATCTCCCAACTCCCCTCAGACCCACCCTCCATCCTTAAAACCTCCCCCCCCACATAAAAAAAATCTCATTGTGGAAGCTGTAGTGTGTCTCAGTGTTTCCCACAATATTCCCTTTTGTCCACATATTTTTGCTTGCAAATGTTCACTATAATGACTCCTTGGTCTGGTATGAGGCCTCTGGCTTCTGCTACTTTGTCAATACTGGAACCTCACTGGGACTCCTCTCAGATATGCTGTTATTGTCCTGTGTCGTGGAGATCCTGTACTTTTGGGTCTGTGGAACTGGCCTCTTCATGCACTCCAGCAGTTCATCCTGTGGTGTATGTTGGGGTGAGCCAACTCAAAACCCTTGGTTCTGGGCCTGCAACCCACACTTGCAGGGCCTGTTCTCCTGAGTGCCGCAGCAGGTAAGAGGTTGGACCAGCTTGCCTGTTTTCATGACCCAATCAGAGCCAACTCTCCAGCCTACTACCTGTGGTGAGGGCAAGAGAGTAAAAGGGATCTTTCCCTCACCAACACCACAAAGCAGACAGAGAACAGAGCTGACTGTCCTACACTCACTCGCTCAGGGCTGGCTCACCCACAACCTCACATCCAGGGCTAGCTCTAGTGTGTTGCCCAGGCAAGGTGCAGGGCCTGCTCTCCCGAATGCTGCAGCATGTGAGGGACAGGAACAGCTCTCCTGTTCTTGTGACCCTATCAGGGCCAGATCTCCTGTCCACCTCTGGTGGTGAGGAAAAAGGTTGGGGAGGGGATCTCTCCCTTGCCAACAGCACTACAAAGCAGACAAAAAGGAGATCTGGCTCACTCTCTCAGGGCCAGCTTACCTACAACTCCTACATCAAGGGCCAGCTGTAGTGTGCTGCCCAGACAAGGTGCAGGGCCTGCTCTCCTGAGTGCTTCAGCATGTGAGGGGCAGGGACTGCTCTCCTGCTCTTGTGACCCTATTGGGGCCAGATCTCCTGTCCATCACTGGTGGAGAGGGCCAAAGGGAGGGAATCTCTCCCTTGCCAACACCACCACCAAGCAGAAAAAAGGCAGGGTTGGCTCTCCCACACTCACACCCTTGGGGCTGGCTCACCCACAACCCCTTCATCCAGGCCCAGACAGGGCTCCCCTAGTCTCTAGTTGGCTTCCTGTCCTGGGAGCCTATCTGATGCTTTCCTGGTAGTGGACTGGTGGTTAACACAGGCTAGCTCCCCTTCCAGGCCCTATGGCACCAAAATGGTTTTGATATCTATCTTACTTTCCTCCCTCCCCCCGGAAATGTTAGGTTGCTATTCATGTAGATGTTCATAGGTCAGAACACTAAATGTAGACATAGCCTCTCTCCTCTCTGCCACCTACTGATGGCATATGTAACACAACAGCCACATCTACAGTGCCTCTAGGGGCAGGTCCATTAGGTTTTTTGACTGCCAATATGAGAGTATTGTAGGTTGAAGAGGTGGGGTATATAAACCATTTGGACAAAAAGGATTGGATAGTGGCTTTGAGGCCTCTGAGGCTGGTTAATTGGGGGTTAGCAATTAGAGATGTAGGCAGAAAGGTCTTTAAGTGTAATAGAGAGAGGACTGGGGATTTTGGAGAATGGGAGAATATGCAAATGAAGGCCGAGGATCTCAGGAAGGTGTCTTGGGAGCAGTTTTCAGGGTAGAAGGTAACATTGTTAATTTTGGAAAGGATATATCTTTTTAGTAAGGGAACAGGCATGAGGGAAGAGGAGTGGGAAAAGGAAAACCCTTTAAAAAAGATAGTTAAGGGTGGAGTTTGGAGGAGCCTGGAGTGCACTCGGACTATAGGTGAGGGAAATGGCCGAGTGAAACCCTAGAATTCTCTCAGGACTGAAAGGTGGCCCCTGTAGCTAGGAGGAGCATGATGAGGCAACCTGACACAAGAAGTAAGATCCTAGGCTCCTGTGGAGTGTTTGGTATTTAGGCAGGTCAGTCAATATCATCAGAGATCTGAGAAGGATAAATTATAGCAGGAGATATAATCCAAATGGTTTATATACAAATTAAAATGATAGAGACTAGTCCATTACCTAGATGAGTTACCCTAGGTCCCCATGGTTTCAATGGCTGGTCAGTGGTCTTAGGTCTTTGGCTGTCAGACCCAGGTCTGAAAGATTTTTTTGGTAGAAGAACTTGGGGAAATTGACCCCACTTTGACCAGGCAGAGTAGGGAAGTCAACCCAAAAGTGTTTTGTGTATACAGAGCTCTGGCAGCAGGTAAGGCATGGGCAGTTTTTCCCAATAGCTAGTCTTACCATAATTCAGGTGGAATTGTGTCCTATCTTTTTTGGAGATCAAAGGATTTTAATTAGGAGCTGGCAAGTCTCTAAAATGGCATGTTTAAATATTTTAAATGCCATATTCACCAGATCTCTGCAGAGTTTGAGACCCATCTATCTAGTAAGTCTGATTTTAGGCTTAACCTTCAAAATTTATAAGTTAGCAGTTAAAAGATTTTAAGAGTTGAAAGTGGAGATAACAGATTCTGGAAATGTAGAACAGGGCAAGATATAAGATATTTGGGGATCATTTGTGTAAACTGTAGGAGGAGCTCCACCAGAGGAAAAGACAGGTAGCTCCATGGAGGGAGGGAGAACTTTTGGAGTAAGCTGACAAATAATGAAACAAATAATGAATTTTAATTGCTGGACCTTGGTGTTTAGTTTCAGGAATGAGTCAGTGGCTAAATAAAGGAATAGACCTTGGGGGCTTTACAAATGTAACCTAATGATTTAGCAAGAGAGAGGGAAGAGGAAAGGACAAAACCTGCTGGTGCCATGCTTGCCATGCTCAGCCTGTGACAGTCCTTTATTTCTTTTTTGGATGACCCAGTTTCCATTCCCAGCACCTACATGGGGCCTCACAACCATCCATAACTCCAATCCTAGGGGATACAATGTCCTCTGTGACTTCCAAAGCTATCAGACATCTACCAGGTACATAGACATACATACAAACAAAACACTCATATACATAAATAAATTATTAAAACACAAAGTGAAACAAAGTCCAAATATATAAGTTCTTTAAAAATTAAATTAGAAAAGATTAAAATGAAACTAAGCAATTAAAATGGAAGGTGTCGTTGTACCTCCAGTGCTTACTCATGCTAGGGAAGGCCGCCTTCCTCCTTTCTCTGAATTTGTTTCCAGATGCCACAGGTGGGGACATGGCCTGATCCCAAAGTCAGTGTGCTCTCCCAGTAAGGAAGAGTTCTGTGACCAAAGTGTTCTTTCTTATGGATGTCCCGGGTCTGATGATGCAGACCTGCAGGTCAGCGGTTTATCTTTGGTGTCTGTGTGCACGATGCTTTCTGAGATGGTGATTCTAAGTGACATGGAAGGCGGGCTTGCTCACCTGTGTCCACTGCAGCCAGTTGTGGTGTGCACTTCCTAGAATCCAGTGTAGTTCCTCCAAGCAGTGATGGGATGGCAAGTGGGTGTCGGGGTGTTGATTCTCTCAGGCTCAAACACCACACTTCTGCTTTTCTGCACAGCCTCCTGTGGGCCAGTCATCCACGCTCTCTGAATCCAGCCTCTGGACTGGGTACCCTGCAGATTGGCCTGAACCCATTAAGTTCTCCAGGCAACCAGCAGTCTACAACCTAATCGAATGGAGGGTAAAGCTTCCTTTAACAGTTTTTAAACTTAGCTGGAAAGTACGTAATGCTGTGTTTTTAAAATAATTTAAACTGTTTTTATATATGTATACAGGAAGACATGGAATCACAGCCAGTTCCTCTAGAGGAAAACAAACAGCAGGTGGCAATCTTGTTAGGAAAGGAGGAGGCAAATATGTGGACACATGAGCAGCACACCAGGTACAGGCTTTCATTTCTCTGAGTAAATCCAGCTTAGTGGCAATCAGAAGGGGTGAAAGCCAAGTACATCAGACATAGGAATGTTTTTTGTTATTTAAGGTTGAAGACAAGCAATGGGGTCCCTTAAATATATTGTTTCTATGCTGGAGAACCAAAATTGCCAGTTTTGATTGCATAGCCTACTGTTTAATCAGTAATAGACAATGAAGATGGGACCGTGTCACTCTCCACCTTGTTTTGTATTATCATGTTAGTATCATTCACTTTGTGTAACAAAAATCATGTGAAGCAGTAATCAGGTTTTTAGTTCAGCTTTAGAGAGAGGGAATTTGTCCACCCCCTGATTTCTGCACTTTTAAAATCAGAATATAGTTTGCATTAATTTGGAAATGAATTGTGCCATTTAGTTTGAGCCCACATATGGAGCATAAAACTTGGCTTCCCTTTCCATCTTGAGCTAGCTTACTTGGAATTCTCTTTTGAGTAATGTTCAGCTGCAATTATATATGGATCCATGTTCAGTCCTTGGAAAGTTTAATCAGAGCTGTGACTGCAGATGAGCCAGCTGTGGGCTTCAGAGACTGTAGAAAACATGCAGTGAGGCTCAGATAGCAATCTATATGGAGCTTGATTATATCACAGGCCAGTCATTCTTGACCCTTGAGCATATTCTGGCTGTCTGTCACTCTTTGATGAGAGAAGGGATGGCAGAGGGGGTAACTAAAAGCTTTGGGTTTTTTAAAAATAATTTATTTATTATTTTATTTTTGTTTATACAAGTGATCTGTCTTCACACACACCCAGAAGAGGGAATCAGATCCCATTACAGATGGTTGTGAGCCACCATGTGGGTGCTGGGGATTGAACTCAGGACCTCTGGAAGAGCAGCCAGTGCTCTTAACCTCTGAGCTGTCTCTCCAGCCCGCTTTGGGTTTTTTTTTTTAAAACAAAGATTAACTTTTATACAAATTTATATGTAAGATAAATAATACATTTATACATAAAACATACATACACATATTTAATATACAAAGTTGATCATGCTCCAGGATTTCTCAAAGAACCAAACTCATGACTTATTGTATGTTTTCACTCTGAAGGATTTCTAAGGAACCTGGTTCTAATGATCTGGACCCTACAGCAAAAGAGAAAGCTAAGGTAAAAACCCTGCTTTATTAGTTTAATTTTTTTGTTCTGAATTCAGCTTTTTCAGTATTTATCCTGTTATACAGTTCCTTCTCTATTGTCATTTTTATGTGAAAGGTTTGTCAGAGAAAACCTTCGTATACAGTTTTATATAGTTGTTTTGTTCTGTTTTTTGTTTTTGAGACGGGGTCTCTCTGTGTCAGTGATTCACAACCTATTGGGCGTGATTCCTTTGGGAGTCAAACGACCCTTTCACAGGGGTCACATATCAGGTATCCTGCATATCAGATATTTACATTATGAGTCATAACAGCAGCAAAATTATAGTTATGAAGTAGTAAGAAGAATAATTTTATGGTTGGGGTCACCACAATATGAGGAACTGTATTAAAGGGTCACAGCATTAGTAAGGTCAAGAACCAATACCCTGTGTAGTCTTGGCTATCCTAGAGCTTGCTATAATGAACAGGTTGACCTCAAACTCACAGAGATCCTCCTGCCTCTGCTTCCAGAGTGTTAGAATTAAAGGTGTGTGACACCACACCTGACTTGTAGTTAATTTTTTTTTAACTTTGATGAAAGCCAAAGAGATAATAAACACTTGGAGGACATGAGAGTTAGAACAGTGGCCTAGAAATGGGTAGTGACAGGGAAATTCTATCAGAAGTAGTTTACTGACAGGTCTTAGCTAATTCTCAATTGCTATGACAAAACACCATGACCAAGGCAACTTATGAAAGAAAGCATTTAATTTGGAGCTCATGGTTCCAGAAAGCCCATGAAAATCATGATGGGAAACATGGCAGCAGGCAACAGGCAGGCAGACATGGCACTAGAGCAGTAACTGAGAGCTCACAATCAGAAGGCAGAGAGAGCTAACTGGGAATGGCTTTTGAAATCTCAGAGCCCACCAGGGACACACCTCCTCCAACAAGGCCACACCTCCTAATCCTTCCCAAACAGTTCCACTAACTGGGGATCAATCATTCAAAAATATGAGCTTATATGGGCCATTTTTATTCAAACCACCACACCATAGTAGAGTAAAAGTGAAATTTGAGCAAGACTATTGAAAAAAGTAAACATTATTGTAATTTTCAAATTATATTAATATGACTTATTTGTGCCTATAATATGTATTGAATTAGTTGTCATAATAGTCAAGGAACAAACATTTGTCTGCAATATAAAGCTATACAACAGAGAGGCTGTGGGTGTATTGTCCTCTAGCAGTTTTTATTTTAGTTTGAAGAGAGCTTGTTCCCTATTTCTATCTTTGATGCTATTTTGAACATTGTGGAAACATAGACATGTATACACAGCTTATCAATATTTGCATTACAAAAAAGGTGTACTGTATTTTCTATGTTTTTCAATAAATGTATATTTGATGTCTTACCCAGCTGTGAACCCTCTGAACTGTACTAATGATCCAGTGTGGCAAGATAAACCGATGGGTACAATAATGGCACAAATGTTAAGGGAATAACCAACTCCTTTCTGATTGGATTTAAGACCAGTCAACAGAGGAAACACATGCTTAGTACTGTAAATTTGGCTAAGAATGTATAGGTAGGAGTTCACAGGCCCCAGGGATGATCTTACACTAATTATTCTAAGTGAATATAGTATTAAATTGCCCTCCAGGTATACATCTCTCTACCCATAGATGAGTGAAGCTCCTAGATTCCATTAAAGAAGTTTCTTTGTGTACTAGATTGTGGTTAATGCAGAAACTCACAGCTAGTGAAAGTGCAGAAAATAAGAGTCAGTAGAGGACTCAAATGAGACATCTATACCACACCTTCTCCCCGAGGGTTAGGTGCTATTGCAGAAGGGGAGCTGTTAAGAGCTACAGTTCTAAGAGGACTAGAGTGGAACCATGACTTCTGGACACGACAGGACTGTTGCACTCATGAATTCAAACAGCAATGACTGTCTGCACAAGATCTAGCCAGTCAACATTCGAGCATGGAGAGGGAAGGGTTCATGATCCACCTCCCCACCCCAAATTCTAACTGAGGATCTGTTGACAGGGCCTTTTCTTTAAGCATGAGGCTCTTAGTAGGGCAGCCATCCCCCAGTGGACTACCTCATACCCAGGAGTATACAGGCAGCACAAACTAGAGGTAATGGTTAAAAAAAAAAGTTGTGGTGGAGAGGAGTTAGCTAGGGGAGGAGCTAGGGGAGGAGCTAGAGGAGGAGTTGGAAATGGAGATAAACAAAATTCATTGTCTGAAATTCTAAAAGAATTAATAAAAATATTTTAAAGGAGTATATTTGAGTAAGGATAGCATATATTTTATCTTAATAATAACCAGTTTGTAAAACAGAGGTGTAACAACTACATGGTAAATCTTTAATTTTCAAATTACTTCTATTTTAGTTTTTTAAAACATATTCAAGAAATTTCTTGTATTTCATTTTGGTATTTCATATTTCATAAGCCTTTTACTCTTTGTTTAAATACACACCCTAAAGTTTCTTTATCACTTCATTCTTTAAAAGGTTAAGAAATATGCCAGGCATGGTGGTGCATGTTTTTAAACCCAGTACTTAGGAAGCAGAGACAGGTAGATCTCTGTGAGTTCGAGGACAGCCTGATCAACAAAGTGAGTCCAGGACAGTCAGGGCTACACACAGAGAAACCCCATCTTGAAAATAAAAGGTTAAAAGACCTACTTATGCCTAGCATTGTGGCACACACCTTTAATCCTACCACCCAGGATGCAGAGGCAGGCAGATCTCTGAGTTCTGAGTCAGTTTGGTCTACATAGATCTAGTTCCAGGTCAGCCAGGGTTGCATACTGAGACTCAATTTCAAAACAACAGAAACCTACTTCTTTGTGACTTGGGACACCTAGAATATGTTTTGTACGAAAACTACATTTTAATATTTTTAAATAAAAATAAATGAACATGCAAATGGATTCCTATGATGTACTTTTTACAAGCAACATACCATCAATAATACCAGTAGTTTTGTGTTAAATTTTAATGAAAACAATAAAATTTTGAGACAGGGTCTCACTATGTAGCTCTGACTGTCCTGGAACTCTCTGTGTAGAACAGGCTGGCATTAGATTCACATGTTAAAATTTTAAACCCATGGAATCCACTTAGCACTGCCAGGATACTCATGGCTGTGGGATCAACTACTGGAGCATGGGCAGCCTCTCAGGGGCCACATCCCTGAAGAAAGTTCCCCCTCCCTCTCCCACAGCATGAGGTGCCCATTGTTCCTGATATCTCACCCCAGTCTGTGCTGGAGTTCCCTGTGACTGGGTCTTACGCAGGCAGTCACAGCCACTGTAAAGTCACATGTGAAACTGCCCTGTTGTGTTCAGAAAACAACTATTTCACTATAGTTACCCACTGCCTCTTGCCGTCTTTTCACCCCTTCTTCAGCAATGGCCCCCGGGGCCTTGGGTGCTATAGATGTCCCATTTAGGACTAGGCAAGCTACAGTCTCTTATTTTCTACCTGTTCTCTGTATTAAACACCATCTATTGCAAAAAGAAGCTTCTCCGATGAGGGTTGAGAGAAGCCCTTGTCTATGGGCATTATGACACATCTTTAGGAGTCGTTTTAATGAGTTAGCAAAATAGCAGTGGGGAGTTTTCTCCTCGGGCCTATGACCTACCTTGTCTTAGGTTCCACCCCCAACAAGAACCTAAGATAAGGTCTTTTTTTTGTTGTTTGTTTTGTTTTTCAAGACAGGGTTTCTCTGTGTATCCTTGGCTGGCCTGGACTCACTTTGTAGACCAGGCTGGCCTCGAACTCACAGAGATCCGCACCTGCCTCTGCCTCCCGAGTGCTGGGATTAAAGGCATGTGCCCCATACCCTGCCATTACACACAGCTGTGAACTGCCATGTGGGTGCTGGCATTTGAACTTGGGTCCTCTGGAAGAACAGCCAGTGCTCTTAACCGCTGAGCCATCTCTCCAGCTCCAAGGCAAGGTCTTTTTACCCACAGATCACTAGGGAAATCGCCTCTCCTCAATGGGAGAGATAAAATACCTATTTTCCTGTCCAGAAAGCTGGGAGTGGAAATTGTTAATGACTTGATGACCTTTTTTTTTTCTTTCTTTCTTTTTGTTGTTGTTGTTGCTATCTGTGGAGTCAGACCCACCTTTTTGCTATAGAGGGAGGCCTCACTCAAATCCCCGAGAATGTTTATACCGGAGTTTCCCTCTCTATCTACCGTGTGGCTGCTGGGACCTCTACAAGAGCAGCAAGTGCTCTTAACCTTGAGGTATCTCTCCATGTGTCTGTCTGTCTCTGTGTAACTGCCAGTTTTGTTAATATGATTCTGTAACAGAAATTGAAATTAGTAATTATAGGGCCTTCAAGGTTTCTCTTTTAAGGATTTCTGTGCTTACTGGGAACCCATATAAATTTTAGGAGTTTTTTCTAGCACTGATGAATGTCACTGGGATTTTGATGTAGGTTGTACTGAATCTGCAGATCACTTTTGGTGGTGTGCCAGTTTTCACAATGTTAAACCTGCCAACCATAAGCATGGCAGGTCTTTCCATGGTCTATTGTCTTCTTCAGATCCTTTTTTTTTTTTTAAAGGTTTTTCAAGACAGGCTTTGTCTGTGTAACAGTCCTAGCTGTCCTGGACTCAATCTGTAGACCAGGCAGGCCTCGAACTCCCAGAGATCCACCTTCCTCTGCCTCCCCCAAGTGCTGGGGTTAAAGGCATATGCCACCACACCTGGCTTCAATTCCTTTCTTATGTGTCTTCTTTTCTTTATAGAAGCCTTAAATCTCGTTTTTTAGATTTATTTTTAGGCATTTTGTCTTTTAAGCTGTTATGAATGGATTTTTTTTTCCACTTAATGCTTTCTTGGCTAGTTTGTTATTGGCATGGAGGAAAGCTACCGATTTTTACATGTTGATTTTGTATCCTGATAATTTGTTGAAAATGTTAATCAAGACTAAGTGTTTTCTGGTGAAAAGAAATCCCAATTTCCTTGCTGAGTTGTCCCTCGTGTTGGGGACTCGCTCACCCACACTTCTGATTTTCCCAGTCATCTTGCTGTCTGCTTCCTCTGAGCTGCCGTCTAGTATCTGTGGGTCCCTAAAACAACTCTCATCTGCTTGTTTCATTCTTTTTTAGATCATCAATAATTTTTTTTTTACCAGAAAACTGTTACAAGCTGCTTCTACTATTCTACCCCTCTGAGTATCTTTGATTTCAGTCTAAAGAGCTCTGATCTGTTGAAGGAGTCGTAGTGCCTCGCTTGCCTTTCCACGTTTCGCATAGTGACAGCACACAGGATTTCTCTTCATCACTACCCGGCCTGTCCGTGGAGGAGTCGCTGCGTAGTCCCCCATGCCCTCCCCTGGGCTTGAGCTAGTGAGGAGGACTGTGGCTTGTGCCTTTTGGTGGTGGCCTCTGCTCCCCTTCCCTCCACAGGGAACAGTGCTCAGCTTTTCCGTCCTTTGGTTTTCTCTCCTTTCACTTGGTGATTTGGGAAGCTCTCTGAGGCGTAGCCTGTTTTTTCTCATTCCAACTCTCCTTCATGAACTGAGTTTTGAGGGTGGCCTCCAGTCGGGAAACAGCATTTCCCAGGGAAGGAACAGCACACGAGAAGGCTCCGTGGATGGAAGAGACATCATTTATTTCTTACCTGCCTTATGCCACCACATTCACAGAGTAGGTTAGGAGATTTTCAACGATGTTAAGTATGTGTCATTTTGTGAGTTACTACTGAGTTACTGGTTTTGGGGTTTTTACAGGATGAAGTGGTGTCACTTTTAGCTCCTCTGAAGGAAAATAAACCACAAATGAAAGAATTTTCAGTGATTGAAGCCAAGCTACAGACAGACGTCGAGCTGGAGAGGTGCCCTTGTCTCCCCTTCCTCTTCGTAGAAGCCTAACTCTGCAGAGTCTGCAGTCAGCACCACCATCAGAACAGTTAAACACAAGAACAAATTTCATTTCTAGTTTATGAGATGTAATTCCCAGAACAAAGCAAAAGGAATTTATAAATAACTATTCAGTGTGGACACAAAAAAGTATTAAAGAGGATAGATACTCCACTTTAATGGCGCACGGAACTCGTTACTCACAATCTGGTCTGGTGTCACACAAGGCTCAAGGATTCCACATTAGTTTTTCCAGTTTCGTAAAGTAGATGCTTCTGCATATTTCCCTCAACAGTGAGCTTAATGTCTTATTTTCATTTTCATCGCTGCTTCTAATGTGCCTGTCTTATGAAAGCACATCGTCAAACACGATGGGAAAATCACTTTCTTGTTTGGGGTGACCGTGCTTCAGATTGCTGTCTCTGAGGAATGTACACCGATGGCATTTCTGGTCGGTTGTGATTATCAGAATCCATTTAGGTATTTTTACTTTTTTTTATAGTGTCTTAGATCTTATTTGTAGTGAGCACAAGAAGTTGGAGTAAACTGTCTTTATTTTTATGAACCATTCTTCAGTGAACATAGGTAACAGGTGGATGACAACAAGAACTCAAGTAGGTTTTAGATTCACAGAAGAGCGCATTTAATTTCTAGAGTTCACACTTGAGACCTGAGTTAGTGGTTATATTGCTTTCAATCTTGTTTTAATCTTTTCTTTATGTATTTAATCACCAATGCCATAAAAACTGTAAGAACTTGCGCATTTGAACTACAGGTAACAACTTCTCTTCTATTTAATGAAACATTCTTTAAATAACTTTAAAGTCTTTGTTAAATGTGTTCATACCTCTACTAAAACCAGTAATTAATGCTTATAATTTTTTTTCTCATTTGTGGAGAAGACAAGATGTTTTAGAACATGAAGAAAAGGGGCTTGCAATTTGTCAAGGCAACAATCTAGGTAAGACCTGGATGAGGAACTATTCTAGATAATCCTTTCTTTGATTTAAAAAGAAAAAGCAAGAATTAAGTAAGTCAAATCATGAAGGTGGTGTTTACACAAACAGAACATGTAAAATAATTTTGTATTTTAAAATTGCTTAGTTGTGTGGAATCAGAGTTGTATAATGAGTTAATTATTAAGTATATTTTGCTTTCTGAAACAGTGTAATTTGAAAAAAAAATCATTTTCCTTTTGTGGTCTTGGGGTTGAACCCAGAGCTCTCCCAATTCCCACTGAAATACACCTCAGTCTTCTATAGTTTCTTTTATTACTATTTATGAGTGGAAGCTCTGATGGGATGCTCTTTATTTGTGCAAAGAACTTTATTTTGGGGGAGATTTGCAGCAGAATGAGAAGGCCAAGGAGAATGGCATTATGCTGTGACACCCAGGACCAACACGTCTATCCTGCTCAATTACATCCAGATACACATTTGCAAAGATGGGAGGACACAGTCTTAAGAAGTCATATCTTATAAGATGGCCTTCACAAAGATTTTCATACTTATCTTGACATGGAAAGTAGGAAAACAGTCTTGTTCTCCATTGCTTTTCTGTGGCTGTGATAAAGCATGCCTGACCAAAAGCAACTCAGAGGAAGAATGGGCTGATCTGGCTTAAACTTCCAGGTTTAGACCATCTCTGAGGAGGTCACAGCAGAAAATCAGTCAGTAGAAACTATGGAGGAACACTGCTCATGACCTACTACTCACTGGCTCATGCCCACTTAGCATTCTTACACAGCCGAGGCCTTCCTGCCTAGGGATGGTGCCGCCCACCATGGGCTGGGCCCTCCCACATCAATCAACAGTCAAGACAGTCTCTCACAGACGGCCACAGGCCAATCTGATGTAGGCAATTCCTCAATTGAGACTCCTTTAGAACAGTGTAGGTTGTGTGAAGTTGACAGCTGACACTCTCTAGGACAAGTCTGAATAAGAGACACTCTGCCACACGTGAAAGAATGCAAGGGATGAACTTGAGCAAACTCTATAAATTTATAGCCTAGTGAAGTTTCTTTTTGAAATCATTACATTTTAACATCTGTGTTTTATTTCCTAGTGATAGGTCTTGGACCTAACACATCTGTCTTAGTTACTTTTTTTATCAGTGTGAAGAGACAACACGACCAAGGCAACTTAGAGAAGAATTTGTTTGGGGCTCACAGTTTCAGAGAGTCAGAGTCTCTGACCATCAGAGCAGGCAGGGAGGCATGGTGCTGGAACATCAGCTGAGAGTTCACCTTGTTAAACACAAGCACAAGGCAGAGAGAACTAACTAGGAATGTCACCGGCTTTTGAAACCTCAAAGCCCTCCCCCAATGACATATCTCCTCCAACAAGGACACAGCCCCCTCATCCTTCTCAAACAGTTCCACCAACTGGGGAACAAGTATTCAAACATATGAATACATGCAGGGAACATTCTCATTCAAACTTCCACAGTTGCCAACACTAGGAAAGCTATCCTTACGGTCACACACACACACACACACACACACACACACACACACACACGCAACATACTCTGTTACATCTATTACCTTTCTATGAGTATAGTAGATTGTCTGTCCTAGGAAATACCTGAGAGAATTCCAATACTTATTTTTCATGCCTTAGATGATTTAAAGACAGTTTTCTTTATATACAGAGAGCCCCCTGTTGGCCCATTCTGAAGCTTGAATGAGATAATGATTTTATTTCTATAGTTTTCATATCAGGTAACAACTTTGTTTTCCTTGGTGGTGTATTTTAAGCTTATCTCTGGGTATAAGAATGATGAGGAGTTTATAAATCATCAAGGAATGTTCTTCCCATGAAATAATTCCATGGGAGACAAAGTGAGCCATTTGCATCAGACACAAGATGGGGACATAGTAGAACGAGAGAGGTTATTAGCTTTTCCTAGTAGGAACAAGTATATTGATGTCTCTTTTCTTCTGCTGAAATATGGAGAGTGATAACATCACTACTTGTCTTAGATAGGGTTTCTATTGCTGGAACAAAACACTGTCATCAAAAGGAAGTGGGAAAGGAAAAGGTTTATTTAGTTTATACTTTCACATCATAGTCCATCACTGAAGGAAGTCAGGACAGGAACTCAAACAGGACAGTAACCTGGAGGCAGGAGCTGATTGCAGAGGACATGGAAGAGTGCTGCCTACTGGTTTGCCCCCATGGCTTGCTCAGCCTGTTTTCTTATAGAACCCAGGACCACCAGCCCGGGGATGGCACCACTCACAGTAGGCTGGACCCTCCTCCATCAGTAACTAATTAAGAAAATGCCTTACAGCTAATCTTACAGAGGCTCAGTTAAGGTTCCTTCCTTTCAGACATCTCTAGTGTGTGTGTGTAAAGTTGACAGAAGACTAGCCAGCACATTCCTCCTCTTATTTTTCATGCGTTAGATAATTTAAAGACAGTTTTCTTTATATACCCCTGTTGGCTCCTCTGTCTATTATGTTTTGCAAAACTTCAAACGACCAGAACCATTCATTGACATTGCCTGTGGCAGGATTTTTTTATCTGAAGCCAAGCAGTTTCCACTGAAACTCTGCAGTAGTTGTGTTGTGTCAATAATAATAATAATAATAATAATAATAATGATTTCATTGAGAGGAGAGG
The DNA here is from genome assembly GCA_907164525.1 of Lophiomys imhausi. Taxonomy (NCBI): domain Eukaryota; kingdom Metazoa; phylum Chordata; class Mammalia; order Rodentia; family Muridae; genus Lophiomys; species Lophiomys imhausi. The sequence continues at coordinate 218,774 of CAJQZJ010037469.1, forward strand.
TGACTCAGTCATGACTCTGGCTGCTCTTCCAGAGGACCTGGGTACAATTCCCACCACCCATGTGACACAGATCAGAACCATCTGTAATTCAAGTTCCAGGGGATCCAGTGCCCTCTTCTGGCTTCTGTAAGGACCAGACATACAGATGATGTATAGACTTGCATGCAGGCAAAACACCCACACACTTAAAATAAAGATGAAAAATATTTTAAAAAGTAAGTACAGGGTTGGTAGTGCCATGAGTCCAGAAGATCCATATTACTTGTTTTTGTTTGACACTGTCAGCCCCTCACACTGATTCTGCTGATAATGCCATTTTCTGTTCAGTTGCAATCATGGTCATTGTGCATGGTAGTTTACATTTCGTTATTAAATTTTGAAAAGTTTCTTCTTCTTTTGATTTGAAATATATAAACTAGTGGAAGTATGAGTTTTTGAAGAGTGGATTGCCTATCATTAGAATGTTCATGATGCAAGGCTTCAAATTTATTCATATTACCAAACAATCATCAATTATACCATTTTGATATATTTATCTCTTTTCTATTATTTTATATATAAATGTGTATATGTATATTTTATTATTATAATATATGTGTATAATATAAAACCATATATACACATCATATACACATACATATATTGGGTTTTTTGAGACAGGGTTTCTCTGTGTAGCCCTGGCTGTCCTGGAACTTGCTTTGTAGACCAGGTTGGCCTTGAACTCATAGATCTGCCTGCCTCTACCTCCAGAGTGTTAGGATTAAAGACATGTGCCCCCACTGCCTGGCTTTCTTTTCTATTATTTTATATTGTCAACTAACAATATATTTTTCCTTTACCTTTAGAAGAAGCTGAAAGTGCTGAATTCTACTCTGTACTAAGGTAGGATTTTAAAGATTAAGTACAGAAAAGGTAAACTGGCATGTGTTAGTGTCCTCTGGCTCACTGCTGCATGATGTGCCGGACACTGTTTCTTACATTCATCACAACTTGTTTGCAAAGTGTGCATGCTATCTGTCATAATCCATTTTCCCCAGCCATGCAGCTCTCACTGAGGCCCATGTCATCAGCCTGTGCCCTTTCTCGGTGTGTTTCCCCATTCTTCTGCATAATGGATAGAACCCAGATGCTTCATCAGCATCCGTTCAGGAAGTCCAGCTGTGTGTGAGCTCCTGCAGAGTGTTCCCAACAAGCTCGGTGGTACTCTAACCACAGTCTTAACAATTTTACAGCTGTAGTCATAGCCAATGCCCGTATTAACCAGTGAAGGTTTCAGGGCAGATCTCAAGCCTGTGACCACAGGACCATCAATTGATATATATAAAATCCTGCAGCTTCCCCAGAGGAATTATTTTTCTGGAAGTAAACCCTATCTACATGTAGAGAATGTTCAGCTAACAATATTTAAATCTGTCCAGAAGCTATCTGATGTGCTTTTTTTTTACTGACTCCTTATTCATTTCTCCCTTGAGCTACTTCCTTAAATTTTGTTTCCTAATCTGTTCTCATTGTCAGGGGACACATTAGTTGTTGCTGTAGTTTTCCTGCATTATTTTGCCTTCATTTCCTTTGCTTGTGCAGACCCCTCTGAAAGTCCATACACTATCAGGATTTTAGGTGCTTAATGAACACACTAAGTGGCAGCAATGAAATTTACCCTTATGTTCCTTACATCTAAGGCCAGTGGCCTTTCTGTATCATTTTGGAGGTCAGTGCTTTAAAAATGAAGTGTGTAAGAATATTGAAGTCCATTGAGGATGAGAGTGGAATTAAAAGCAGATCCATGATGGTTTCTAAGGATGGAGTTATGGAGAAGGGAGGGAATTTTTAGAGGATCATATGTGCTTTTGGTAATGCTGATTTTAGAATATTTGGTGTCTATAGCATCACAATCATGATGATACAGGAATTTGGGGCATATTTATTAAGTTTGATACAGTCTCCTATACTCAGTAACACTTCCCAAATTCCTAAATATGTCATTTCTGTCTTTCACATTTGACTTTCATCAAATAATTTACTCATGATTGTTTGACTATAATATTATTAGTAAAGTATTCTCGGGTTCCCATGAAAAACTACAAATGGATCATTTTTACCCTGTGCATCTATTGAAGAGAAATGTTTTTTATATGTGTTTAGCTTTAAAGTGGATTAGAAGAGCTGCAGTGATATTTTTGAGAATTCTGGAATTTTGGTTTCTTTAAAAAAAAACACAGAGAAATATTATAAAAATGTGATTTTGTTCTAATCCCAGATGTAGGGATATGGGGCTGCTTTGGACTGTCTGCAACAGCTGACTATGATTTGTCTCGAGCTCTAGCAGAGGCCTGGTTTTGCTAGCAGCAGATAGTTTCTGCAATTGTGACATTTGGAATTCTGGGAGCTTTTCAGGGGGCATATGAATGCTAGAGCCTCAATAGGTGGAGAGGAGAGGGGGTGTTGGTAGTTTAGGGAGATTGGTTACAGTTTGTTAGTAGCTGTGGAGAAAGAAGAAATAAAAAGAAGGAAATTAGATTCATGGATTTTCCTAATTCCTCTTTCCCCTCTATCCTTGTTTCTCTCCTATCTAGTGTTATGAGGTGAAACGGGGGGGGGGGAGAAGAACCCACAAAATAGCAAAGATCAGCTATGAAGAGGTCATTGGTAAACATTTAACTCCCATATTGTTCTTCATAAGACCAGTACAAAAACATTGTTAGCTTTTGAGAAAAATAAGATTATTTATAGTGTAAAATGAATTGTTTAACCTCTTTATAGAGAAGTAGTTTTATACATAACATAGTTTCAGTGTGCTTGACACAATCCCAGATGCAAGGAGAGGGTTTTAAAGAAACAGAACTCATCTGTTATTATATATTCTTATTCTGAAGGTTCTCCACTAAACCTGATCTCAGTGACCCTGAGCCCACAGCAAGAAAGGATGAGTATAATTTTGATATAAAGGTAAAATTCTTTGAGAAGTTAATCTTCTTGCTCTGAGTTATGGATTGTTTTAGTATTTATTTTTATATTCAATAACAATCTACTTATTATCCTTTTATACTGAAAGTTGGCCAGAGAAAATATCCTACATAGTTAGAATTAGTAAAGTACTTTGAGCCCTCACAAAGGCATAGTAAGTACTCTCGACAGCAGGGGTCGAATGAAGAAATGGTAAGGAAAAACAAAGTGATGTGAATCTTAAATTAAGCAAACTTTCCCCATAATAAAGTAAGATTAAAATTTGGGGGGAGGATTTGTGAGACAAATGTACATTTGTGTAATTTTTTAAATGATACCAATACATTTATTATATTCACAACTACAAACAAATTTAGTCGCAGAGCTGGAGAGTTGGCTCAGTGGTTGAGGACTTCCTGCTTTTACAGAGGACTTGGGTCTGGTTCCCAGCACCGCATGGTGGCTCACAACCATCCATAACTGCAGTTCCAGGCAATCACAAGCCCTTTTCTGACTTGTACAGGCATGCAAGCAAGCAAAACACACATACACATAAAATAAGTTTAAGTTTTTTGATATAGTCACTTATCAAGGGATTTTTCTGGTGTCTCATGGTTCTAACTACCTAGCAGGGATGTGTATATTTTTATCCCTCCAACACTTTTTGCTTTATTAGCATTTTATTTGTGTGTGTGTATGTGTGTGAAAGTGTGCATATGCACACCTGTGTGTTCCTGCCTATAGAGGTGAGAGAAGTGTTGGATATTCTGGAGCCGCCTGCTGGGGGTGCTGGAAAGAGCAGCCTCTTGAAAAGCAGCCAGTGCTCCTAACTGCTGAGCCATCTCTCCAGCCCTTACTACAGTACTTTCATAAGATTAATTGTATCATAAGAAAAATAAGTATTATTTGCAGCAAGTGTTGTAATGACTGTGTCAGCTGTGTTCACGCATTCCATCACTGGGGTGTTGGTTATCAAACTGTGTGCCATACATCTGGTAGGAAGTCCAGCTACAGAGCTGGCACTGGGGAGGACTCTTCATCGGTGGCACTTCAAAAAGAAAGCACAATTTGAAATGTAGATGCTGTATTTTTGTGTGTAGTTTGACTTTGTCTTCTCATAATAATGTAACCATGTTATAGAAACACATGCGGGCACGTCCAACGGGCACGTCCAATGGGCAACTTAACAGTTGTGGTATGTTCTAAGTGTCATCACAGAATAAAAAGCAAGATAGCAACAGAATCTACAATACTCCCTCTGAAAAATGTCAGCATTTTCAAGTATTCCTTCTAATAAAGTCGCTTGGTAGCACTCTCAGAAAGCTTGACTGACATTGATATCTGTTGCTTTTCCCCCCTTTTAATTGTGCTGTTTGAGCCCAGATCCAAGTATATGTAGTGTTCCACCACATGGCACTACCCCCTCCTCAATATTGACAGTTAAATATTAACATAGAACGTTTTCAACTTTGAAACTCAGACATCCTCAGGACCCCTTATCCTTCCAAACATCCCCAAAGAATTCACAAGTAAAGACTGAGCAGCTGTGAGTGTCACAGGTGGGCATATAACTGGGTGGTTCAGTGTGTCACTGCTGGGTCCAAGTTTCTAATATTTGAGCAGTATCTGAAAAGTATTTGAAGGCTTATAAATCTGATATTTGAATAGTGACAGACTTGTGATTTTATTAGCTTTTTCATAGCATTTCATATGTTATTATTTGAAAAAAACTAGAAAACAAGATTTCTGTGTCTGCTGTTGATACCGAAATAGGAAAACCAGGGTGATTATGAATTAAGGTCTTACATTTCTAAAAATCATACTGATACTTTAAAATACATAAATTGGCAGACCCAGACTCCCCCTAACTCTTTCATTCTCTTCTCTCCAGACTTCCTCATAGATCTGCTGCAGCAGGAACCCTTCCTACCACCCTACCACCACACCCTGGGGACTCCACCTCCTGGTGTGGACCCAGAGTCCCCCCAGCTCCTTCCTGCTGCTCCTCTCAGCCTTTCCTTCTTGCTTGTCTCCATACCTTTCTATCATCCACCAACCCAGAGAAATACTCTCCACCAGGGATCCTATAGCCATCATACTTGTCTAGGGTACAGGGTAAGCAACAGCAGCTAAGGAACCAAATATCCAACCAACAAAGATGAGGCCAGACATGTACACCAAGAAACACCTCAAACATCTCAACTCCAGATGCCTAGATCCCAGGGCAAAAACACAAACATGAGCAACCAAGACAATTGCCTCCCCTAGAAAACAGCAACCCTCCTGTAACAGGTCCGGAGAAAAGCAGTTTGGCTGAAGCACAAGACAAGAACTTCAAAACAACAATTATGGATATGATCAAGACTTTAGAGTATACTAATAAATGCCTTAATGAAAACCATAGAAATGCAAACAGTTGAAAGAAATAATAAAAACAATAGGACACAAAAGTAGAATGTAACAAAAGAGATCACTAAGAAAACCCAAACTGAAATAAAATGGAAATGAGAAACTCAGCATGTCAAACCAAAATTTTGCTCAGAGGTAAGCCTCACCAACAGATTAAATAACGTGTAAGAGAGAATCTCGGGCATTGAAAACAAGATAGAAAAACTAGATAACTCATTCAAAGAAAATGTTTAATCTAAAAACATCCAGGAAATCTGAGACACTATAAAAAGACCAAACCTATGAATAACAAGGATAGAGGAGGGAGAAGAAGTCCAGGTCAATGGCACAGAAATTATTTTCAGCTAAATCAAAGAAGGGTGTGCCTATCAGTGTACAAGAAACATACAGAACAGCAAATAGATGGGACCAGAAAAGAAAATCTCCCATGACACATAATAATCAAAACACTAAATGTACAGAACAAAGAAATGAAGCAAAAATTAAAAAACAAGTTACATATAAAGATGGGCCCATTAGAATAACACCTGACTTCTCAGTGGAGACTCTGAAAGCCAGAAGAGCCTGGACAGATGTTTTACAAACTCAGGGAAATCACATATATCAGCCCAGAATACCTTACCCAGCAAAACTACAATCATAACTGACAGAGAAAGAAAAACATTCTACAATAAAAACCAAAATGGTTTCTATAAATCCAGTTATATAGAACACGTTAGAAGGAAAATATCAATCTGAAGAGGTTAATCACACCCAAAAAACAAAGGGAATAAATAATCCTAAACCAGCAAATAAAAAAGAGAGAACAACTCACACAATTAAAAAAAACGGGAATCAATAAACAATGCTTATTAATAACCTTCAATATTAATGGTCTCAATTCCCTCCAAAAATAGACACAGACTAGCATATTGTATTAGAAAACAGAATCCATCTTTCTGTTGCATCCAAGAAACACACCTCACCAACAAGGATAGAAAAAGGTCTTCCAAGCATATGCAATCATTTTAATATCTGACATAATATACTTAAAACCAAAGCTAACCACAAGAGATAGGGAAGGACACTTACATACTCATCAAAGGAAAAATTCACCAAGAGGATATTTGGATTACAAATATGCTCCAAACACAAGGTATGCAAGTTAGTAAAAGAAGCACCACTATAGATAAAAATCACATATTGGCCCTCACATAGAGATAGTTGGTGACTTCATATCCTACTCTCACCAACAGACAGGTCATCCAGACAAAACGAAACAGAGAAATAACACAACTAAGTGACATCATTAACCAAATGGACCTAACAGATATTTTCAGAACATTTTACCCAAACACAAAAGAATGTGCCCTCTTCTCAGCAGCTTATGGAACTTTCTCCAAAACTGACCACATACTCAGACCCAAAGCAAGTCTCAACAGATATAAGAAAACTGAAATCATCCTGAATTCTATCTGACCACCTTGGATTAAAGCTGGCTATCCATAACAAGAGAAACAACAGAAAGCTTACAAATTCATGGAAACTGAGCAACTCTCTACCTGAATGAAAAATGGGTCAAGGCAAATAAATGGAAAGACTCATGCTAGTAACTTAGTGGGACACCTGAAAACTCTAGAACAGTAGAAGAAATAACACACAAGAAGAGTAAATGGGAGGAAATAATGAAACTCGGAGCCAAAGATCAATGACATACAAAAAAAAAAAGCAATGCAAAGACCAATAAAAGGAATAATTGCTTCCTTGAGAAAATCAACAAGATTGACAGACCCTTAGCCAAATTAACCAAAAAGACACACATAGAGGGTCTACACTAATAAAATTAGACACAGAGAGAAGATCCAGACCAATAAAATTAGAGATGAGCTGGGTGTGGTGGTGCACACCTTTAATCCCAGCACTTGGGAGGCAGAGGTAGGTGGATCTCTGCAAGTTCAAGGCCAGCCTGGTCTACAAAGTGAATCCAGGACAGCCAAGGCTACATAGAGAAACCTTGTCTCAAAAAAACAAAAATAGGGGCTGGAGAGATGGCTCACTGGTTAAGAGCACTGGCTGTTCTTCCAAAGGACCCGAGTTCAAATCCCAGCACCCACATGGCAGTTCACAGCTGTCTGTAATTGCCCAGTGTGGTTGTGCACGCCTTTAATCCCAGCACTTGGGACTCAGAGGCAGGCAGATCTCTGTGAGTTCAAGGCCAACCTGGTCTACAAAGTGAGTCCAGGACAGCCAGGGCTACACAGAGAAACCCTGTCTCAAAAAAAAAAAAAAAAACAACAACAACAAAAAACAAAAAACCATTGACTCACAAGATGTTCCCACTAAAAACTCCTCATTTCTATACATTAAATGAGAAAATAAATTTTAAGTTACTACATTCTTTTTAAAATGTACATTTTTTCTGGAATTATTTTAATTTATCTTTTGCTGGTAAGTATATCCCTGTGATGGATACACATCCAATTAACAAAATCACACTATAGGTGTTTTTGTATAATGAGTTACCCATTATCACAGAATTGTATGGAAAGATGGATTTATAAGTACTGTATACAAAAGTACCTCTGGAAAATGATCACTTACTTTTTACAATGCTCCCGGAAGTGGTTACAATCCCTATTGTTCTCAGAAAACTGTTGACTTTACTACCAACACTGTTTGTATGTAAATGACCTATAACCCAAAACCCAGTATATGCCACTCAGCTGCGCCCAACCATGACACTCACAGTTATTAAAGCTTTACATGTGGATTCTTTTGTCCTGAAATTTCAGGACTCCAGTGAATTCTATACTCAGTTTTGTGTTTCTCTCCTGCATTATTGAGTCCTGATTAAAAAAATTTTTTTGAACAGTATTTGAAATTTGTGAAGGCTTGTAAATCAGTCACTCACCAGCCTGTCCGTTATCTACCTGCTGTCCTTTTGCACGTTTCCCCAGTGGAATACACTTCACATCTTTCCACACAATCCTTCACCCATGTATGTCTGTCCATTCTTATTGCTGGAAGGCTAGTCTTTCTGAAACACAACTGCAAAGCCAGAACTCACCACCTTGTTGAGGTGATCCCCTTTGCATGGAGAAAGTACACCTGGGATTTGTGCCTTTTTTTTTTTTTTCTGCCCGTATTCTTTTATTTGAGCAACCCAGTTCCACACGAGCACATCACTCTGATGTCCTCCTGAGCATTTGGTTTCAGGACTCTTTCTTCTGCCCATGTTGCAGCATATTTAGAATGCCCTTCACACCTTCCCTTTGAGCTCCCTTGACTTTCAAAATGTGAAGCTATGTTCACAGCATCCCCAGGCTGATGGGAAGCAGCGGCTCCCCTTGATGTCCTTAGCTATGGTCACCTTAACTACAGAACTCGTGACTGGTTCATTTTGAGTCTCATTTGAGTCCATCTCCAATTCTGCCTGGATACAGACCAAACTCCATTTTTCAGCTTTTCCAAGGTTTGTGCCTATGATTTGACAGATGTTTCTTGTCTTGCAGATTGAGTTTAGGGAATAAGTGTTGAAAAAGTGGAGAAATGAGTTTTCCAAAGTTTTCTTTTCTAATAGGAAGGAGAAGTAGAGAGGAAGCAGATGTTAGTGGGCATGAGGAGGCTTTATGGCAGGGACTTGATTGAAGGAGAGTCCAAATTTTCAAAGAAGTGACAAACTAGTGAAAAGAATGGCCCGTCTCCACTCAGGCTTCTTTTGCTCTCTTCATTTGTAACATGACCCTGAAATGGTTTCGATTCCCTAATTTTCTTTTGCTGTCACTTTCTTTTCATCGAGATAACTGGAGTTAGACTCATACATATGAATGAGAATAAGTATCCTCATTTACCTGTGTGTACGTCTTTGAGATAGCACATGCACGGTAGGATTAGTCAGGAGACAGGCGAAGAATTGTCTTGGAGTTGTGAAGTATTTTCTTTCATGATGTTACTATTATTTTTAAATGAGCACCAAGTGATGTCACAACATGAAAGGGGGCCAGGTGCACCGCAGCATGCCTGTAACCCACCATGCGGGCCTGAGGCAGTCAGCCTAGGACACACAGGGACATGTGCCTGCGCCCAGCCAGAACTATTTCCTCACATTTCTCATGTAGACTTAAGGTGTAAATTAACATCCTTATTACCTCAGTCCTGCTGATTGGTTCTTGGTGCTTCATTCTGATGATCAGTACAATTCCGCTACTTTGTAAGAAGACTCGTTTTAATAACCCTGTTTTGGTATAATACAGAAACTCAGGTGCAGAAGCTATGAGGAACCCCATGGACTCTGAGGACTGATGCTAGGTCGCTTGATGTGCCCTGTGATTCTCTGGCATATTTTGATGTGTAAAAGTCCTAATGTGATTCAGAAAGAAAATTTTGGACTGCCGGTTTTACTTAATTTATGCATATGGGCGTTCTGCCTGCTTGTATGTCTGTGTACCACATGCATGAAATTCCCATGGAGGCCAGAAGAGAACATTGGATCCCCTGGAACTGGGATTACATATGGTTGTGAGTCAGCATGTGGGTGCTGGGAATTAAACCTGGGTCCTCTGGAAGAGCAGTCAGTGCTCTTAACCATAGTTTTCTCTTACTATCCTGAAATAACAGGGAAACAGGCAGGAGGACAAAGTCACCTCCAAACGTCGTCTTCTTCTCATACGGAGAAGGACCTGACATGTTTTCGATACTTGGTAAGTCAGGATTCTTGTGCTTCTGTTCTTATTAAGGCATGACATACTTCTTGAAGCCATATCTCAAATGGGAAAACTTAGAAAACCATTACATTTGCAAGTTTTTCAAACACAACATTAGAATTGTTTTCTTCTACCGATAATTTGGTTTTGCACACTTGGTGTCACCATTAGGGAAGTAAACACTTTAGCTCACCTACTATTCAATTACTGATTTTCAGAGACTGTCATGGCTCAGTATTTAAAGAATGATGAAGTAAAACTCTTTGTGTGTGACAATGTTCTTGTAGTATTTAAAATTACCTACCACATACCAAGTGAGGGGCAGTCTACATAATAGTGCTAGAGTTAAATCTTCTCGGTCATGTTCTCTCCTGGGAGGACAAAGGGAAATGAGTTTTTTTTTTTTACATGTCTTTATTGTATGTGTGGGAGCATTGAGCATGTCTCAGCACCCCCATGAAGATTAGAGAGCAACTTGGGGGAGTTGGTTGTCTCTTTCCACCTTGTGGACTCTGGGGATTGAACCCAGATTTGTTGGCCTTTGGTGGTATCTCTGAGCCATCTCACCAGCCCTAGACTAGTTTTGTTTATTTTCCTTACATGATTTTTGTGTAACTAAACATATATTATGAAAAGCCAAATGGTACACATTAAATCTGTTTTTTTTTGTTGTTATTGTTGTGTTGTGTTCACACTCTATGATTTCTAAGGTCAAGGATGTGTTAGAGAACCATCCCCTGGCATCGAGAGCATCCCCAAATCAAGCCAAGCAGACGAGTCCTCCACCTTTACAGCTCCAAGAAAGATCTCAGGAGTGAGAGATGAGCGCAGCTTCTGATGAAGAAGATGCGTCTGGACATTCAAAATCCGCTAAGGGGCAAGTGCTCCGGGCAATGTTGATGGAAGGAGGCAACGAGGAGTGCAAAGAAAGTGTACAACTTCTCATAAACAAGCTAGCCCAGAAGGTCGGTGAGGTCTATGAAGGTGTCAGAACCAGTGTTTACCAAGAGGAAGAGCGATTACCTGAAGACTCTACAGGAAAAATTCCCCTGAAGTCGGCCCCCCCCTAAACCAGCCTGTAATATGCTTGATGCTGGGGACACAGACCTACCTGCAGCGCTGCGGACCTCTCCAGGACAAACAGAAGGTGGTGTTGGAAATGCCTTTCCATCTCCCTCATCCTCTCAGGACGCGGAATACAGCAGCCAGTCAATTACTAAGTTTCCCTTAATGAAAAATAAATTAGACTGTGAAAATCACACGTCCGAATTGGAAGAATCTCTTCATAAAAGCAAAGGGAAATCTTCAAAAAATACAGAAAGTACAAAGGTAAAAGGTAAATTCCCAGAAGTACGTATGGGAGAAAAGCAAAAAGGCCGGGAGTTCCAGAGCCAATTGCAAAAAACTATGAAACAAAAAAGCACGGACTGGCAGTCAGAGACCGGACACATGCTGAAGTCCAGCGAATCCAAAGGGCTTTCAGACTCCCAAGGAAGTAATCACATGAGCGAAATAAAAAGTTGGGGTGATTCTGCCCTTCTTGTAAGCAGCACTTACAAGAAAAGTAAAGGCACGCGGCGGGACTTGTCCCAGAAGCCATGGCCCGGCAACCGCAAAGCCCAGGCGCGCACCGTGGGAATTGCCCGTGCTGCGCCTCCTGGTGGCAGGACAGCAAGCGCTTTTGAGGATGAGTTCCGCACACTGGAGGAAGAGATCCTGGCCTGGGGGGGAGTCCACCTTGAAAACGAGGTAGTTCTTCTTTTGCTGATATGAGTTGCATTCCTGTTTTCTGTTAGTGAAAACTGTTCACTAATAAAATCGGGTTATATATACATGATACTGTGTAGCCATGTAGACTGCTCTGTTTCCTAAGCAACAGAACATACTGCCAAGGCATTGACTTCGTTAACCACCTTGAGTGTGCCATTTGAGAAACTAGGAAGGGAAGGCGTGAAGTAAGCACCTGGCGTTTTGTAGACATTTAGTAAGTAGCTGTTTTTTAACATTCCTTCTTCCCCAGACTTGAAATACCGTGTGGTCTTTATGTAATGAAAAAAGAATCCTATGGCAGGTCTAATATTTGCATGGTGGTCTTTTTTTTTTTTAGATTTATTTTTATTCTAAGTGTGTGTTTTGCCTGCATGTATGTCTGTAACAAGTTAGAGAAGTTTGTGAGCTACCACATAGGTGCTGGGAATAGAACCTGGGTCCTCTAAAACAGCCAGCACTCTTAACCACTGGGCCATCTCTCCAGCCCCTCTCAATGATTTTAACATCGCATGAAAGGTTTTCTTACTACTCTCACATTTTAGTCAACCACCTCTCAGGAGTAATTTTCACTACATATCTATGTTGTCTAAACTTTTGTTTACCAAAATGAAGTTTCTACCATCCTGTGCCTGTGTTTACTAAGCTGTGATCTAACACTTCTCATCATGACAAATATGGAGCTTCACTACCAAAGCAGGGTCATGCAAAGCTTTTTGTGTGATTTCTGGGTATGGCTGCACAGGTTAGTAGCTCCAGCATTTGGTAGGGGAGAGGCAGGTGTGCAAGGTCATGAGGCCACCCACCACTACATATTGTATTGGAAGTCAGCCTACACTACATAGAAAGATACTGTCTCAAAGACATAGAACATTGTCTGCCCTCACCTATATTACAGTAAATATACACATAAAATTTTATTTAGAATGTTCTACATAGACATTGAGTTTCAGTGCAAATACAAATCAGAGGCAGACATCCTAAGTGCAGTTCCCTCTTGAAATATGCACACCATCCAGTTTTGGTTCGTATATATGATGGCCATGGATCCTGCAATCTATGTACAAGGACTGGTTATCACATGAAGAAACAATAATGTCTTGATCTACAAACTGTAAAAAAAGAAAATACTCCATAGACACATTCATGAACTTGACATATGCTCAATTTCAAAACAATAGCTTTTGAAATAGGAACTTCATTAAGTTATTAACTTGTATAGTCTTTGAGTCTGGTTAATTTTGGTGTGTGACATTTTTAATAACAAAGTAAAAAATAAAGAAATAATAAATAGGTAAACTTCAGATACCTTCTTATGAAACAACTGAGAAATATTTGCAGAATAATTATGGATATCAATTTTTTGCAGAGTGTCTCTGAGAATCTGCTAAGCAAGTGTGAGGGGATTTTATCTGACACCACAGACCAACAAGGACAGTATCCAGAAACAGAACAGACAGGAGGTAAGAGCAACCATTCCTGAAAGTTACTGGAAATGGCATTCACACACTGAGTGCCAAAGAAATGTACCAGCTAAGTACATAGAAAGGAAAGGAGGAGAAAAGTGGGAGTCAGGTGTCTGTCATTCTAGAATAATCGGGGAGCACTTCTAAATGTTGTTTACTAGTACCATGTCAAGATATTCTGAGACCTGAGGGAAGTTAGCACTTGGAAATGGGAGGGGGTGGGGAAGAAAGGAAAGGCCAATAGTGCAGGTGTGATGAGGGCATGAGGGTCCTGCCCAGCGAAGGGCAGAGAATTGGAACCTTTCCTCACAAAGACAAAGAACAAGGGTTAGAAACACGGGAGAAATAGGGAGCCAGCTTCCAGTTTCAAACAGAACCAAGTTCTCTTGCCCCTGTCTTCCCCACCATTGAGGTAACCCCAAGTCACACGCGGTTGTGTTACATTTTTAATGATAAATTTAAATGTGTATGGTCAGCCAGGTGGGTGTAGAGTTTAATGTTGTGGAAAATGTTATTTCACATTATTTAAAAGCCTTGAAAGAAAAAGGAGGATTCATCATAAAGAAATCAGAAAAGACATAGACCCTTAAAAATCTTATCACAGAGTTTATAGCTCCTTCGGCAATCTAATATGAACTGTCTGATAAGGAGCAACTTAAAGCTAGAGTTCAAAATGGAGAGGTGGACACTTTGTTAGACTTCTGTGGGACAAGTCGCCAGCCTCTGCAGCCAGCTGGCCGAACCATTGGAGCACACGCATGCTGCCCAGTGTATGTGGGGCTCTATCTCAATCCATCTGGATTCTTCTCAGAAACCCAGTCTAACAGCATCTACTGCACATATTCCACGTACCAGCTAATTCAGTGCCCTTCGTGAGTGCTGTGAAGCCCGAGGAGTCTGATTACATAATGTCATATAACATGAACATATGCCATATAACATATTACATGATTGCTCTTTCCACTCACACTTGGGACCACTTATGAAACAAGTGGGAAATTACTTTGTATGTTAATATTAACTTTCTCTAAAAGCAGAAGAAGCGAGTTGTACATCTAAAATGTTTTATGTATAAAAGTGTTGGAGGTTTTGCTTATTTTTCGTGCTGAATGGAACCCTGTCCAACTTTCCAAGTGCATAGATTGTTATATTTTTCATAAAATTGGTCCTATACTGTGATATTTTAACTTTCTGGGAGTTTTCCTTCAATTCAGGCCTGCATCCCTTAGCATGAGCTATTGCCATCTAAACCTCACCTTTCCTATATCCACAGGGGATTTCCTATATCCCCTCACCTTCACCTCTCAACAGATTTGCTATGATCTATCTCTGTGAAAATGGCCACCTAGCACCCTAAAACATGGGTGGTCAACACACGTAAGGCTTTCGAAATCAGACCTCTCCCTGACTCTGCATCTAGCCTTCCAGACTGCTCTATTGTCTGGGATTTCTGACCAGCTGCCCTGTCCACCTAGACCCTTGTCTAGACAAGCCTGTGTCCTGCTGCTCTGGCTCCTGCCTCACCCTCTGCTGACCTCTGTGCAGGTTACTCTGAAATCCCAGCTCAGGCATCAGCTCCGAAACAGCTTTCTGTAAAGCTGAGTTCATCCTTGAGAGTTCAGTACCTGCAGCTTGTACAAAATCACTGAGTAAGCCAGGCGTAATGGCTTACACCTTATTTCCCAGCACTTGGGAGGCAGAGGCAGGCAGAACTCTGTGAGTTCAAGGCCAGCCTGGTCTATAAAATGAGTTCTAGGACAGCCAGGGCTGTTACATAGAGAAACCCTGTCTCAAAAATTAAAAAAGGAAGAATTCATGGGATAGGAACTAAAACAAATAAATGCATGTGTGTACACACATGCATGTGGTATACACTTGTATTACATGTGTATGCACATATGTGTGGAGCCAGAGGTTAATGTGTGACAGCTCCCACTATAATTCTCCCCCTCATCTTCTTCTCTTTAATGACCTACATATCTTGTGTGCACATGTATGTGTGCAGGGGAACACAGGAATGTGCTATAACACACATGTGGGGGTCAGAGGACTTGTGGACGCTGGTTTTCTGCTTGTATCATGTGAGTCTCAGAGATCAGCTACAGGAGGTGCCTTGACCACTGAGCCATCTTGCTGCCTCCACCTCACCCCCTTTATCTTTTGAGACATCATCCCTCATTGAGCCCAAAGTTCATCACTTATCTACCTTGGGTGGTCAGCAGGCTCCTCCAGGGACCTGGGTCTTCTCCACCCACTGTGATGCGGTTACAGATTTGTTCAGCCACACTCAACTTTTAAGTGGGTGCCAGGATTTGAACTCAGGTCTTTATGCTTGCTCATTAGGCATTTTACCAACTGAGCCATCTCCTTGGGAGTTGAATGTTAGTAAATAACTGGACTCCCCTTGTTGGAGATAAAGTAAACATGTTGATAAAATGGCCCATAGGAAGGACATGTTTCTCTGTGTAGTTATCATCGCTGAGGGCCTAGGTTGCAGCAAAGAAAGAGAATTTGTCACAAAATGAACAAAAATGCTTCTGATATAAGGAAGAGGGTATGCACACATAAATGCACCAAAACATCCTATTAATTAAAAGACTTGGGTTTGTAGAATCATTCCAACATCGGGGTGTGTAGGGGCTGCTTTCCCCACTGCCGGGTGAGCGTTGTCAGGGTTGGGATACTCCATTTGCCCCATTTAGGAGAAGTCTTTAACAAGCCCAATTTGCAAAAGTTGTAGTGCATCTGTATGTATATGTATGTGTGTGTGCTTGTGTATGAGTATGTATATATGTATGTGTGTGCGTATGTATGTTTGTGTATATATGTCTTTCAGTGTGTGTGTGTGTGTGTGTGTGTGTGTGTTTAAAGAAGTTTACTTATAGTAATATTTTCTAGTGAAGGAGTCACCTGTATATTAATTTTGATTTAAATTTTTACTTTGGAAATTGAAAATAATCATTATTCTTTTTGAGTTTTTCTCTATTCATCTACTTTTAAGTTCTGCTCTTCGATAACCTCTAAGTGAGTAGTTTTTTAAGAGGAATGTATTCATGTTAAAGCAGAATCGGACTCTGAGGTGACATCACAGCCAGAACAAAAGAGTCTTGGCAGCAGTGACAATACCCAGCTGTCGGTATGCACAATTTTAATGTAAATTTCTCATTCACATTTTCTTTGTGTTAATAATGTGCTATACTCCCAGTGGGCTCAGTTGTGGGGTACACAACCGAAGACAGTAATTTCCTTTCTGTCCAGATCTATCAATAGCCAATAGTAAGCAGTAACAAGGTCCCACTTGTTACTGCTTACTGAGCCCCTCCCACTCCTGTGGCTGATTATTGACAGGCCAGTCTTGTGTGAGCCCAATGCAGGCAGCATAGCTGCTGCTAGTTAATGGTTGCATTGGCTGTGTTGATCCAGGATGGCCTTTCACAGCCCTCCACCCTGTCTTCCAGTCTTCACATCCTCTCCATCCCTTCTTTCACAGTGTTCCCTGAGTCTTAGCGGGGTGCTATGGATGCCTTGTTTAAATGCTCAACAATCACGTATCCTCAGCATCTTGGGAAGCCATGAGTCTTTGACTTAGGGGGTAAGGGGTCCTCTGATTGAAAGACCCAGAGGAGGGAAATCCCTCTCCCGACTCCTGACACTCAGGATATCGTGGCCACCCAAAAACTCGCAAGAGACCTTCTTGATGCAATCACAAGAGGTTTATTTCGGGGGGGCGGGATCAGTGCACTGAGTACGCCACTCATATCCCACACAGGGGTAGAGGAGTCGCGACCCCAATTTGGGGGAGAGTAGGCTTTTTAAACTACAACCCAAGGGGGTGAGGGGAAATGCAGGTGGAATGTACCAGCCCATTAGTTACCAGCAGGAAACATCTCAGGAATGAATTTAATCTTACTTTACTATCAGCTTTGTGGTTAGCTAGTTCCTGGAGCGTGGCTGGCCTGACTCCACTGCCTGCCACGGGGGTCTCTAAAATTTTTATTCCTCTCACTGATCAGGCTGAGAGTGGCTTTTGTCTCTGGGTATAGGCACAAATATGTAGAGTGTGGGTGACTCTGTTACCTACTCTCTTTTGTGGGTGTCAGAGTATATTCAACCTGAACACCAAGAGCCCATATAGATATTACAGTATGTTGCATAGGTAATTTCAATTAAAACTTAGCAATTAGTTTTTGTGTGATTGGGGTCAGTGCTTTGGCAGTTAGTAATGTAAAGCTCTTAATAATTTCAGTCTGCCCAGTTATTGTCAGATAATGAACTGAAGCTCACGGGCATGGCTTCCTTTTTAAGGCCTAGTGAAGTCAAATATTTTTATATAACGACAAATTTGTAATATTTAAAATAAGTAATTCGACTTTGGTAAGTTAACACATAGTGGATTAATTAATAGTTTAACACAAAATTGTTTTGTCCAAGCAACAGTGACTAACATAACTTTTCCAGTTCATGTTTTTCTTCTCGTGTTGGTTAAGTAAATTATTTTTCTTTTTAAAAATTTACTGCCCAGTGACTTCTGACATCCAAACATATATTAAGAAATTTAAATGTAAAATATATATTCCTTTCTAACTATGTCTCTCATCTCTGTGTCGCCTGAAGGATAAAGTCCTCTTAAAGACATGCCCCGAAACACAAAACACACCAGCAGGTCCAGTCATGCCCATCCATCCCCTGAGTGAGAAGGAAACTCACATGCCAACTTTGCATCTGGAAAAAATGTCTGAAGACCCCAAAGTAAACAAGGAATGTGACGAAGAATGTGCACCTGGACATCCAGAAGTTCCCTCAGTGGAAGGGCGTGAGGAGGAGTCTCTCACTGGAGACATAATAGGGAATAACGGAGAGCCAATCAAATGCAGCCTTGAGTTACAGCATGCCGCTGGGAACGGGCTTGAAAACGTTTGTCCTTCGGGAGTTCTTCCGGGTAACTGTAGGGGAAGAACTCAGTTCAAGGTAATTAATTACCTGTAACTCCACAAATAATCTGCCCTGTGTGGGTAAAGGTGTGTCTGAAGTGAGGTGAACATTCCCCAAACTTGAGAAAAGATACACAGAAAGTGTCTTCTGCCTTCATGCTCTCGGTCCTAGCATGCGCTTAGCAGCCATCCTGAACATTTGCTGAGTGATTTAGAAGCAAACACTGAGCACACTTTGCACACAAACAAGGGGATTCCTGTCATTCAAAAACAAGACTATAACATCCCCGGAAGTTAGGGAAGTAACATGCTTGGTACTGGCACGCGAAAAGTAGGAACTGGAAATCAGATATTGGACAGAGCCCAAGCCTAGAAAACCAAAAGGGCAGTGGCTTCCATACTTCAAGGGGATGAATCATATGACTGAAATTATACAGAACATCGCACAGGGGCTGTAGAGGTGGCTCAGTGGTTACCAGTGCCGGCTGCTCTTTTAGAGGACCTGGGTCTGATCCCCAGCACCCACATGACAGCTCATAATCATCTGTAACTCCAGTTCCTGGGGATCTGAGACCTTCTTCTGGCCTGCTTGGGTACCAGGCATTTGATGCACAGACATACATGCAACCAATAAATACACATAATACCCATACACATAAGGTAATAATTCTTAATCACAGTGTTTCTGCAACTAAGGACATTTATAAGATAATATTAACAATTCAAGACTTGCCTGACTGCTGCAGTGAGGACAAGTAGAAAGCCTGGAGCCTGAATCAGAAAATGTCAAGAGTTCCTGGCACCATGACAGAACATCAGTCTGTGTAAACTAAAAACGAGAGCAAGACCAGCTGACGTTAATAACAAGACAGGCATTTTTAAAGTAGATGCATGCTTTTAACCCCAGCACTATAGAGGCGAAGGCAAGCGGATCCCTATGAGTTCTAGGCCAGCCAGGCCTGCACAGTGAGACCCTGTCTCAATGAAAAAGAAAGAAAAAAAAGAAAGAAAATCTTCACGTTCAAAAACAGGTGCTGCTATTGTTGTTCCAAAAATCAATTTTACTCTGACTTTTGCTGATAAAAGCATTCATAGAGACCGGCATGGAGGTGAATGCCTTTAATTCCAGCACATGGGAGGTGGAGGGAGTAGTGGGAGCAGATCTCTTCAAATTTGAGGCTAGCCTGGTCTATATATCAAATTTCCAGGACAGCCAGGGCTACATAGAGAGACCCTGTCTCAAACAAACAAAACAAAAGGCATTCCTATATAGTGGGATATCCATGTATGAAACACTGTCTAGACAGAGGTGGTTTCTACTGTCTAAATAGTAAAGGTTCAGAAACAAATTTCCAGAATGATTTTTCACTAATCAACTCCAATCTTTCTGTACAATAGTTTATGACCTAAAAAAAAAAAAAATCAATGTATCCCATGTCATGCGCTCTTTTGACTTAGGGTAGACATAGAGGAGTCTGGTATTGTCAGCTTTTGATAGATGTACTTGCACTGGCTAAAGGAAAAAGTACTCAATGGGAATGAAGTGATAAACGAGAAGAAATGAAAATGTCTCTAAGTTTGACAAACATTTCCATTACACTGGAAGCTGTAATTCCATCTTGGTAAGATTTTGACAGGAGGTGTATGTCCTTCCATGGAGTTTAACATCCATTGAACAACTATCTTTGTTAAAGCACCCCATACAGTATCTTCTTTGGTGAAGCTGGTTTCAGAGCATATGACTTTATATATCATACAAGAAAATATACCATCAGCCAAAAAATATATTTGATCCAAATTAAAAAGTTAAGTTCTGAGACACACTGAATTGTAAAGATTCCCCAAAATCTAGAGAAATACTGAAAAAATAAATGTAGATGAGCCATCCCACCTCATAAGAAAACATTAGGTTATTTTGCAGCTTCTCTGAGGGTTTGCATGGACTAACACGAGGGAGTGAAGACTGCAGACACAGAGAAAAGCTTGGATCACGGACAGGGCTCTTTGGTGAATGAAGCAGAAACACTAGATGCTTAGTGTGTTTACTGTGTACAGCTGAACAAGGAGGCAGGCTCATTGCATACAGCTGAGGCAGGGCCATTACACTCAGATAAACAAGAAGGTAGGGTTTCTGGTATACAGCTGGATCAGGAGGCAGGCTTAGCTAACCTCAGCAGAAGCAGGCTCTGTAGGGGAGCGGTCTCCAGGCCACCAGAGAGAAAGACAGCTATGGTGG
>CAJQZJ010037469.1:239217-273404 GCA_907164525.1 Lophiomys imhausi
CCCAGGGCTTCCTCCACTCCCCGGCGCACAGATTCACATCTCTTTAATTCAGCTGACTATCCAGATGGAGTTGTTGGGTCATTTATCCGATGGAGCACTGTGTCTTGTGGCATTATGAAAAGCTACGCAATGGCCTCTAAGGGCTTGAATGAATGATTGAAGCTGAAGTAGGAATGACTTAGGTACCGTCTTCCATCTGTGAAACATCACAGTTGGTGCCTGCCCTGTTTGGGAGGCGGGCATCTGGTTCCCAGAGTATAAAACAAGTTCAGCCGCCTCCTCTGCGCTCAGCTGCACAAAGGGGCACTCCCACTTGACTTGTTTTGATACCTCGAGCTGTCAAAGTCGAAGGGGCAGAGAACAGCCATGCAGGGAGGAGATGCTTCATTTTTGCTCCTAACAGCCACGATGGCACATTCTGGGACTTTGGCTACTGCATGTGCGATCCTGGCAGTAGATCCTGAAGATGACGGTTTTTCTCCTGTTCTTTATCGTTCTTTCATCAAACAGACAGTGAAAATGCTAGATGGCAAAGACTGAATGCAAAAAAGACCCAGAATTAAGAATGCCCATTTTTGAAGTTTTGTAAAGCTCTGAGTTTTTTTTTTTTTAGATCAAACAGAAATAAAATAAAGCAGAATTTACAAAAAAATATTCAATAGTCTCTAATGCTAAAATTAAACAAAGCAAAATCTCTTTAAAAGATATATCTATTTTTTTTATTTATGAATATGTTGCCTGCATGTATATATGTGCCCACATGTGTGTGTGGTGCCCTCCAAGGACAGAAGAGGGTGTTGGATCCCCTGGGACTGGAGTTATAAACTTTGTGAGCTGCCATATGGATGGGTGCTGGGAACTGAACCTCTGCAAGAAGGCAACTGCTTTTAACCCCGGTGCCATCTCCGGCCCTACAAAAATCTTTATGCATTAAAATCATGCAGTGACAATAAGAGTCAAGTGATGAAAACAATAAAGGTTGGTTTTCTTGAACAGTAATGTTTGTCCTTTCCTCAAACTTTCATCAAAGGTTAAAGAAATGAGCAAGAAGTGGCCGGAGTTGGAAGTCTCGCAGATCCTACGGCTTAGGGTCACTGATTGTGATAACAATGGGTTGATTCTCAAGAGGAAAGGCATAAGGACCGGGAGGCTGATTCCTACGGAAGAGAAAGATGAGCTTGCTAAGTAAGATTGTAGAAATCGTTCAAGGTCTGTCATCATTCTGCTCTAAAAAATAATGCTAATTTGGGGCTGACCTGCGTGATTAACAAATTTTACACCTCTGCTAGGACTACCCAAGTTTCCACATGGTAATCAGGACATAAATAATTTCATAGGATTCTTCCAATGAAATTGATATTTTCTTTAAAAATAATAAGGGTTGACTAGTGTAAAGTGATGATATTTTTTTAAAAGAAAAAAAAACAGTATTTTGGTGCTTAAAAATAGCATAGTGTACCAGAATACCAAAAGAGGAAATTTTACTGCAATCATTAGCCCAGTTGCTAGGAGACCCGTGCACAAGCCTGAAGCTAGGGCACAGGTAGGGAAGGGGAGTTCACTTCAGCAGCCTTGGGTGACAGGATGGCAGGCAATGTCATGACAATGTTCTTAAGAGTTTGTGACTTGGAAGGACATCTGACTCCAACTTATACGGGTGTCTAAATACTAACCACGGGATAGTTATCCATGCCGCTCTGTATGCTGATGCTGTGTTTATTCTCCAACAGCACCTGGAGATTGTCCTTGTCTCGGTTACAGGAAGACGGGACTATCATCTCAGCTGCTCAGGAAGCTGAGGCAGATGGATTCAACAAATGCTGAAAGCTAGCCTGGGCAATTCAGTAAGGCTGTCTAAACAGGGCTAGTCCTTGTCTAGAATGATTCAGGTTCTGGGTTCCCTCCCTAACTCCTGAGCACGTGGGCACGGGCACACACACATACACATACTCTCCTATGTGCACACAATCTCTAGCACTTGTGCACACAAATAAATACACATGCTCTGTTGTTGGGTTTCATTTCTGCCCAAGGGGCAGGAAACATTGACCTCAGTTGTAAGTTCCAGCCTTACACACACTGATCGATATATATGACAAGTGTGACAGGAGCTGGTTCTTGATGAAGAGGGAACAAACACACCATGTTTAGGGTGGGGATCATTCCAGTGCACTGTTGTTTAGTGACACGGCTGAGTGAGGTGACTGAGGGTAACTGAGCAGCATGGATCAACGTTTTCTTTGAAGGCACAATATTCATTTTTAGATCTGGGTCCCTCTGGGACAGGAAAACATGGCTTGGAAACACATAAAAGCCATATGTTAAAGACATTATATACAACATAAATAGATAAATGCATAGTCAGTATTTAATGTGAACACTAAGGACATATATATCAAAATGTTTATAGGAACATTTTACATAATCATAAGTATGTATGGGTACTTATGCTAGTATTATAAGTTCAGAGGTCATATCTTTATCAATAAGGATGTATCTATAGTGTTATGTCTGCAAAATACTATAGTGCATAACCATTTAGGACATGATCTCTGAGCTGGAGAGATGACCCACGGCTAAGAGCACTGGCTGCTCCAGCAGTGGATCCAGGCTTAATTCCCAGCACCCACACGGTGGTTCACAACTGTCTACAGCTTCAGTTCTAGAGGACCCAACTGTAGTACAGTGCTTTCTGTAACTGCCTGTTTTTCCTCCAAGCCCCTGCTCCCAGAATAACGACTCTGAGACTTAAATATATTTATAAAAGCCTAGGCCAGTATAAGTAGGCATGTTCCCCAACTAGCTCGTGACTTACTTATCCCATTTACCCTAATCTAAGTGTGCCACATGGCCAGTTACCTCTGCTCAGCTTTTCTGCATCTGTCCTCTTCTGAGTTCCCACAACTGACTATCCCGGAATCTCTCTCTTTTAACCAGAACTCCCACCTCCTATTTCCTGCCTCAGCTATAGGCCAATCAGCTTTTTATTGACAGGTGAAGCTTCCATACAGACCCAAGAGATTCTC
Source organism: Lophiomys imhausi (assembly GCA_907164525.1). Lineage (NCBI taxonomy): Eukaryota > Metazoa > Chordata > Mammalia > Rodentia > Muridae > Lophiomys > Lophiomys imhausi. Next base: position 242,244 of record CAJQZJ010037469.1, read on the forward strand.
TCTACACCCAACATCCTAGCAATTGCTGTCACCAGGTATACAAGTGGTGCACAGACAAATGTGCAGGCAAAACACTTATATACACAAAACAAAATGAATTGTTAAACTGGAAAATGGAGCTACAATATTTACTGGTCCCCTGTCTTGTTAGCAACATCATAAGCTGCTTCAACCTTTCATCAAGACTTTTCTGGCCTTACAATAAGGTTTCTGGTTCACTTTAACTGCATTGTGGTACACACTGAGACAAAGCTATGTAGTTTCCTCCCTCTATATGTTGAAATTCTACAACTATCTCAGCACTATTCATTGAAAAAACTTCCTTTTCCAATACACACTTTAGGTACCTTTGTCAACATTCAGGTGTCAGTAGCTAAGGGGCTATTTCTGGGTCCTCCATTTTATTACATGGGTTTGTCTCTCTTTTCTGTTGTGACGGTATAATGCTTTTTTTCTGCTACTGTGGCTCTATGGTATGCTGTGAAATAAAGCATGTGATGGCTTTGACATGACCTTTTCTCCCGGGCTTTGACTATTCCAGGGTCTTTCCTGATTCCCCACCTTTTTTAACTTTTGTGTGTGTGTGAGTTTCTGTGAAGAACACTTTAAAATTTATATAAGATTGTATCAAATTTGTGTGTTTTTATTGTTATTATTGTAACACAGCCCTCTTCACAATATTATTACTATGAACCCAGGAATAACGAGGGCTATGAAATACTGTTATAGAATTCATATGCCTTCCCATTGAGAAATCACTCCACAACTTAAAGATAAATAAAGGAAAAACTAATAATTGTACACAGTTAGAGCTGCCTAATGCACACAAGGGAACCAGACCTAACAGAAACTACCATGGACTTATGTAGTTTCATGACCCTAAGTTACGCTTCAAGTAATTAAACATGTTTTAGAGACAGAAATTCCAAGGTTTGGTTGTTTAGATAAGTGGGAAGAATTATAATATTAAAACATTGCCATAGTCACCCCAAGAGAGACCAGGATGCTTTTCCCAGACAGCTGTCAACAGGATCATCCTTCCTTCCCAGCTGTTAACCAGGGTCCTCAACCCTGCCCAGCTGTTAACCAGGGTCATCTTCTGCCTAGCTGTTAACCAGGGTCCTCCCTCCTGCCCAGCTGTTAACTAGGGTCCTCTTCTCCTGCCCAGCTGTTAACCAGGGTTGTCCCCAACCCTGTCCAGCTGTTAATCAGGGTCATGCTCTCCTGTCCAGCTGTTAACCAGGGTCCTCCCTCCTGCCCAGCTGTTAACCAGGGTCATCCTCTCCTGCCCAGCTGTTAACCAGGGTCATCCTCTTCTGCCCAGCTGTTAACCAGGGTCATCCTCTCCTGCCCAGCTGTTAACCAGGGTCATCCTCTCCTGCCCACCTGTTAACCAGGGTCATCCTCTCCTGCCCAGCTGTTAACCAGGGTCATCCTCAACCCTGCTCAGCTGTTAAGCAGGATCCTCCCTCCTGCCCAGCAGAGTCACTCTGATAAGAGAACTGGGAGCACTCCTTCAGCCAAACTCCATTTTGTGTGACTGAGTACTTCCTCAGCAAGTTTAGAGGATTCTTTTAGCATCAACTTATTACTCCCAGCTCGTCCTGTATCATTTCCATCTTCTACTGGATTTAATTTCCTTCTTGTGTCATTCATCTCATTGAAAAGATGTGTATCTTTTGAAGTAGTTGAGAATGTTTTTTTTTCTGATTTCTTGTTCAACGTGTTCAATTATTGGTATTTTTGGAAAGCTACTGGTTGTTATATACTGATTTTGTATCCTGACGCTTTCTGAAAGTATTCTTATCCCTAAAAGTTTTCTGGTGGAATAAAAAGAATCTTTTAAGTGGACAATCACTTGGTCTGAAAATTGAAATGAGTTGGCCTCTTCCTGTCCTGTCTGTAGCCCTGTATGTCTTTAGCTTGCTTTACATCATTCTGTCTAAAATTCAAGCATTATGTTAAATAAAACAGTTGTTGGTTATAGGGGAAATGCACTGAAATTTCCCCCTTTTGTATAGCGTTGGCTATAGGTTGTTCAAATGCAGTCTTTGTTCTATTGAGGTATATTCCTTCGGGCTTTTGTCATGAGGAATGCTGAAGTTCGACAAAGGGCTGCATGTATTGAGTTGATCATATGATTTCTGTCTCTGGGTATCTTGGGATGCATTACATTTGTTGATTTGTATATGTTGAACCACCCTTGCATAGTTGAAATGAAACTAACTTAATAAATATGCTTGATATGTTCATAAATTGTTGATTTTATTTTTCAAGGATTTTATTGAGAATTTTTGTGTCTATGTTCATCAGGAAAATTGACAATTTTGATTGATTATTCATTTTCTTATTTTTATTTTTTCTCTGATTTTCGTGTCAGGGTAATAGTACCAAGCATACATCATCAGTAGTTTTCTCTCCACTTTATTTTTATGGAACAGTATGAGGCCAGTTTGCTAGTCTTATTTGAATGTTTGGTAGATTATGCATGGATTCAGCCTAGCCCTTCCCAGTGCTGAGACTCTCTGTTGTTTTGAGTATTTTCCCCAGTTTTTTGTTTGTTCTTTTTTTTGTTTGTTTGTTTTTTGAGATAGGATTTCTCTGGTAGCCTTGGCTGTCCTGTAGACCAGGCTGGCCTTGAACTCAGAGTGCTGGGATTAATGGTGCCATCACGCCTGGCATTTCCCCCAGTGAAACCCAACCTTTTAAATTATTCAATAATTATTAATAACTATATTCACTTATAAAAATCACTAACTACTAACCCTACAAATGCCTACAACCCCTATTATCTAACCACTACACCTATTGATAACTATTACAACAATTTTCATAACCTTTTAGAAGGATACAGTCTCTGGAGCAGGACCTCAGTTGTCAGGAACACAGTCATTGCGGTAGACCCTTTAATGCACTTAGAAGTCTTTCTTCTGGAATATCTCAGAGTAGATCCATCAGGGTTAGTTGGCTATGGCGGTTTTACCTTAAATAAGGCTTGAGGCTTTCTTCTCTCTGGGAGACCTCAGCCGTCTGTAGGCCAACTTATTTCCTTTGTATCAGCAACTCTGCCGCTCTGCCTCAGTCTTTAAAGCTGGCCACAGATCCGTTCAGGCCGCTGTTTGGACACGTCAAACCCCTCTAGGCAAAAGTTGAGCCACAGGGTTTAGTCCCTGGCCTTTTGCTGTCTTGCTGAGGTTTTCTCTGCTCACCAGCTTCTTTCTGCCTCAGGGAGATCTGGCCATAGGTCCACCAGCACTTTCTTCGTCAGAGGATACAAACTACTCATTGTCCTTTCTAGCATGAAGACTCAGTAGCATCATGGCTCTCTACCATGGGGCTCATCCACTTGTCCCTAAATAAGATATCTCCTTGTTCCACCTGGCTTTAGCTTAATCTGGGCTCTGTCCACTTAGCAGCTGAAAACAATGTCAGGCCATAAGCCTTGTTTTTAGTCCATAAAGTCTCTCCTTATTTCACCTGGCTTCAACCTTGTTTTTCCACAAGCTGATAAGCTAATTGCCCACAGCCAAGTTGATCTTCATGCCCCGGGTTAAGAGACTGTATCAGAAACCCCTCGATACTTACTAAATCTAATTTATATTAATCTATCTTCCCTTACACCCCAGTCTTTAAATGTGATTTTTATAGTGCATGCCAGAACTGCTACCAAAATCCCCACCGAATCCATTCATCGCAACACAATTGCAGACATCTTTCCATTCATGGAAACACAATTGCGGACATCTTTCCATTCATCGAAACACAATTGCAGACATCTTTAGCCTCATGTTCCACTTTGCTTACTTCACAACTATAACATGACACCCAAGATCTGAACCTGGAGCCCAACCTCCAGACTCCTGGGTTCAGCCTGGGATCCGCTGCTTCCCCAGCAGTCAGCCATGATGTCTGGGCATTCCCCATGTATCCCCAGACTTCAGCACAGTTTACTGGAGTCCTAACTGGTCTGGTCCCTGAGTGACCGCTGGCTGAGAGACTCTTCATGAACTCCATCAGCCTCTGCTCTCACTGTCAGTCTGTTCGTGGCCTCGACTTAATGTTGTAGGTCATGTGGGTCTAAGGTTTTTGCATGTCTTCTAGATTTTCAGCCATATAGATTTCCAAAGTATTTGCTCATCGTCCTGTATTTTATTGGTATCTATTATAATGTTCCTTTTTATCATCTCTAGTTTTAAGAATTTGGATTTCCTTCCTGTTTCTACAATGTTTGCCTAATGGCTTGGCAATATTGTTCGCCATTCCAAGGGAACAATTCTGTTTCGTTGGTTCTTTGTAGAATTTTCATCTGCATTTCATTAATTTATGTCCTAAACTGCATTACTCCTTTCAGCTGCTGGGTTGGGGTATTTTGTTACTGTTCTCCTAAAATGGAGAGCTCCATTACTACTTTCTCTCCCTCTGCCTCTCTGAAACTGGTTGCATTTGGCCAAGGCTAGGATTACAAACATACGCCATGTTGAAATCTCAGGGACAGACTTGATTTTGTGCACGTTAAGTGAGCACTCTAGAGCAACCATGCCACACCTCCAGCACCTTAGAAAGGCCCCATGGCTGCACTGACACTGTTTCCAGCACGCATCCAATCCCACGCATAACATTCATCTCCCTGCTTCACTCTTCCTATTGGACATCTTTATATTTGGGCCGTCTGACTTGTTGGCATGGTGTGGCATGTTCCCCTTTAGTAGAACTATTCCATGCAGCTACTGATACGAACATATTGGGAACAGATGGGAACAGTATACGGTAAGTGGTTCCTCAGTATGCATTCACTACATTAGGAAGTGACATTTACCCTGGTGGGTTTTTTTTTTAACATTTGCCTAATAATATTTTTTAAATGTTTCATTTGGGTCATTTTTTATAATCTAAATTTGAAGATATGTGAATTTGACATTGTTCTGGTACTTGGGGGTACATATTGTCTATATTAACTCTTTTTCTCATAGAAAAATCCAACACTGTAGCCATGATTCACTATTCTTTGGCTGGTATTTATAATAATTTCAATTATGGAAAGCTATGCTGAATAAAATCCAAACTCTATTTATATTTTATTAAAATCAAAGGGCAACAAGATGGCCCAGTGGGTTAAGGTGTTTCCCCAGCAAACCTGATGACTCACGTCTAATCCTGAAGCCCAAATAAAGGTGGAAAGTGGAAACCCATGCCACAAATTTGCCCTCTGACCTCCACACACTCCGTGGTACATGCACGCACATGCACATGAGTGTGTATGTGCATGCACACACACTAGTAATAATAGATAAATATTTAAAATTAAATATAAGGATAGTAAAATCAATAGACTACGGATTTGAATTTATTGCTTTTGTTAGTAAAGAACAACTCTGCAGTTCAGGCATATTGATTGCTACCAGGGTACCCAGCTTAACTTGTACCAGGGTCGGGGAATAATGGAGTTTAAAGACTGGCGATTTGTAGGATGCAAGTGAGAGGACATGGGGCAAGAGGTAGCAGCATTTGAAGATCATCCAACATTTAGAAACCATCCTTAAGAAGGTGAGGGTTGTGTCTGCAGGAACACAGTTATTCAAGTTTGTTGGTTGGTTGGCACTTGCAGCGTGACTTCAGGAAGCAAGTATCTAGCAATGTCTGGCTGGCAAAGAACCAGTGGCTCTGACTGGCTGGACAGATGGAAAACTGCTTTAAGAAGCTAGCAATGAACAGCACTACAGGTTGGTTCCTTCTGAGTTTTTGAGGAAACCTTATCCAGATGTTTTCTCTTTGATTTCTTCTCAAATGAAAATAGCAATGCCTTCTAGAATTACAAAGTGATTATTGGAGTTTGGCTCTGGATGGATTAATGTCTGTCCTCCTGTGTCTCTCCCAGTCTTGTACACACCTGGGCTTTGTCAGAAGCGCAAGCTACACAAGATATTCACTTTCTTCTGGGTTTTGCCTTTAGAGCCTTCAGGGTCATAACATACTAACTACTCATGGGAATATCCCAGTGCCAAAACTCCATGTCTTCAAGAATGTTTGCAGGCATATACTAGTCACAGGACTTGAGAATCCCAAATAAAGAAGAATTACAGCAGTCTGAAAAAAATGCAACCCTTACATAGGATTAGAAACTCAGCACAAAATGTATGAAATTAGTCAAATTGTTTTATATACAAAGTGAAAATAAATCAGCATACTAGATATTTGAACTGTGTATATTGCTATATCTTAAAATTAAGGTTCTTCCCCTAAAGATATCTCAATATTTCACTTCATCATATATGTCTTGTGATATTTTAATATTTAAAATTATTATATTTTATATTTTAAAACAAAATCAAATTTAGCACCTACAAAATTCCTGTGAGTACCCACCTTATACATATAGCATTCCCCATTAACTTGGCATTCATCTCTTGGTATTTATGCCTATGTGTTTTAGATTTTCCCATTTAAGTTTATTGCTCATGCCTAACTGACATGCACCTAGTCTCTGTGCTTGTGTTCTGTCCTGTAACTAGAATTTGTTTTTTAAATCTACTTATTTTATGTTTATGGGTGTTCTCCTTGCATGTGTTTGTGTGCCTTGTGTGTGCAGGACCCATGGGAACCAGAAGAGGGAGCTGGAGTTACAAATGGTTGTGAGTCTCCATGTTGGTGCTGGGAATCAAACTTGGGTCCTATGCAAAACCAACAAGTGCTCTTACCTGCTGAGACATCTCTCCAGTACCCATAACTAGTTTTCACCTAGCTTTTGCCTGATGAGCTCTTTTGTTTTATTGGCTGTCTTCTGAAAAAGCTTTGCATATGCTCAGATACAACTCTTGGTCCACAAACTCATAATCCTATATTTGCCTATTTTAAGAATGAATCTGGGAAGCCGGGCAGTGGTGGCGCACGCCTTTAATCCCAGCACTTGGGAGGCAGAGGCAGGCGGATCTTTGTGAGTTCGAGGCCAGCCTGGTCTACAAAGTGAGTCCAGGACAGCCAGAGATATTCAGAGAAACTCTGTCTCGAAAAACCAAAAAAAAAAAAAAAAAAAGAATGAATCTGGGGACTAGAGAGATGGCTCAGCGGTTAAGAGCAGTGGCTGCTCTTCCAGAGGACCTGGGTTCAAATCCCAGCACCCACATGGTGGCTCACAGCTGCCTGTGATTGCCAGATGTGATGGCGCACACCCTTAATCCTAGCACTTGGGAGGCAGAGGCAGGTGTATCTCCTTGAGTTCAAGACCAGCCTAGTCTACAAAGTGAGTCCAGGACAGCTAGAGATACACAGAGAAACCCTGCCTCAAAAAAACTAAAAAAAAAAAAAAAAGAATCTGACTGTCCTTGTCCTTATCTGGTACTTTATAATGTCTTTACAACTAGTAAATGGATTCAGAGGGAGCAGAGCTGAAATGTTACCAAACTGCTGCTTAACCTTTATCAACAGATGTACTAGAAAATGTTGGTATTTATTAATTTTTCAAAGGAGTGTTTCCGACTCGTGTATAAAAGAAGCAAAGGAAAGTGAAGGGGCACCATGGACTCCCAGAGACTCTCTGACCTCACCAGTATTTGGGACGTCCCCTCCAGAAGCTGCTGGCCTGCTACTGGTGAAGGATGGCCACCGTCTGACTAAAGTGGATCAGGTTGAAAGAAGGTAAAAACTGTAAATTTGCCGGGCGGTGGTGGCGCACGCCTTTAATCCCAGCACTTGGGAGGCAGAGGCAGGCGGATCTTTGTGAGTTCGAGGCCAGCCTGGTCTAGAAAGTGAGTCCAGGACAGCCAAGGATACACAGAGAAACCCTGTCTCGAAAAACCAAAAAAAAAAAAAAAACTGTAAATTCTTTATTTTCTGTGAAAGAACACTAACAGAGATGACCTCTTCTGAAACAAAGCAGAACAGAGTCATCCATGGTCAAAGCAATACCCTGCCAGGGCTGCTGGCAGATGGAGATCCAGACACGTGACCATGGCCAGCAGAGGTTTAATAGGAACCCATCATGAAGCCGGACAGTGCACAGGATAGACCGGTCCTTGGAGGATTTTTCCTCAGAAAAGCAACAGAGAGTTGGGTGACAACCAGTAAAGAAGGTTGTGAAATTTAAGGACATTTCTTTTCGCCTTTTAAAATGAAGCTTTTCAGAAGATATTTGCATGAGGATGAAAATGATCCAGTGTAGGAGACAGTGAGTGGAACTGAAATTTTTATATGATGAAGTGTTTGAAATCTTGATACATTATATCAGGCTAATAGTAAACTGTCATTTGAGTTTGTGTATACAGAGAGAGAACTAGATAGAGACAGAGAGACAGAGAGAGCAAGATTGTTCATGCTAAAATGGATCAGAATTGGAAGGCTACTATATTTGCCAATTGGAATGATGACCTAAAACTAAACTGTGGGGCTATAAAGATGGCTTGGTGGTTACAAGTGACTGCTCATCTAAGGGACCCAAGTTTGGTTCCCAGAACCCACACAGACGGCTAACAGCAGCTGTAACTCCAATGCCAAGGTATCAGATGACTTCTTGTGACCTCCTTGTATACCCCACCCTGACACAGGAAACATACACACGCAGAGAGACACACACACAGACACAGACACACACTGACACACACACACACACACACACACACACACAGATTCACAATTTAAAAATCGCCATCATTCAAGAAGAGTACACCCTTAATCCCAACACACTAGAGACAGAAACAGGCAGATCTCAGAGCTCAAGGTCAGCCTGATACAAAACAAAGTCTAAATAGAGAAAAACTTCGATCCAGGAGTGGTGGAACACATCTTTAATCCCTTCAGATGGGAACCACAGGTCTCTGATCCCAATAATTAGAATGCAGAGACACACACATAGGATTTGGAAGGACCTAAGGTTAAAAGCTACTTACAAAAGGCCCAGTCAATACAAACAAATTGTCCTTTGAGATCTCAAAATATATACACTAAAGCTGGTTTAGCTCCAAAATAACAAAATAATTTCTTCTTTAACCCAGATTGAAAGATAACACTTTATATACTGTCAAAAAACCAAATTTGCTTCAGGAGAAATATTACCTAGCCCCCCCCCCCCAAAAAAAAAGAGGGTAATTGTCCCAGAGTTAGGATTAGGGCAGGGCTCTGTTCTTATCTTTCCAGGAGAATCAAAGAATCCATTCAAGGAACCCAGGGACAACTGGACAACGGAAACCTCAGCAGAAAACAGAATCAGACACCAAAGAAGACGAGTGACCCAGTTGATTCAGCCTGACAGACTCCCTCAATAGCTGTCTCCATCAAAAGCCTACAACCACAACAACTCAATATCGCTAAGACCGTTCAGCTCTACACAAAGCCCCAGCCAGAACCTCAGTAAAGCCTGGAAGATCAGCTTCTGCCTACAAACTCCTTAGGACATCTAAACAGCTGAGAACAGAAGGACTGAACATAAAAGGATTGTACTAACATTTTTAACCATTTTTCCATTTTGGTTTGGGCCCCAAACAGTTTTACTACGACCCAAATCAGCAGGAAGTCATTTTAAGAGTGCGACGTCCCATGCCCGGAGGGTGGGAGGGTGTTTCTCCGCCCCCCCCACCCTTTTTGGTTATTTGAAGGATAACTGAAAACTCTGTTATTTAGGGGAAGAGATTACAAGTTGTTAAATGGTCCTGTTTAATGGGTTTTGGAGGTTAGACCCAGGGACTTCCTTCTTTCCCTTTTCTGTATCCTTCTTTATCTCCTATGTAGGAATGCACTGACTTGAGAAAACTGAGACATAGACATAGCACAGGAAGGACCAAGAAGAAGGGACAGATTATTGAATATGCCCTTATACCTTTGTATATTGATACAAAATTAGTAGTATATTTGGCTAAAGTGGTATTGACCATTGTTTATTGTGCAAAAATAAGATTGTATTGGACTACATTGGTATTGATCTTTGTATATTGATACAAAATTAAGATTATAGTTGGCCACAATGGTATTGACCCTTGTATATGGACGTAATATTAAGACTGTATTGGGCTACATAGGCATTGATCTTTGTATATTGATACAAAATTAAGAGTATATTTAGCCACATTTGAATAGATCTTTGTATATTGATACAAAATTAAAGGTAACGCTTCCTAATGGTATCGTACCTAGAGATACTTAAAAATGAAATGTGAAGCTCTGGCCTCTTGATACCAACCGTCTTAAACTGTTTAGGATAGTTAAGAAAAACAAACTCCTAGTCATGCAAGCATGTCACTTTGTTAGCTACTATGACAGTCTATCACAGATATTCTCTAAGCTACTCAGTAATCAAGTTGTTAAGAGACAAGCAACATTTGCTTATCTAAATACAAGAGATGGATAGGGCATCTTCAAAAACCCCAAGAGATCTGCAGAATATGGCATTCAAAGATGTTGTCTTAAATTAAGATTTTTTTTGATATCAAGACATATCAGCTCCTGACAGCACTCCCTATTCTACTCCAAGTAGAAGATAAGCATCGAAGAATCTCCAATGTGATATGGTTGAATTAGTGGCAAGCCTATCTCTTGGCATGAAAAAACTCCTTGCTTAAACTGCAGACAGACTGCTGTCCAAAAAGAACAAAACTTGGTAGCAGGGAAGTCGACAGCCTAGCTCTGCCAAGACAGGGTAGGTAAGTCCTTCATAATCCCTGCTCTACAATAAATGTCTGTCAGAGAAACAGGACCAAAAGACTGAAGACTGATGCTGGAATGTATGGAGAGAAAATGGGAACTGTCCAGGCAGTCACTGGTTTGTCATTTCTTAGTATTGGAAGCTTCAGGCCCTGCACTTCCTATATAATCAGATATATTTATCCCTCTCAGGTCTCTGAGGTGGTTGAAGAATAGACAGCTAGAGTCTCATAGTTAAATTTTGAGTTGCTTAGGAATCAAGAGGGCGTTCTAGATCTAAGAAGATGGTTATAATAGTGATGCAAGTTAGTATGAAATCTAAGTCAGTTATAGAACTTTAAACTCATGGAGATGGTTAGATGGTAGAATGTTAAAGTCAGGGGCCAAATATGTATGAACTGGACATTGGGAAGGTATACTGGGCCATTTAACTCTCATAAATGTGGCATATTTATTTCTGCTGTTTTGTATAGTATTTACTGTTATAAGAGAAGGAACCATTTGTTGGACTGAAAGGGGAAGCTGTTGGGGGGAAGAGGGTGGAAGGGTGGGACAGGAAGGGGGAATAGGGAAGGGTTTGTGACTGAGATGTAACTTGAAGAAAAAAAATAATAAAGTATTTAATAAAAAAAAACTATGATGACTCAGAAGATGGAACAGAACCAATGGTGCCAATTGTCAGTGAATAAACACGGTGTTTTACTAGAAAAAAAAAAAACAAGGCTGCAATACACAGTCTATAAAGTTATAAAATAACACAGAGTACTAAGACACTTCGGCACACTGAGAACTTAATTGCTCTTGGCGTGTCTGAAGGGTCATCGTGAGCAGCAGTGTGTGTGTAGGCTGCCCTTGAATGTGAAGTTTCTTGGTTTGAAGGTGGTTGTTGCACTCTGGAGATGGGCAGAGTTTCCCTCGTGTGTAGTAGCTAAGTAAACTGCTAACTGTGGTGGAGATTATTAGAGTTGAATAATCATCAGGACATATGGAACCATCTTCCATACGTACAACAGTACCAACAGCGCTGTTGCTGTGCTTGAGAGCTGAGCAGGTGATGAGCAGCCAGTTAGGCTGATAAAGACACATGCTGAAGAGTTTTTAAACCGTAACTTCTTTTTATTGAAAGTAGAATGACAAGTTTGTCTATATAGAGAGTCCTTTTTTCAGTCCCCTAAATCCTATTAGTTTATCCATGTGCTTCATGTTTTAATGAAGGCATCAAACCTAGGACCTTGTACCTGTTAAGCAGGCTGAGCTCCAGCCCATCGAACAGTCTGTCTAAGCCACTCAGTCTGACCTTGAAATCACTCTGTAGTGCAGGCGGGTTTAGAACCTGTGACCTTCACACTGACTCCTGCACAGCTGAGTTTACAAGCCTATAATGCTACACCAACTTCAGCCTTTTGTTTAACTGCAAGACTCTGAAGTTACTGTCTGTAATAACCAAAATGACATACAAAAAAGGATTCATTTGCTGACACATCACTTTATAATTTACATTGCTTTCACAGTATGCTGTGGCATGTGGCATTTATGATTTGAACAATACAGCCCAACCCCGGAAGTTCCAAGGTTTACTTCTGGGTTGGTTGGCTCTCTGTGCCACTCACACAGTGGCTTTCCCTTCCGTTGCCTCCATCCTTCCTTTACAGATTATCTAGTGTGTTATCACACGGACTGTGAGGGTAAGGGCGGCCGTGACACACACAGGGTGCTTAAGAGTACCGTGCACCAACCGCACGGTAGACAGAGAGCTAACTCAGCTGGGCTGAGTTAATCCTCTGGATTGGAGACATGACTCAGCTGGTAAGAGCACTGGCTTCTCTTACAAGATGGTCCCAGGTTTGAGTACCAGCTCTGAGGGCACCAGACACCCATGTGGCCATACATATGCAGGCAAAACACTCATGCTCTTTAAATAGATAAGTAAATATTTACAAGGGGGGTACCTCAGAGGAAGACTTAAGTAATTTTTTTTCCTAAATGAGTTTTTGTGCCTATAATTATGATTTTTGTCTTTTCACGACAATAAGAATGAAACCTTATGGCAAAATGATAATTTTTTCCTTTGGCTTTACTGAAAAACTTCAATCTAAATGTAATTCTTCATTACAATGTTAGTAGTGTTCTAGTTCCATGTCTGTTGTTAGCATAAAATACCCAGGCAACAAGCAACTTAGGGGGAAAAGGGCTGATTTAGCCACAATTCCAGGCTGCAATCCATCACCGTGGGGCTGTCACAGTGGTAGGAACTTGAGAAGGCTGGTCCCATCACACCCACATTCAAGATCAGAGAGAGGCATGCATGGATCCTTGAATTCAGTGCCCCCTCCATACGTCTCTATAGTCCAGGATCCACTGCATGGGGAATGGTGCCGCCCACCATGGCCTGAGTCTTCCTACATCATTTAATGCATAATCAAGACTGTCTGCTACAGACATGACCTCAGGCCAGCCTGATCTAGAAATCCCTCATTGAGACTCGCTTCACAGGTGACCCCTAGAGTTGGGTCAAGGTGATAATTAGAACTATCACAAGTGCTATTATTCTTTTTTTTTTTTTGGTTTTTTGAGACAGGGTTTCTCTGAATATCTCTGCCTGTCCTGGACTCACTTTGTAGAACAGGCTGGCCTCGAACTCACAAAGATCCGCCTGCCTCTGCCTCCCAAGTGCTGGGATTAAAGGCGTGTGCCACCACCGCCCGGCTGCTATTATTCTTTGTCCTTTAAGTTTAACTTCTGTTTATAGTTGAATCCACTTTATAGAACATGATTGCACTTTATATCAAATATCGTGGACATGTGAAGTAAATTACAACTGCAGAGATTTATATAAAAAGACAGTATGTGTTTTGTATATTTAACATCTGCCTGAAAGATTTTATTTTATTTTATTTTATTTTTCAAGGCTGACAAAGAGACAAGCTAAAGAAAAGCACAAGGTATAAATGAATTATCAGAAACATAGTTTGATTGGTTGTAGGAGTACAGCAGAGCCTGGGGAACCTGGGCTGCAGACTGAGTGGCCTCACACCAGGAAGAGTTAGTTAGTTACGACTGCCACAGCTGCATCGGCACCCTGATAACCCTGAGCTGCAGGGATGTGAACCTGCAACCTCCCGCTGCCCATCCCCAGTGCTGCCCACCCCAACCTAGCACCGTGGGTATCGGGCAGGGAGTCTGGCCTGTGAGTCCTCACATGAGTAGCGTCCGTCCTACGAACATAGTCGTGGCAAGAAAGGTTTTGGAAGCAGCACTGTTTTGTTAGGAGAAAACGAGAGTTTGGTCGAGAGGAATGACCAAGGACAGTGTTTCTGTGTGCCCGGCTGCCAAATAGAGTCGGCCCAGGAAGCCACTTCTCCCTGAAGGCAATGGGGACTGTGGCGTTTGGTGCTGAGGAAGGAAGGGATGTGGTGGATGCAGATCTTCAGGTCCTGGTAGTTTCAGTTCAAGACAGTAAATACATACATAGCAGATCTCATCCGTTCTAGACACCGTCCACGTTCCAGGCTCCTTCACACAATTCACCTGCAAAATTAGCAGACTCATGAGCCTGGGTTGGGGGGGAAGAATGAGGAGTTAAAGGATGTTCCCAAATTCAGATGAACAAGGCTGACAAAGGTCCAAAGTCAGGCAAAGGTTTCCAGTTTCTACATCAGGTGACCCTATGGGCATCCAGTACAGCGTCCCAGCCCACTGTGCAGGAATTAGTGATGAAGGGGCATTGAGAACCAAGGTACAGAAGATCAGGTTAAACCGTGAGACCAAGTATGTAGCTGGGCTGTAAGCCATGATTCTTCAGGGGCCGCCTCCTTGTCTGAGACAGAGGAAGGCAATGAAAAGGATGAGGAAAATCAAATGAGACCTGAAGTTGGTAACCACCCCAAAGTCCATCCTGTTGAAATTTGAGTTACCAGCACCGATGCCCAGAGATCCCCAAACCAGGGATGGCAAAGAGAAAACAAGCTTGTTCACTAGCTCTGTGGGCTCATCTGGTAGGCTAAGCAAAGGCAGGCTTACCCTCTCCACATCAACACGACAGGAATTGAAACCCAAGCAGCAGCAAAGGGAAGTATTAGACACAGAGCTGCCAGTGCCTGCCTTTTGCCTGGTACCTAGATAACTAGAAACAACTGCTTTCTCTATATACATGTGAGGTGTCGGTTATTTATACTGAATCCTAACTTGTACTGAATACTTAATTCATCCAGACATGGTGGCGCTCGCCTTTAATTCCAGTGCTCCGGAGGCAGAGGCAGGCAGATCTTTGTGGGTTTGAGGTCAGCCTGGTCTACAGAGAGTTCCAGGACAGCCAGGGCTACACAGAGAAACCCTGTCTCAAAAGAAAAAAAAAAAGAATACTTAAGTTGACTTTTTTTTTTTTTTAAGTAACTGTCGAGCTGGTGAGGTGGCTCAGTGAGGAAGCATGCTTGCCAAAAATCCAGGTGGCCAAGTTAGAACCCTGGAAACCATGTAAAGAGGGAAGGCAAGGACACACTCCATAGAGTTATGCAACGTCTCCACATGCATAGCATGGCAGCTTTATTGTATTACGTACAATAATACATATTTTAATTAAAGTAGCTTTAAGCAACTGTTAATATTAGTCTTAGTAATAAACAAAAAGTATCAAAACATTATTTCATTGAGATGTTATCAAAGACAATATGATGTTGTATCACCTGAAATATATTATGGAGGTAAGGTAAAAAGACTTTTGTAAAAGAGTATGTTTCAAAAAAGAAATTAAGAAATAGGAGATATAAGGGCCAGGTGTGGTGGCACACACCTTTAATCTCAGAGGCAGGCAGATCTCTGGGAATTCAAGGCCAGCTTGGTTTCATCGCAAGTTCTAAGCCAGCTATAGCTACATAATGAAACTTTGCCTCCAAATTAATTATTAATAAACAGGAGATGTTAATCAGGGTATCATTTGACAGAATAAATTTTATCTAGAATCATTCACATTTCTACTTATGCACTTTCAGTTTTAAACCACCACTTCTGGGTACTTACTACATTGCTATATTTGCTACATAAATTTGGGGGACATTTTTGAAATATTGCTATTTTACAGACAGAAACCCAAGTAAATGAAATGGAAGAAGCTAACAGTGGAAGTCAGCCTTCTTCAACAGCCTCAGGCAGTGGTGAGTTGCCCCGTCCTTGCCAGGAGTCCATCTGCTGCTAAGTGGGCATCTTTTTTTTTTTTTTTTTTAAAGATTTATTTATTATGTGTACAGTGTTCTGCCTACAGGTATATCTGCAGGCCAGAAGAGGGCACCAGATTTCATTATGGATGGTTGTGAGCCACCATGTGGTTGCTGGGAATTGAACTCATGACCTCTGGAAGAGCAGCCAGTGCTCTTAACCGCTGAGCCATCTCTCCAGCCCATTAAGTGGGCATCTTGACAGGGCCTGTGCAAGGGCTCTGGGTGAACAGGAGGCCTCTGCTGTATTTGGGTCTCACTTTTGCAGCCTCAGTCCTGAGTCACAAAATGCTGAAGTGTTTGAGTTCTGGGCGCACAAGAGATGCCCTCTACACCACACTAGACAGAGAGAACCACTTCAAACTCCCAGCTAAAGAGCTTTTTGGCCTCCTGCTTCGCACAGTGTGAGAGGCATTAGAGGCCTGGTTCATCTTGCTATGTAACCTTAGAACTCTACCTCCTCGAACCTCGATTCCCTCTGTCACTAGAACGGTCTATTTGGAAAATTCGCCCAGCTGTCACTTCTCACTGGTAAAAGCTCGCTCCTCCAGCTTTTCATGGATCTCTCTTCTGCACCCTGCTCCTTAGATGTTTGTTATTGTAACAGGACCTTGTGTTTCAGTAACTCTGCTAAAGTCGTCTTTACCAAAATAAATTACATATATGTAAAGTGCGCCACGTGCCTAGGTGTCTGCATGTATAAACACATATGCACCACCATTGTCAACATGGGTAACAATAAATCCTTCCTTCACAGACATTTCCTCAACTGCCTTATGTTCTTCCCTTATTAAGAAGCTACCAATTCATCTTGCAAAGTACTTGTATCATTTTCCACTCACATTACCACTATATGAGAGTTAGAGCATCCAGTTCCTCTGTGTTGTTACATAGTATTATCAAGGTCTTTTTCATTTCCACCATTCTAGTAAGTGGCTATTGTGTATATCAGTGTCTTTTTTAAAATATATTTTTCATAATTCTTTTTTATGTTTATTTTTTACTTCAGGTTACATCTCCATCACAGCATCCTCTTTCTTTGAGAATTTCATATGATGTATTTTGGTCATATTACTCACCCTTCCCCAGCACCTCCCATAACCACTTTCCCCTTCATTCCCCCCAGCTTTGAGTTTTGCCCCCCTACCCCCATGGAGTCCAGTGTATTGTGCATTTAGTCTTGGGAGTGGGGGCTGCCCTGATATGTAGACAGCCTACCAGGGGTCCCATCATTAAAGAAAACTGACTCTTTTTCTCTCTCCACTGCTATCAAATGCCAATAGCTCCTCAACAAGCAGTGAGATTTTATGTCCACCTTCCCCCTTCTGATACTGGGATTTTTTTTTTCTGTCTTGAGCTTATACAGGTCTTTTGCATGCTGTCACAACTACTGTAACTTCATATGTGTAACTGCCCTGCTGTGTCTGGAAAATCATGTTGCCTTTGCTGTTATCCACAACCTCTGCCTCTTAGAATTTTTCTAACCCCTCTTCCTTGAAGATCCCTGAGCCTTGTGGGAGGGATGTGATATGTATGCCCCATTTAGGGCTAATCACTCAACAGTCTCCTGTTCTCTGCTCGTTGACTATTTGAGAGTCTGTATTAACCACATCTACTGCAAGGAGAAGCTTCTCTAACAAGGGTAGAGAGATGTTGTTCTGATTTATGTGCATAGCAGTAAGTCAACAGTAGTCATTTAAATATGCCCATTTAGTAGAATCATAGTGTTAGGTTCTTCCCTTGGGCTTATGACCTACCTGGTCCCTTTAACAGTGCCAGGGTTGGGGGCTGGAGAGATGGCTCAGTGGTTAAGACCACTGGCTGTTCTCCCAAAGGATCCGGGTTCAAATCCCAGCACTCGGGAGGTAGAGGCAGGCCGATCTCTGTGAGTTCAAGGCCAGCCTGGTCTACAGAGTGAGTCCAGGACAGTCAAGGCTACACAGAGAAACCCTGTCTCAAAAAACAACAAAACAAAACAAAACAAAACAAAAAACCAGTTCCAGGTATGGATTCCATCTCATGGCGCAGACCTTACATCCAATCAGAATGTGTATGGCTAATCCTATGCCAACCATGCCACTATTTCACCAGTGGACATATCTTGCCAGGCTAGTCACTGCAGCTTGCAGGGTGCACAGCTGGGTGAAACTGATAACCCCTTTTCTCCTCCAGAAGCATCCATGGCACCTTGTAGCACCACGAAAGCTAGCCAATAGGGATGAGATTTCCTCATTGAATACCAGCTTGATTTTTTTCCCTGTTCTATTATCCAAGTTTTCAACAATAAGGTCTTACTGTCAAGCTCTGGTGGGTAATCAAGAGTATTGGCAGTAGAGTGTAAACGTGAGCCCATTGGCCAACAACTCAAAAGGAGGTAACCCATTCCCACTACTGGGATTTGTAAACACAATATTAAGCTTCTTTCTTTAAGAAAATGTGTTTATTTTCTATTTGTATAATGTTTGTGTGTGTGCAGTTCTGGGAATTAAACCTAGGGCTGTGTGCATGCTAGGTGTGGGTTGTACCACTAAACTGTATCTCCAGCTCTCTGGGTACTTGTTACTTTGAAAGAATCTTGGTAAGTTCCTCATCTGACCTTGAACTCCCATTTTGGCTCAGGTATTAAATGGCTTTTGATACTTCTGCCTCTTTGGTAGCTGGGGGTACAGACCAGTGCCATTGGTTTCCTTTTCTGTCACTGTGATAACCCATGCAAATGAAAGCAACCTGGGTTTATTTCAGCTCACACCTCTAGGTCACAATCTCACATGAAGGCAAGGCAAGGCACCTGGAGTCAGGAACCATGGAAGAGTAATGTTGCCGACTTACTGACTCTCTCCCGGCCTCATGTTCAGCTAGCTTTTCTGTATACATCCTCATGTTCAGCTAGCTTTTCTTTATACATCTTCATGCTCAGCTGGCTTTTCTTTATGCAGTCTGGTGGCGAGACCCACAGCAGGCAATGTCTTCCTGCATCAATGAACAAGCAAGGCCATGCCCCTCAGAATGCCCATGGGCCGATCTGATTTCTCAGCTGAGATTTCCTCTTCCCAGGTGACTTCAAGTTGTATAAAGTTGACAATAGAAACTAACCACACACTAGGCCTGTGTTGTATATCTCCTCTAGTAAACTGTCTTCTTTTTTTGATACTTTTAACCAATATTTATTAAATTTTAATCATTAAATCCCAATACGGTTTCTTTATCATCAGGGAACATATTTCTCATTGCTTAAGTTGTTTTGACATAATAATCCTTAATATGAAGGTTTACCCCTGATCTTAGCATGAATATTAGCATAATGAAGCATGCTCAGGCTCCACACTGTCCCACTGTCTGCTCCATCCCTTACTGAGTAAGTGGGTTTAGCATTTCAGGTGGTGTCTGTGAATGTCTTTGGACCCTATGGTCAAATTCTGTGTCTTGTATTTGTAAACTGTGTCTGGATGCACAAACTGGGCAGGATGCACTGTCTGGATTGTGTCCCTCCCCAGTCCACCTTGATCTTGTTCATATGCAGATAGCCAGAGTTGCTGTGAACTCATGAGTGCAAAGGCCCTGACACATATAGAACTAAAATGCATTTAAAAAATCTATTTTTACATGTGTATGTGTGTATGCCTGAATGTATGCATGGCCACCATGTGAGTGCAGGACCAGCAGAGGTCAGAAGAGGGCATCAGATCCCCTGAAACTGGAGTTGAACCATATGGATGCTGGGAATCCATCTCCCATCTTCTGCAAGATCAGCCACTGCCCTGAACCTCTGAGCATTTCTCCAGCCCTTAGGCAGTTGTTGTCATCTGTCATTGTTGCGGTCATTGCAGGGCATCATTGTAGCTTACTTTTTATTTAGGCGGGCAATCTGTCTTTCATCTGAAGTCTTCACTCATGTTAATTCTACATAATTAGGGAGAGATTATATTGACTCTTCAATAACGTTTTACTGGGCACAGGAGTGGCAACCCCTGACAATCCAAAATTTACAAGTCTCTTTGACTTCTAAAAGAGAACCGCTAGGGGACTGTTGTTGAATGGACTTCTTAGTGATACAGGAATGAGCAGAGATTCTGGGTGGTTAGTGTAGAAAGGACGTGAGAGCTATGAGAAGCCATTTGGACTGCAATCGCCAATTTACCTGAGAGACAAACTGCTCTCCTGAGGTGGCTGGCATTCAAGGTGTAGCTAAGCAGATTCCTTCACGCCAGGGCTTCCAGCAGGAAAGCAAGAGGTGATTTTGAGGTTGCTGCAGCAACCTTCTACAACAGAAGAATGTGGCTTATTTTAACCTTAGTTTATATTTGTCTTGACTTCAGGTCATACCGCTTTGGGACAGAACTATATTCATAACTTTGATAAACTGCTTGTTATGGGCCTCCCATGTTTTCTTTTTTTTCATGTTTTCTTTTTTTAACAGATTAAAAAATAAACTGTTTTATACGTGTTTTAGACATCCATCTTATGTTTTTCCAATATTCCTATGGCATGTGGTTCTGTGAATTTTTCAGACTGTGTGAAAGCTCAAAACAACTCAAAAACCACAATGTAAATACAAACCAACACTGTTCAAGCATGCCTCGCTCGGGTTAGCTGTACTTAAGTCACCTGCCATTGTGCGGTTTTCAATCAATTCCTATTGATTTGGATTTGTTTTCTATCCCTGTGATAAAACACCATGATCAAGGCAACTTATAAAAGAGTGTTTAGGGGGCTGGAGAGATGGCTCAGTGGTTAAGATGGAAGAACAACCAGTGGGTTGTTCTTCCAAAGGACCTGGGTTCAAATCCCAGCTCCCACATGGCAGCTCACAGCTGTCTGCAATTGCCAGGTGTGGTGGTGCATGCCTTTAATCTCAGCACTTGGGAGGCAGAAGCAGGTGGATCTCTGTGAGTTCAAGGCTAGTCTGGTCTATAGAGTGAGTCCAGGACAGCAAAATTTAATTTTTAAAAAGTTGCCTCTCATGAGTCTACCTCTCTTCGAATTTCAATGTGGGATACATTTAAGTCACAATAAACAGCTTGACCTTTCCCCCTTCCTTCCTCTTTTTATGACAACCTCAAGTCCCCCCTGACCCAGGTGTTGGGCAGGACTTTTCTGAAAGACCACATTGTATTATGATATGACCATGAGCCTATGGGGCCCAGGGAATAGAATGTGGTCGTTTGAATGAGAACGACCCTCACAGGCTCATATATTTGAATAGCTGGTACCCACCCCCAGTTGGTGGAACCGTTTGGGAAGGATTAGGAGATGTGGCCTTGTTGGAAGAGGCATGCCACTTTGGGTGGGTTTTGGGGTTTAGAAAGTCTCACCCTGTGCCATTCCCAGTGTGTCTTTTTTTGCTCTGCCTCTTGGTTATGTCTCAGTATGTCATCTCTCAGCTACTGCTCCAGCACCAGGCCTGCCTGCCTCCTGCCAGGTTCACCACCATGATGGTCATGGACTCTAACCCTCTGATAGTAAGCTCCAAATTGAACACTCTTTTTTTTTTCAAGACAAGATTTCTCTGTGTATACCTGGCTGTCCTGGACTCACTCTATAGACCAGACTAGCCTTGAACTCACAGAGATCCACCTGCTTCTGCCTCCCAAGTGCTGAGATTAAAGGCATGCACCACCACACCTGGCAATTCCTAACACTGTGACGGTTTAATTCATTTCCTCACATTGTGGTGACCCCCCCCAACCACAGAATTACTTTCATTGCTACTTCATAACTGTAATTCTGCTGTTTTATGAATCACAATGTAAATATCTGATGCACAGAATATCTGACCCTGTGAAAGGGTCATTCAACCCCCCTCAAGAAGTTGCGACCCACAGGTTGAGAACCACTGTGCCAACCATTATACCCTGACTTCTGAGCAATGCAGCTGGTCTGCTGGGAATGGACACCTCCCCGCATTCTGTGAGCACTGCAGTTTCCTGGAAGGTTTACAGCTGTTCTCATCAGTCACAGATACCTTCCTGGCACAAGCGTTTTTGTCATACTCCACTAATGCTGAAGGGGCCTCAGCAGATGTGCTGCGTTCTCCCACAGTGCTCTCTTCCCTCCTGCGTTCTGTCCTGGGGGTCTCCACAAGCCTCAGTTTACCAGATGCACTTTCCTCGACAGAGAGTCCAGAAGACTCCTTCCTTCTTCCCTTCCATCAGTTCCTTCCCTTTGTTTTCTGGCCTGGACCCTCTCTTTACCTTTATTCATCTGTTTTCTGGCCGCCATCGATCATTGTCTTTATAATCCATTATCTTAATAGTTCTCAATGAAAATATTTTGGCTGTTTTGGTTTGTTGTTTTGTGCTGAAAATGAGATCAGTACCTGTTTCAGCATCTGGGATGGAAGCAGAGTATAACAGCGTAACTGATTCCAGCTCATCCTCCATTTCTCAATGTAGCTTCTTCCTCCTTGGGACACCCTACCTTGAGCCCATTTAAGATCAGTTTTCATAGGTGGTCGTAGAACTGTTTTCTTACAGTGTCGATGTGAATATACAATACTTACTCATTTTGTGTCTATTCTCCCCTAGATTTGAAACTAAACAAAAGCAAAATGTATTAGTCAGAGTTCTCTAGAGTAACAGAACTTACAGAAAGAACGTATTTCTATAAAGGGGATTTATTAGAATGGCTTACAGGTTGTGGTCCAGCTCGTCCAACAATGGCTGTGTACCAACAAAAGGTGCAAGAATCCAGTAGTTGTTCAGTCCATGAGGCTGGGTGTCTCAGCTGGCCTCCAGTATATGCCAGAATCCCAGAGAAGTATGTTCGAATGCCAGTGGAGGAATGAGAGCCAGAGCAGGGAGGCAATGAGCTAGAGAGTGTCCTTCTTCCATGTCCTTTATATGGGCTTCCAGCAGAGGGTGTGGCCCAAATTAAAGGTGGATATTCCCATCACAAACGATCTGGATTAAAGGTGTGTCTTCCTACATCTGGATCTGGATTAGAAGTGGGGCTTCCTACCTCAAATTATTTAGTTAAGAAAAAAATCCCTCCCAGGTGTGCTCAGCCTTTTGGGTCTTTGTTAATTCCAGATGTAGTCAGGTCGACAACCAAGCAGCCATCACCCAGGGTCTCGTTGGTTTTATCTGCAGAGTTTAGCACTGTGTTCTTTATTGCGGGTACATGGTGCTTCTTGCTCAGCATATGAATGATTGAGCATGAGAATGTAGTCCCTGTGCACAAAATACACTCGTGGATAATTCATTCTCATCCTATCCTCTCTCATGCAGATTATAGCAGCCTGTTGAAGCTCTGGGATATGACTCGTTCATATGAAAGACTAACAGAGCTTAAAAATAGTCACTATGAACTACTTACAAGAAAATTTGAAGACGTGGAAGATAAAGCTAGTGGCGTGCAGAGAGAGTAGACAGAAATTAAAAAAGTAAAATCCTGGTTACCGCGCAAGGAAGTGGAGAGGGAAGAACTTCGCCCTCTGAGGCATGATCTGCTAATTGTTTCTTTATTCATATTTGTATTTTTACTTTACACATATGTGTGTCTGCCTACAAGTGTGTCTTTGCACCATGGGCATCCAATGCCCCAGAGGCCAGAAAAGGGTGTCAGATTGCCTGGCACTAGAGTTTCAGGTGACTGTGAGTCACCGTTTGGGCGCAAGCAATCCAAACTACGTCCTCAAAAGAGCAGCCAGTGCTCTCAATCACTGCGCCATTTCTCCAGCTCCGTGACACCTTAGCTCTAAAGAAACATTTGAACTGCCATATTGCATTACACATAGGCAGTGGGGTTCTTTAATTGCTGGCTTACAGTCTAGTATCCTAGAAGAAGAAAATTGTCAGTTTTGTGGAGTGTGGAGTTATTGAGGGAAATGCAACCATTTCATTTGGGCATGATGAACATTTTAAGTAAGTAAATTCACAGTCTTCAGAACTGGAATTCAAGCAGCTATATGCTCAGCCCTGTCATTCACTCAGGAATGAGAACTTGTGGTCATTTTCATATTTTTTGTTATAGTTAATGCTGCAAGAAACACCATTTGGACTTCATCTTCTGAATTTCTAAATATTTTGAAAGCTCCATCCATATACAATTACTTGTTCGAAGTATAGAACTTTTTTTTTTAAAGCTTGGATCAATATATCTTACTTGTTCTAAAGGAAGCTTAATATTCATTTATAGCTCCACTCAAAGAGTATGAAAGAATCATTATCTCACAACTCAAATATCCTTACACTTATACAATTGTACTCTTTAATTAATTACTGCTTTACATTGCCAGAGACCCAACAAAGGTAGTCGTGAATGACAAGCCTTCTGCTGATAAACTAGACCCCACCTATACTTTTGCTAACACAAATAAACTAAAAAGAAAATAGAGACCACTGGCTCCTTTATTCCACATGTCTCTTTCATACATTAATAAAATTAATCCAAACTTCTATGTTAAAGAACAACTAAGGGCTAGAGAGATGGCTCAGCAGTTAAGAGCACTGGCTGCTCTTTCAAAGGATCTGGGTTCAAATCCCAGCATCCACATGACAGTTAGAAACTGTCTATAATGGCTGGCCATGGTGGTGCACACCTTTAATCCCAGCACTGTCTGCCCAGATAAAAGTAGTTCATTAAAACTACATTTGTACCAGGCATGGTGGCACACTCCTTTAGTACTAGTACTCGGGAGGCAGAGGCAGGCAGATCTCTGTGAGTTCAAGGCCAGCCTGGTCTACAGAGGGAGCCTAGGACAGCCAGGGCTACAGAGAAATCCTGTCTAAAAAAAACTCATTGCTATTAAATGATCAGATCACGGATTGTTCACAAAAGACTATCAAGCTTCTTAATAATAAATAATATTAAGACATGCTTGAAGTGTTAGGAGCAAACAGAGTGAGAGATAACGTATAGTAGATTCATCCTTCCGGTCTTGGTTATAGCCACAGACAGACCCTACTATGTGAACATATGGAGGAGGTGTCTACAATACAAATCATTTTGGGGCACATCTGGCACATGTTATGGTGATTCAGTTTCATTTCAAGTCAATTTATGCAATTGTTTGGAAGGGTAATAAATCAAGAAGATTATTTCTTAGTGTAATGAAATCACAATGAACATTGTCCTTAACATGAGTTGTAATGTGTCTTAATACTTCAGGTTCCCCTTAAAGCAAGATGAGAAGCCAGAAAATGCTGAGTTTATGTTTCAACATAAAAAGATGCAGTTAAAAATAGAAAAGGAGCAAGATGGAAAAAATGTGGAATGGACTCAACACCCCAAAATCAGGACAGTGATTACAGAAGTGAAAGCCATAGAAAATGATTTGAGACAGGTAAATTAGTCGTGAGTAAAATTTAATATTTCTGAGAGTATGATTGATATCAGTTAGATCACTTCGATTTTGTATATGTTTTCAGATAAATAGATGTGACTAACAGAAAATGATCAGAAAACTAGAGGTATTGCTTTCCGGCTCATCGCCATGAAAACAGGAAAGCACGCAGTCGCTCAAGCTTGAGACATGCACCTCATCGACTGGCAGTGTAGTCCTTGGAACACGATGGTTGACCAACACCTTTGTTGACCTAAATGTTGTTACACCATTCATTCTTGCATTGCTTAGAACAACAAAAAAGTTAAGTTTAAGTTAAATTAAGGCATTAATAGCTAAGTTTGAGAATTATAAATCTCGGCATCTATTAGTGGTCGCCAAGTGTTTCCTGGGTGAGGGGAACTGGAGCTTAGCGAACTGCAAGCCCTAAGATGACAGTTCAGTGTTTTATGTTAAAGCATGAGATATCCATGTTTGGATCTGTAGTGAGTCGTGTTAGATCTTTTATAAAGTAGCAGTATCATCCATGCCTGTCTCTGCAGCTGCTTTTGCTCTTTAACAAATTTGCTTATTCAAGCAATTCAAGGGACTCATGCAGGCTGCTAACCATCCTTGCAAAGGTCGCGTCCCTTCAGTGCTTTCTTTTAAGGCTCTGCTGCGATGCTTTGAGGGTATGGGCGCAAACATGTGACTGAACCCTTAGTGAAATGATTCTCTAAGGATGTAAGCCTCAAAAGAACCCTGACTGCAAGTTTCTCAAGAACAAAATCTTATAAGACATCTTATAAGACAGGGTTGGGGCTAATCATCTTTGCAATAAGATTTAGTTGTAACTGCACAAAGCACAAAGGAGGTCTAAGCTGTTTGAGGCATTTAACAATATGTACTTGTGTCATGGAAAAGGCAGAGAATCTGAGCCTTGGGTTTCTGCATGTGATGTACATATCTAGGGAGAGGTTGTGGCAATGCTGGATTGAGTACTCTTTGCCCCCAATGCATAACCAAGGCTTGTCTTGCATTTCTGATCATTCTTCTTGCACTTTCCAAATTACAGTAATGTTCTTAATTTAACTCTGTCTGTGCATCATGACAGTCATAACAAGCTAATCCAAAGAACAGGCTTTCAGTGCTTCCCTTAGAAATCTATCAACAGACAGTAGTCTGAGACAGTGATTTGACCTCCTTCGTGTGCTACTGTGGAGATCTATGTGGAAGTTTAACACTTTAACTGCTATAATAAATAAAATCAATCCAACAGAGTCCCATTTTCCAAGGGCATTCCCTCCTTTAAGAAGACTGCAATTCTATTTCAATGTGCACAACCATCGAAAGCCATGATATTCTGTAATACATGTCATATATTCCTCCACTGTCACATCCTTATTAATTTCAAAATAACCTATACAGAAATGCCAATGCAGTTCTACGATTATTCTTTAAAATATGTTTTTATTCTTAAAAAATTTCATACATGCATAACATGTATTTTTATCATATTTACCTCCCCCTCCTAACTCCTCCTAGGTCAACCACTATCCTCCCATTCCATACAACTTTGCACCCTCCTTTTTTGAAGTAACTCACCAATTCTGCTTGTGCTACCTGTGTACTTATCTGGGGACATTCACTGGAGTATGGCCAACCTAAGGGCTACACCCTTAAAGAAAATTGACTCTTCTTCCCCTCCAAAGCTATAAACTCTCAATGGCTTCTCAGGTCAGGCTTGTGAGGCTCTGTCCCTGCAAGAACGTTGACTGACTTGTTACTGCGCAGGTAGGTCTTGGAGAGACAGCCACAGCTGCAAATGGGAACCCTGCACTTGCTATCTAATAAATCATCATCATGACTGCAATGGTCCTGTCATACCCAGAAGATGCTCTTTTGTAAATAATAATTAACATAAATGTATGCAGAAAACTAATATGGTGGCAGTTTTTCTTTAACCTACCTAGTTCCCAAAATAACACCACACAGAGACTATGATTTACTTACTTAGCCTTGAGCACAATAGCTGGACATTATAAATCTATTCTAACCCTCTAAGCTATCCTAGCTACTTCACAACCAAAATCCGCATAATACTTACATTCGTGGCCTTCTCTGTTCTAGCTCTTTTCTCATGATGTCTCCTGGACCTCTCCTCGTGGCTGAAACCTCCTCTTCTCTCTTTCTCCTCCCCTCTCTGAAATCAGAAGTCCCACCCTATTCTCTCTATTGCCCAGCCATTGGATGGCCAGCTTTTTTTGACAAGGCAGAGAATAAATGGTGAACATGTTTACACAAACTTGAGACAGGAGATTCTTAGAATAAACATTGCAATACCATGCCCAGATAGAAGCCAGATGGTGGGATAGAAAAACCAGCATTTGAATAATACACTGGTAAACTTTACACAGTGCACAGTAGCATTATGCCAACACTCCTTTGCACTGGTCTTTTTGGACCTCTAACTCTTAAAATCTTTCCAACCTCACTTACACAGTGGTCCCTGTACCTTGGGAGGGATGGAGTGTAACGTAGATGTCCCATTTGTGATGGGGACTCCACTGATACTTCTTAAATGCACTTAGACAAATTGTGAGGTTTTGCATGAACAGCCATCCACTGCATAAAGAAACATCTCTAATGAGGTTTGAGAGCTGCACTAATCATGAGTATCAAGATAAACACTTTGAGTCAGTTTGATACTCTGTCCATTTAGCAGAATAATAGTTGTGCGTTCACCCCTTTGATCTATGACCTCCCCAATCTTGGCCAGATTTATAGTACTGGGCATGAGGTTTCACCTGTAGATTAGGCCTTATATCCACTCAGGAAGCAGTTGATCCCACCATAGCATTCATGCCACTATTGCACCTGTGAGCATAGCTTGCCACACAAGTCACTCTTGTATAGCTCCCCGGGTCCACAGCTAGATAATAAGGCTGTTGATAGATCTTTCTCCCAGCAGCCTACATAGCACCTCCATATATACATGAGTTGTCTGTAGGTGTTGGAAACAAAACCCAAGGTCCTCTGCAAAAGCAACAAGTGCTCTTTACTGCTGAGCCATCTTTCCAGCCTCATTTATTATTGTTTCCTTAGTCTTAGTCATTCTGGCTGGGGTAAGTTGAAATCTCAAAGTAGTCTTAATTTGTAATTCCCTGATGGCTTACACTGGTAAACAATTTTCAAGTATATCTCAGCCATTTGTATTTCTCCTGTGAACTCTGTGTTCAATTCCATATCCTACTTTTAAATGGAGTGGCTTGCTTTCTCAATGTTTGAGTTCTTTGTATAATCTAGACTCCAATCCTCTGTCAAATGAATGCATAGCTTGCAAAGTTTTTCTTCCCCTTCTGTAGCTGCATCTGCAGGTGATAAGCAGTTTACAGAAGCTTTTCAATTTCATCTAGTCCCACTTACTGATTGTTAGTCCTATTTTCTAGGCAACCAGGGTCCGGTTAAGAAAGTGCTTGCCAGGCGTGGTGGAGCACACATTTAATCCCAGCCCTCAGAAGGCAGAGTCAGGTTGATAGCTGTAAGTTCAAGACCAACCTGCTCTACAGAGAGAATCCAGGACAGCCATGACTACACAGAGAAACCCTGTCTCAAAAAACAAAAACAAAGACAGAAAGTTCTTACCTGACCCTATATCCTGATATGTCCTCCCTACACTTTCTTCTAGAAGTTTCAGGGTTTCAGATCTAAGCTTAAAATCTTTGACCCATTTGTAATTGATTTATACACATGATGACATAGAAAAATCAAGTTTCACTCTTCTACATGTATATATCCTAGCACCATTTGTTAAAGATGTTGTCTTTAATGTATGTTTTTGATATCTTTGTGAAAAATCGGGTGACTATGCATAATATATATATAATATTCCGGTCCTCTATTCTATTGCATTGATCAGTTCTCCATTTTGGTACCAGCACCATGCCGTTCTTAGTACTATGGTTCTGGATATGTACTACTGTATAGTATACCTTGAACTCAGAAATAGCAGTACCTCTAGCAGGGTTGTTTTAGCTAAAACAACTAGAGAGCTTTTGTGCTTCCTATGATTTTTGTTTTGTTTTTTGAGACAGATTTTCTCTGTGTGACAGCTCTGGCAGTCCTGGACTCGCTTTGTAGACCAGACTGGCCTCAAACTCACAGAGATCCGCCTGCCTCTGCCTCCCAAGTGCTGGGATTAAAGGCGTGTGCCACCGTGCCCAGCTTCTATGTGAATTTTAAGATTAATATTTTAATGAAGAATTGCATTTGAATTTTGATAGGGGTTGTATTGAATATATAGATTGCTTTTGGTAGAATGACCATTTTCACAATATTAAATCTACCAACCCATGTGCATAGGAGTTCTCTCCATCTTTTGGTATCATTGTTAATTTCTATCTTCAGATACCACTTTACTATGTTTATCCTCTGGGAGTTTCCTGATGGCATTTTAGCATTTCTTGTGGATAAAATCATGCCATCTACAAATAGGGGTACGTTGGCTTCTTCCTTTACATTTGTATCCCTTTTGTTACTCATCATATTGTTCTAATGAAGACCTCAAGCACTGTATTAAATAGGGGTGGAGAAAGTGGACATCCTCATCTTGCTTTTGATCCTTGTGAAGTGCTTTGATTTTTTTACTCTATCATAATGTTGGGTATAGGTTTGTTAGTATAGCCTTCATTAAGTTGAGGCAAACTCCCTCCATCCCCGGCCTCTTACATTGGTGAATCATTCCTTTATCTCTGGAATCAAGTCAACTTGGCCCTGGTGAATGATCTTTTCTATATAATCTTGGACTCAGTTTGTCAGTATTTTATTGAGAATTACTACAACTATGTTCAGACTGAGGAGGCTCAGTCTGTAAGTTTCTTTTGTGGTTAGTGTTATGTCTTTATCTGGTCTTGGTAACAGGGTAATACTGGACTCATAAGAAGAGCCTGAAAGCTTTCCTTCCTTTTCCATTTTGTGGAATAATTTAAATAGTATTAGCATTAGTTCTTTGAAGTTTGGATAGAATTCTACAGTGACTCTATCTGGCCCTGGGCTTCTTCTAATGTGGGGGAGTTTTTATGACTGTTTCAATCTTGTAGCTGGTTCTACATTTGTTTTAATTATTTATCTCTTTAATTTTAGCATGTTCCATGCATCTAAGAGTTCATCCATTTCTTTTACATTTTCTAATTTAGTGGAATGGAGATTTTAAAATATATCCTTGAGATTTTCTGAATTTCATTAGTATCTGTTACAACGCCATCTCCCTTTCATTTCTGAATTTTACTAATTCGTAGCTTTTCTCTGTTTCTTTTGGTTAATCAGACTCAGCGTTTGTCAGTCTTGTTTATCTTTTTCGAAGAACCAACTCTTGATTTCACTGTTCTTTGAATTGTTTGTTCCTATTTCGTTAATTTCTTCTTTGATTTTGATTATCTCTTTCCATCTACTGTTTTTGGCTTTGATTTGTTCTTGGTTTTTTTTCCAAGCTTTAAACTATATTAATAAGTTACTAACGATCTCTCAATTTTTTGAGGTAAGCAGTTAGCAACATAAACTTTCCTATTAGGACTGCCTTTTGTGTACTATAGATTTTGGTATAATGTTTTCATTTTCGTTCAATTCTAGAATTTTTTTTCTTCTTTTGATTTCTTCCTTGACTCATTTATCGTTTAAAAGTGTGTTATGTGGTCTCCATGAATCTGTGTATTTTCTTTTGGGGGGGTGAGGTAGGGTTTCTATGTGTAGTACTGGCTGTCCTGGAACTCACTTTATAGACCACATTGGCCTCTAACTCAGAGACCTACCTCTGCCTTCCAAGTCTGTGTACTTTCTTTAGTTTCTCTTGCTGCTGATATCTAGCTTTATTCCACTGTGACCAAAAAAGAATACAAAATATTATTTCAATTTTCCTGTATTTATTAAAACTTGTGTCCTAATATGTGGTCCATTTTGGAGAACATTCCATGAACTGGTAAGAATATGTTTTGCTTGGTGATTAGGTGGAATGTTGTACAAATGTCTGTTAGATCTGTTTGGTTTATTAGGTGGAATGTTGTACAA
>CAJQZJ010037469.1:273414-336746 GCA_907164525.1 Lophiomys imhausi
AAATGTCTGTTAGATCTGTTTGGTTTATTAGGTGGAATGTTGTACAATTGTCTGTTAGATCTGTTTGGTTTATAATGTCATTTAATTCCAGTGCTTCTCTGCTTAGTTTTTGTCCAAATGATCTGTCAATTGATGAGAATGAGGTATTGAAGTCACCCACTGTCATGTGTGTTGGTACTAATTTGCAGTTTTAGATCTAATAGTATGTCTTTCATAAAACTGAAAGTGCCTGTGTTTGGTGTTTACATGGCTAGAATTGTGATATCCTCTTGGTGAATTATTCCTTTACTAGTGACCATCTTTATCTCTTCTGGCTAGGTTTGGTGTGCAGTCTACTTGGTCAGATATTAGAATAACTATGCCCGCTTGTTTCTATTTGCTGGAATATCTTTTATCACCCCTTTACTCTAAGATGGTGTCTGTTGTTGATAGTAAGTTGTATTTCTTGGAGAAGCCTGTTTCCTAATCCAATCTACTAAGTGTCTGTGTGTTTTTATTGGGAAATTGAGACTACTAATATTTAGAGTTAAACTGATCTGGAGAAATGGCTCAGCAGTTAAGTGTAAGTACTGCTGTTGTAGAGAACCCAAGTTCCAGATCCAGGAAATACAAAGCTCTGGCTTCCATGAGCACCTGACATTTCTTAAATGTTTTAAAAATAAGTTATAGAGAGTTGTTATTAAATTATATAAATTAATGACTGTCTTGGGTAATTTTGTGGTGTTTTCTTAGACCTTTTTATTAACTGTTCAGGTATTATTTATTTATTCCTTGTGATCTCTTGGGTACATTTATCCTTCTCTTCCAACTGAAGTATTTCTCCCAGCATCCTCTGTAGATCTGTTTTAGGGCTCATAAATTCCTTTCATCTTTTTTTAATGTGCAAAAGTATTTTTCCTTCACTTTTAATAGATAGTTTTGCTGAGTATAATAACCTGACTGTATATGGTCTCCTTGAATCTGTGTACTTTCTTTTTATTTGTTTTTTGTTGGGGGTATTCAAGAGAGGATTTTTCTGTGTAGCCCTGGATGTCCTAGAACTCACTTTGTAAACCAGGCTGGCCTAGAACTCAAAGAGAAAGTCTAGAACCACTTTTGATGGTTTAGGCCTTTCAGAACTTAGAATGTGTCTTTCTAAGCACTTCTGGCTTTAAATTTTTCTATCAAATAATCAGCTGTCATTCTGGTGGGCCTGCCTTCATAAATTACTTGACTCTTAATTCTTAGAACTTTCAATACCCTCCCTTTATTCTGTAGTTTTAATGTTTTAACTCTAATATGTCATGGGGAGGTAAGTTTTGTTTTGTTTGTTTTCTGGTCCTGTCTATTTGGTGTTCTGAAGGCCTCTTACACCTGGGTGGGCAAACTCTCTAGGTTTGAGAAATTTTCTTCTATAACTTTATTGAAAATATTCTCTACACCATCACTATGTATGTAGAAAAATGGCTAATTAAATTATTTACCAGTATTTATATTATTGTTAATTGATTGGCGGCTGTTAATCCTTAACCAGCCATTATAAAAGAGTACACACGTGGATTTTAACAAACCTTGGCCTGAATTGGGCAATCTTGGCCCACCTAACCTAGCTCCTAATTCTATTACCTAAATATGACCCCATATATACATACATCCCTTTGGACTGTTATTCTCCACACTATGTCAATGTTCCTGGCCATGTTGAATGAGGTTCTTTTTTCTAACCCATGGTGTATGTCCTCCTTCTTCCTGCGAAAGAGATATATTCTGTTAACCAATGTAATGACCCAGAGTTAGGCTGGGGAAGAACCTGCAAACTGCATGCCTCCCACAGCCAACAGTTAAGAAAAGTTAACATAGCTGGGCGTTGGTGGCGCACGCCTTTAATCCCAGCACTTGGGAGGCAGAGGTAGGCGGATCTCTGTGAGTTCGAGGCCAGCCTGGTCTACAAAGTGAGTCTAGGACAGCCAGAGCTGTTATACAGAGAAACCCTGTCTCAAAAAACCAAAAAAAAAAAAAAGAAAAAAAAGAAAAGTTAACATAAAATAGCATACCATCCTATTCTACACCAATCTCCTTAAGAATGGGGCTTTCGCCAGGCGGTGGTGGCGCACGCCTTTAATCCCAGCACTTGGGAGGCAGAGGCAGGCGGATCTTTGTGAGTTCGAGGCCAGCCTGGTCTACAAAGCGAGTCCAGGACAGCCAGAGATATTCAGAGAAACCCTGTCTCGAAAAACCCAAAAAAAAAAAAAAAAAAAAAAGAATGGGGCTTTCATTGGAGAATTGGAACTCAAACTAATACAAAATGGTTTAATTAATGTTGTTGTTTAATATGGGTAATTCAATTATCTAAATTCATGCCTTGATCTCAAAATTTGGGATACAAGGAAAAAACAGGTTCCTTGTGTGTTTGAGGCCAATCTAATCTACAGATCTCTACAGAGCAAATCAAGACACCCCAAGCTACAAGAGAAACCCTGTCTCAATAAGAATAGATATATCCACATAGAAATTAAGTCTCCAAAGAAAGGAGAAAAGGAAAGAAAAAATATATAAATGCATACCTTTGATCCCAAAACGTGGGAGACAAAGACAGAAACAGATAGGTTCCTTTTGAGTTTGAGGCCAACCTAATCTACAAAAAGCCAGAACAACACAGAATAAACCTGTTTTAATAAATTTATGTCAACTGTAGAGGAGAATACTTAAACTCCATACAGTCTTATGCTGTATTTTCAATTTAAAATAGATTATTTATAGCATATATGTGTAATGCCATTCATGCCATAATTGTATTCTTTTTCTTTTATGTCCATTATTATAATGTTGGGTCTTTTCATCCTGTCCCACATTTCTCCCTTGTTTGATTCTTGTTTCACTTCTCATTGACCTTTATTGAGTCATCCAGTCCCTCTACCTTGTCTCTAGTCCTGACACTGTTTTCCACGTGATTCATTCTGTTGGTGAGATTTCTCACTGATTTTAATTTTTTTTATTTCTAGGACATTTAAATATAGATTTTTTTGTCAACAATTCTCTTTATTGAGAATTCATATCTTGAATTGGGTTCAGCAGCTCATTCAGGTCTTTTGTTCTTTTGGAGTGTATTCCTATTCTCTACAAGTTGTTTGAACACTTATAATAATTATTTTAAATTCTTTGCAACATCTGCCAAGTCATTCTCATTGGAGTTCATTACTATGAGGTTAGTAATTAGAGGGACCATGCTGGGGCAGCTTTTGTGTTCCTTTTATGTCTATGCTGGGCTTGCACGTCTGAAGTAGTTTGTCAGTTGAGTCTCTTTTTTGTTTAAGTCACCTTTACTCTTTAAGTGAAGGCACACAACATGTTCAGGCGAGGGTTAACTTATCAAAGGATGGTGACATTTTATTTTGTGGAACTGGTATTAAGGACTGCAGTTTCCAATCCTAGTTTTCTTTTGGGAATTTACTACTGTCTGCCTGAACAGACACTATCCAAATGTCAGCACACTCCTGGCCAGTCCTCCCCTCCACAGTCTCTGGTATTGTAAGACTGTAAAAATTAATGAATACAAGGCCTTCTCCTCCTTCATGAGACCCTGACCTCTCTTCTTCAGGAGACATTCCACAGAGCTCAGTTCTTGAAAATATCTAAACTTGCATAGCTGGCTGGTTTGCTTTCACTCCCCTCTGATCCCTCATTTTCACTCCCCACTTGTGGTCACCACCTAACTTAACATACTCTTTGTTCCTTAATCCCCACCTGTGGCTGTTGCCTGGCGGGCTAAAAAAAGCTATTCCTTTGTGCAACCGCCTTTTTTGTAGCTGCTTGTGTGCTTAAAAGGGCCTGAAAACCGTTTTGGGGCATTCACTCCTCTACAGAGGTAGTAGAACCCCGGCGCATCGGCTTAAATAAACCTCTTGTATATTACAACGAATCTGGGACTTTGGTGGTCTCTGGATGTCAAGATTTCGGGGAGCCCCCTCGCAGGTTCAACAGTATGGCTCTACATACCTTGATCACCTACCTTGAGTCACCTTTGGGCTTATGTAAGGGACCACTTTTAATGGCAAAATAGCTGTGTGAAATATCAGATTTCATTAGAACATAAAATATAATCAAAATACTAATGTTAATAGTAAATATTGAATACAGTTCCTCATGTGCCATTATTTTATGTATACTACTTTTGGATAGACAGGATCCCCAGTCTAATGATCCTGACATTGCAGTGTGGTAGAACTGTATGATTAACTATATCTTACAGGTGAAGACACCAAGGCATGGAAAATTGACTGAGTCAAGTTCACATCACTCCTAAATGACTGAGGATATCAGACCATTATGACAGCTACAAAAATCCAGTCTCTCTTTTTATCCCATTTTGCTTTGTTTGGATTTTGTTGTTGTTGTTGTCTTACTGGTTTTTAGCTTACTTGTTTTTATTTATGTTTTTGTGAGAGGGGGTGTTTCTTGATTTTCTGGTTTTGCCTGTTTTAAAGGGAGAGAGAGAGAGAGAGAGAGAACATCAAATTGTGTGGGTAGGGTAGTGGGGAGATTCTGGAAGGAAATAGGGAAGGAGAAAAACATAATCAAAATAAACTATATGAAAAAATTTTTTCAGTTAAAAAAAGTTTAAAAAGAAAGATTGTATATCTAAAAACATGCTACAAAGTAGGAAGATTACATTTAAATAGCTTCCCCAAAATGTAGTTTAAAAATACTGTCTCTCAGAACGTTTCTTAAAACATCTAACTTTCAGCTAGAATCATGTTAATTTTTATCATCACTGGCATATCTCTATAATCATTCATATATATATATATATATAATCAGTCTTTTAAATGATGGGTTTTGAAGTGCTCCTGGAAATCGAGACACACAAATTTCCAGAATTTGTGTATCCAACAAGATGTGCTTCCACGCAGATTCAGTTAACCTTTCTGTCAATGGTAGATAGTGTTATCTTAGGTGTGGTGGAGGTAAAAGTCCTGTTGTAGCATTTCAGTTATCTCTACAGGTACAGAATAAATGTTCCTGATGACAACATCCAACTGAAGGGGCACATCCGTGTTCTGACGGAATCCTGGCATGAAAATGTGTAAAGGGCAGGCTGAGTGATGTTAACAACTTCATTTTCCATCTCTCATTTTAGCTGCAGAGCGCACAGGATCAACTGTCACAGACAGTACAGAGTTCTGAGAAGACCCAGGCCATCTTGCAAAGGTACAAAACAGAGCAGCACACAAAGTATCGAGAGTTTTGTAAAAAGAATAGTGTAGTATAGAAATTCTATCAGTTATGATAATGATGACCACTCCCCCGTGAAGCCAGGAAACCCTTTCAGCATTATGGGAGTTGAAATGCATTGTTTAAGTCCTGCATGGAGTTCAGTGGGACAGGGCATGATCTGTGTGTGCAAGGTGAATGGTTTGGTCCAAACAGCACCAAAAATAAATGTATAATTTTTTACACTGTTATGTGCAGTATCCACGAAACATGGCAGGAAAAAAATAAAAATTTTCAAATCACCTTTTCAGTGTTTAAAAATTAAATTAATTTTTCAGATGTTAGTTCAGAAATTGTGATAATGTTTTTTAAAAGTACATATGTGAATCATTATCGAGTACATCTTAGGCTTGAAGTTCGACTTTCCAAGCTAAAAATTACACTGAAAGAACAATCAGCAAAAATTGAACAGATTCAGAATCAACTACTACACAAAGATTTGGTGAGTCTTGTTTCCTCTGCCATGCTAGAAATCTTTTCTCCCTCTCCTGGGATTATGTGGGAATATTTTAGAATATATGAAAAGTGCCATGGATAAAAATATCTGCTATGTCTGGACATGGTGGCACACACCTTTAATCCCAGCATTCAGGAGACTGAGCCAGATGGAACTCTGTGAGTCCCAGAGCAGTCAAGGATAAATTGTTGAGACAATGTTGCAAATGTGTGTGTGTGTGTGTATGTGTGTATGTGTGTGTGTTGTTGTTGTTCATAATGCTCCTTTTTTTAAAAAACCAATAGTGGATATCCTGTTGATTTTATAGAAGTTCACTGAAATGATAACATTAGGGACTTTGGTACCAAGATTTAACTAACAAGGAGTTAGAGAGATGGCCCGGGGTTTGAGAGCATGAACTGTTCTTGAAGAGGACCAGAATTCCATTTCGAGCACCCATGTCAGGCAGCTCACAACCACCAAATCCAGCTCCAGAGGATCTGATGCCCTCTTCTGACTTCTGTGGGCACCTGTGCACACATGACATAATGTAGAATATGTCATACATATAGAGATACACATAAATGAGAAGAAATTGTTTTTGAAAATTAAGAATTTGCTAGGCATAGTGGTGAACACCTTTAATCCAAGTACTTGGGAGGCAAGAGTCAGGTGGATCTCTGAGTTTAAGGCTAGCCTGGTCTACATAGCAAGTTCAAGGACAGCCAGAGATACACAAAAAAGCCTTGTCTCAAAAAAAAAGGAAAGATGGGGCTGGAGAGATGGCTCAGCGGTTAAGAGCACTGGCTGCTCTTCCAGAGGTCATGAGTTCAATTCCCAGCAACCACATGGTGGCTCACAACCATCCATAATGAAATCTGGTGCCCTCTTCTGGCCTGCAGATATACCTGTAGACAGAACACTGTATACATAATAAATAAATCTTTAAAAAAAAAAAAAGGAAAGAAAAGAAAAAGAAAAAAATTTTACTAAACAATATTCCTATAAAATGAATGTTTTATAATGTTACAATTAATAATACCTTTAATATTATGATATATAATGCTTTGTTAGACAATCTTTTGTTTCCCCTTTAGATGATTAATGGAAGTGTGGATTATTTGCACCTCATGGCTATTGTGAATAAGGTTGCTGTGGACACAGTGTCCAGCTGCCTGCACCGCTGTGAAGGTCGAATATTCTAAGAACATTCCACAGTTATTTGGTCTAGAGTTCCAAATCCATTACCAGAAGCCTTCAGTGAAGTTTTGAGAATGGATAACTTGTAACTTCCATCTCTAATCAAGATCAGATACTTGGGGGTAGAAAGAGTGCTCTGCAGTTGAGAGTGCTTGCTTCTCTTACCGAAGACCCAGGTTCGGTTCCCAGCACCCACTTAGTGGCCCACAACCATCTATAACTCCAGACCCAAGGGATCTCTGATGCCCTCTTCTGCCTCCACAAACACCAGGCACACACATGGTGCACAGACACACATGCAGGCAAAACACTCATGCACATCAAATAAATAAGTATTGAAAAATGTTTTTGAAGAATTGATAGCGTGTCATTATGTAAACATTTCCACCAAGGAACATTTTTCTCTGTGTAATTTTCAAAAAGAAAGGTGATGTCATTGAACGCCAGAGCGGCTGAGATACTTTACACATACAATTTTACAATTCTGTGCAAAATGTTTGGGGTGGGTGGAAAACAGAGTTCAAAAAATATAGTTGAGTATTTGTCTCATCCTAAAGTCAGGTGAGAATGAAAAAGTCTCATTTTAACAAATTATAGAAATATAAGTTGTATAAAAAATTAATGATGAGGGGGGCCAGAGAGGTGGCTCATCAGTTAAGAGCATTGGCTGCTCTTCCAGAGGATCCAAGTTCAGTTCACAGCACCTCTCAACTATCTGTAACTCCAGTTCTGATAGATCAGATGCCCTCTTTTGGCATCTACAGGCACCTGTGTCCATGTTGTGTGTATACACAGGGGAGGAACAAATAAAAAATAATAAATGTCTTCAAAACTAATGAAAAATATATAAGTAAATGAGAGTAGTTTTAAGGAGTTATTTTTTTAATTTGATCCTAAGTGGAATGTTACAAACTTATACAAATGCATATTACTCATAAGCCTATAAGAAATGATGTTATAAAAGAAGAATAAGACTCTTGATACTTTTAAATATTTTCATAATTTTTTAAAGCTTGGAGATGAAGCAAAGAAACTCATTCAGCAAACACAATCTCTAGAATGTACTTTGGAAAAACAGATTAATAAAAATGAGGGATTGATGATAGAACTAACTGGGTAAGATTTTAACATTTCAAACTTTTCAGTCATTAATTAGCTTCTTTGAAATTTTTTGTTATTTCATATTTTTGAGAACTTCCTATATGAGTGCCATATTTATTTTCCCTCTCTCTAACTCCTCCCATGTCCCCCAACTCCCTCTCAAGTTCATAGCCTGTTTCTCTTTCATTTTTATTGTTGCATATATAAGTGTGTATGAATTTATAAATGTAATCTACCGAGTTCACTTCATATTGCTCCTATGCATTTATTTGACAGATAACCACTTGGTATTGTATAGCTTCACTGTAATTTCTTTAGATTATTTTATGTGTATAAATGTTGTGTCTGCATAAATGTCTGTTCACCACATGCATTCCTGTTGCCCACCAGAAGAGGGTGTTGGATCCCCTGGAACTGGGGTTGCAGATAGTTGTGAGCTGCCATCTGAGTGCTGAGAACCTAACTCAGGTCCTCTGCAAGAGCAGGGAAGGCACCTAAGCTCAGTCATTTCTCCAGCCCCTAGAGTACATCTATGCCAGGCTCTCTGGATGTTATTCTACAAGTTCTTATTGTTGAAAACACCAAGTACTTCAGATACATTGCCCAGGGGTCCCAGAGCTGGAACTGACCTGAACGCCTCCCCATAGCTTTATGAATACCAGAAAATGCTGTGTAAGATTTCAAGGTGGAAAAACAAGCAATAATCCCACCCAGCTGTGATGCCAACGAACTACAACAACCAGCATGACCTCAGTATCCATAAGGGTGCAATGGTGGTATTCATTCTTTGGATGTAATCAACAGTTCTCCTAAGGCCCATTCAACAAAAGAGAATTCATGCCTGGTAGAGAAACCTAGGCAACCACACAGGGCCAGTGAAGTCACGGATCTTGGAGGAACACCTACAACCACCACTTTACTGAGCCAGGGTAGTTTCTAACTGCTTTCTAAATATTTCTCCTTACATTCACAAGTAAGCATAGTTTTCACACCTCTTCAAAGAAATGTCTCTTTGTAGTCTGTAAGTCTAGTCCTGGAAATTTGACACCCTCTTTTGGCCTCCATGAACATGAAACATGCATGTGATACATATATATTCATGTAGGCAAGACACCCACAAAATTTTATTTAAAGATTATAATTTCATTAGAATACTTTCAGTTCATTTTAGGTTGAGACAAATGAGACATTCATGGTTTTGTTCCTATTGTATGATGTTGCATATTTTACTTAAAATTTTAAATATTGACTCTGAAAAATCATTCATATGCCAATTCTGTACATTTTCACAGATTTAAGAAACTCTTTGAGGAGACAAAAAGAAGTTAAATAAACATGAAAGCAGAGAGCTTAGTGGTCCTGGAGATTTAAAACCTAGTCAATTTGATATGCACATTCCAACTAATACACTAAGGCATGAGGTAATTTCAGTAGTCTGTGTATTCAATATTTATAACTTTGGGGAAATATAGTTATATATTCATTGGCCAGTAAAGATTCAAAAAACCAACTTCACTGACTTGATATCAATGAAAATGTGTATTTTTCTATTAAAGGTGCATTATGCTGATTCTCTTTATATCTTCATCTTATTTTTTATAGATTTATTTATTTTATTTTATGCATATGTTTTATTGTCACGTGTCTGTAAACCATATCCATGCCTAGTGCCCTCAGAGACCAGAAAAGAGCATGGGATCCTGTGGAACTGGAGTCACAGATGGTTGTGAGCTGCCATGTGTAGTCTAGGAATTGAATGTGGGTCCTCTGGAAGAGCAACGAGAACTCTTAACCAGTGAGCCACCTCTCTAACTCCTCTTAAGGGTGGCAAATGACTTAACAGCAAACAGTCCAGCATTACAATGTCAAAATCAGTTTGTTCTGTTTGCTAATAGCGTTCGTTGTCTGGGTGTACTTGACAGACTGTGAAAGCCAGTCAGTTGAAGTGAACATTACAATTCAGTAACCTCGAGTGTATTCATAGATATGTAAATATCATCTCAATTTTGTAGTATTTTTATCATCCAAATATGTCCTAAACCTTTCAGTGATTGCTCTTTCATGCTGAGACTTAAGAACCAAGTACACTTAACTGTTGTTGAGATGTCCATCTGAACAGAGTGTATGGAGAGACTCACCGTCTGCATTGTAGCTGCTGTTCCTGACCATAATTCTTTCCTTGTTCAGTCAATTCTAACACCTTTAAGTACCTCATCTCCTCCCATTGCTGATTAGTGCCCTGGTATTTGGATAAGCCAGTGTGCTTTATTTATCCGTTCACCAATCGATGGACCTTTGGGTTGTCCCCACTTTGAATTTTGATCATGGGCACTGTGCTGGCAGTGCAGGCCCCAGCTCTGCAGACAAAGCAGCTTCTTTTCTCCTGGTTGGCTTCTGATCAGCAACACTGGTGAGTCACGTGATAGCCTCGTGCTTGCTGTTCTCGGGAGTCACGAGCACCAGTGAGCCTTCTCCTGCGACCAGTTCTCTGCCCTCCGGTCCTGAAGGGGCGCTATAACCTCACCACTTCCATGCCAATACTCACTCCATCTTTCTGTTTGTTTGTTTTGAGACAGAGTCTCACTACATAGTCTTGGTTGGCCTCAAACTTGCAGAAATCCACCTGCCTCTACCTCTGGAGGGTTGGGATTAAAGGTGTGAACCCCCACATCTGGCTTTTTCCATCTTTTCAATTAAACCAAGTTTCCATGAAGTGGTGGGTACATCACGAGAGTCTCCATTTACAGTCCCCTATGGCCAGAGGTGCCTCCATGGGCCTGTTGTCCATTAGTGTACCTCCTTTAAAGAAAATTCTATCTAAAAAGCTGGGCGGTGGTGGCACACGCCTTTAATCCCAACACTTGGGAGGCAGAGGCAGGCGGATCTCTGTGAGTTCAAGGCCAGCCTGGTCTACAAAGCAAGTCCAGGACAGCCAGACCTGTTATACAGAGAAACCTTGTCTCGAAAAACCAAAAAAAAAGAAAGTTCTATCTAGATTGTTTCTCCGGTTTTAAATTGAATTAACCTTTCACTGGTATTTGTAGAGGTCCCCTGTATATCTTGGATATGAATTCTTTAGCAGGCACACAAACTTTCCAGTATTTTCTTCTTCTAACCAGCTCACCCTTGCACTCCATAACGAGTTTCTGAAATGCACCAGCACTTTATGCTGGTCTAGTCAATTCAGCTGTCTGCGCTTCAGTGTCCTAACACAGAGTTTTGTCTAATCCAGTCATGATGATGTCTGTCCATGTCCTTCTCTTAGAATTTGCATGTCTCATTTCATACTTAAATGTTGCATTTAGAGTGAATTTTATTTGTGGTGCTTGGTGGTCACCCACACTTTTTTTTTTTGTTTTGTTTTATTTTTTTACATATGACTAACTAGTTGGCCCAGAATCATTTCTTCTTTTTTTTTAAACAATTTATTTTTATCTATATGCATTGGTGTTTTGCCTGCTTCACACATGCATGTCTGTGTGAAGGTGTCAGATCTTGGAGTTACAGAGAGTTGTGAACTGCCATGTGGGTGCTGGGAAATGAACCCAGACCCTCTGGAAGAACAGTCGGTGCTCTTAACCACTGGGCCATCTCTCCAGCACCCAGAATCATTTCTTGTTGGGAAAAAACTATTCTTAAGAATGATTTTTCAGCATCTGTTGAGATTTAACTGGTCATAAATATGGGAGTTCACTTTGGGAGATGCTGTAAGCCAAGACCAAATCAAATCGATTTCTCAAGTGAGAATTCTTTTCTAGCCAGAATGTGGCTTATTACCGGCTGTCTTCTGTGACAAGCTGCTGTGGTAGAAGTGTTAACTTCATTTCTTTTTCTTTTTTTTTTTTTTTTTTTTTTTTTGTTTTTTCGAGACAGGGTTTCTCTGTTTAACAGCTCTGGCTGTCCTGGACTCGCTTTGTAGACCAGGCTGGCCTCGAACTCGCAAAGATCCGCCTGCCTCTGCCTCCCAAGTGCTGGGATTAAAGGCGTGCGCCACCACCGCCCGGCTTCATTTCTTTTCTTAAAGGAACTTTAAGACTTTCTCTTCCTTAAAGGAACAGTAGATTCTCTAACTCGGCTCTTTCCACCCTCCCTGCTGAAAGACAGCAAAGGAAAAATAAGAGCAACTTTTTTGCCATGAGGGAACAACAATTTGAATGGGAAAGTACGAACCCCAGGACCCTCAGGGCACAATAGGATGCCCACAAAGAGAGGTTGGTGGTGTGCCAGCTGTAAGCCCTCCCCAGCTTCTGAGTGCCATCCAAGTGACTGTGTTACAACTAGAAGGCTCTTAGAGTGACAGCCAGGAGCAGTCTCTTGTTCCATTGATCAGAGCAGCAGCAGCAGCAGCAGTTACCTAGTGAGTTCCAGGACAGACAGAGCTACATAATAGAAAGACCCAATCTCAAAAAAAAAAAAAAAGAAAAGAAAAGAAAAATGAGACCACTCAAGGCTGATGATAAACATGAAGGCTGCACCCCAGGAGTTCTGATCAGCTCAATGGCAGCTCCACTGGGGAGTCCCCTCTCTCCAGCAATCACTGACTTCAGAACTCTGGGAAAGGCCTTGCCAGCCATATAACCTGAATGAGTCTCCTGAGCCTGCGTGAGTCCTCAGCTTCCTGGGCCCTATGAGCCTCTTTCTCCCACCAGCAAGGAGTGTCAACTTGGAGGACGAAGTTATACAATACCTGTGCCAGGGCCAAAGTTGATCCTCTTCACAGCACAAACTTCACTTTCAGACACAGAAGTTCCTTATAGTCACATCCCTGCCCCTAAACCACTAGAGATGCAGCTCAACACAAGATTCACAGGGCCATAGGTCAGCCCATTAGAAGAAATGCATGTCCAGAGTATAGCTCCTAAACATCCTGTAGTGTCCAAGCAATATATCAATGAAAATTATGATCATAGCGATAATCTACTAAGTATTGCTCCCCTAGAGAAATCCATGTGTAAGCTATATGAAACTATTAAACTTAGTCTTTAATCCCAGGGCTCGGGAGGCAGAGGCAAATGGATCTCTGTGAGTTCAAGGCCATCCTGGTCTACATAGTGAGTTCCAGCCTAGTGAGACCCTGTCTTAAAAAAAAAAACAAAAAACTAGAAACTAGTTATCAAACATACACACACTCAGGAAAAGGTCTTATGGAAGAATGTGTAGGCCAGGTTTTAAAACCACCATCATAAACATCATTATGTCTAAAGTGAAGTCATCCTAGTTCAAAATTTAGCCGACTAAAATTTGTCATTATCATTGTTTAATACACACCTGTATCTTGTGGAATAAGTCAAAAGATTACAAGGCAGCACTCTTGAATCAGAACATTTTTGTTTTAAAAACAACAAAAAAAGTCACTAGACCAACCTCCAT
This sequence comes from Lophiomys imhausi, assembly GCA_907164525.1. Taxonomy (NCBI): domain Eukaryota; kingdom Metazoa; phylum Chordata; class Mammalia; order Rodentia; family Muridae; genus Lophiomys; species Lophiomys imhausi. The sequence continues at coordinate 286,772 of CAJQZJ010037469.1, forward strand.
ATTCCATTGCTTGTTGCCCCAAATCATTTTTTAGAATGAAGTTCAAATTATAATAAAATATTTGCAGTTCAGAGGGAAGCATGACTTCAGAATCCATGCTTAAAACACCCGTTCATCAGAGACACGTTTTCAGGGTCTTCAGTGGGAAAAGTCACTCATCAATATAGATCCAAGGAATTGAAAAACATGCCCCTCAGTCTTGCTTAGAAACTACTGACACTGAACATGGGAAGAAAGGGCCAGAGACTTCTTCTGGTATGTGACTTATGTTCCTGTTATTAAGGAAAGACTAAAATAGACATGGAGAATGGCAGCTGTGGGTCAGGTGTAAGTGTCTGACAAAGATGATCCGTGTAAAGAGTGTAATTTTGTCATTCCTGCTGGGTTTAATTTTATTTTCTGGATAATTCTAATAGTCTAATAATGTGCTATACACTGTAACTTTAACTTAATACAGTTGAACTGGCATCAGTTGTCTATTGGCTTAACTTTAGACTAGTCTCAGTTTATATCCTTCACCACGAAACCATACTATTATTTATTCATACAGCTCCACAGTCTGAAAGAAAATTGGGAAACTACCTATTACAAATATCTACACATGGTTGTAAAACTTCAGTTTCTGGAGCAAGAGCTAATAGCGATAAAAACAGAACAAAAGAAGTGTGGATGCCTACTCAAGAGCCAGAAGAACTTAGAAGAAGAAGTGCTCCGTTGCAAAAGCTGGATTCGAGAGAATGTGGTAGGTGGTAAGAGAACACTCTAAGGCCCTAGACCTCCAGGAGACCAGGCAGTTTGAAGAAAGCTTTTTTTTTTTAAGTTAATCTGTAATGTGCTTGAATCCATTTCAGCACAATGGTAATATGGATTACACTCCCTGCATTTCTTCCTCTGCCAATAGCAGTTGGTTTGGCAGATTTCTGAACATCACCTGTCTCTTTAAAGTCTTCAGTGTATGTCATTCTGGTTTGCTTTTATATTGCTGAAATAAAACACTGACTAAAAACAACTCAGGGAGGTGTGCTGGATAGTTTTATTTCAACTTGACATGAGCTGAAGTGATTTGAAAGGAGGGACCCTCAATTAAGAAAATACCTCCAAGACCCAGTGTGGTGGTGCACATGCCTTTAATTCCAGCACTCAGGAGGCAGAGGCAGGTGGATCTCTGTGAGTTCGAAGCCAGCCGGGTCTACAAAGTGAATCCATGACAGCCAGGGCTATTACACATAGAAACCCTGCCTCGAAAAATACCTCCAAAAGATCTGACACTCTTAATTAGTGATGGGAGAGGGTTCAGTCCATTCTGGGTGGAGCCATCTGGGCCAGTAGTCCTGGGTTCTATAAGAAAACAGGCTGAGCAAGCCACGTAAAGCAAGCCAGTGAGCAGCACCCCTCCATGGCCTCTGCCTCCAGGTTCCATCCCTGCTTCCGTTCCTGTCTTGACTTCCTTCATTGATGGACTATGCAGTGGAAATGTAAGCGCAATAAATCTGTACTCCACAACCTACTTTTGGTCATGGGATTTCATCATAGCAATAGCATCCCTAAGACAGGAGGGAAGTGTTTACATGTCTGAAACTGCAATTTAATTATCAATTGTATTTATTAATAAGTATAAACTGTAAGATTAGGCCAGCGGAGCAGCCAGCGGCATGGCAGGATATCAGCCAGCAGCCTGATTTGTCCTGGGGAAAAAGCCCTGGACCAAGGGTGGCCTACACTAAACTCTGAGATCTAATTCAAGTTGTAGTATTAGGCCAGTAGAATTGTCGGTGTCTTGGTGGGAGATTTGCCAGAGCTCCGCAGGAGGCCAATGGCCCTGGATTGCTTGGACTGAGAGCCTATAAGCCATCACGGTCCTTTCCCCAATAATTAAATACACCAAGACCTTTTAATGTTTCAACACTTAACCCTTAGCTGGGCAGACTCTCAATTAGCTAATCTAAATTAACCCGAACCACCTAATCCCAAACTGCCATGTGCCTGTTATTACCTTCCAGAGTTCTCAAACACGTCTATCTGCTTCCATGTTTCCCAGTGGAAAGAGCAATTCCTCTGTGTAAAACACAGGGTTCCTGTTTTAATCCCAGGAAGTCCCACCTTCCTATATTCTTTATGCCCAGCTAATTGGCCATCAGCAACTTTTATTAACCAATCAAGAGAATGCCTCAGAAGGGGCGGTAACCAGATCTCAGCATTGAAATCAGCCTATCAGAAGCAATGATATTAGACCTTCTCTAACACATGTACTGCCCACAAACTATCACTGAGAGAAGCCAACACAGGAACTCAAACCAAGCAGGGCAGAAACTGATGAAGCAGCAGCAACGAAGGAACACCGCTTACTGGCTGGATCGCCATGGCGTAACTCAGACTGCTTTCTTATACCACACAGGAACACCTGCCCAGGGGTCCTCCCACATTAATCACTAACCAAGAAAATGCCTTTTGCCCACAGGCCAGTCTGATCAAGGTAATTAATTCCTCAAATGAGGTTCCTTCTTCCCAGATATGTCTAGATTAGTATCAAGTTGACAAAAAAAAAAAGATTGATCTTCCACAATACTTTAATGAGATAATCATTTGCATTTTAAGACAACAGAAAAGAAAAGAAAAACTTCTATATGAATAAATAAGATGCTGGAATTTAAATTTCATTTCTAATTTCAACTGCATTACATTTAAAACATAAAGCCAGGCATGGTGGTACATGGAAGGCAGAGGCAGAATATGTTGAAACATATTCTTAAATATTTCTACAGTTACAGTTATGTTTTTAATTTTTTTGAATTGATTCTTCTCCTCTGTGAGTTATGAAACTACATATGGGTTAGCATGAGAATGACTCAGAGCTAAGGGCCCCGGGTTCAACCTCCAGCACCATTCAAAGGGAAACAATATGTTACTTTATGTTTTAAATGTTTTTAGTCAGGTTTTTGTTGTTTTGTTTTAGACAGGGGTTCTTTATATAGACCAGACTGGCCTCAAATTCACAGAGATCCACCTGCCTCTGCCTTCCACGTACCATCATGCCTGACCTTATGTTTTAAATGCAATGAAGTTGAAATTAGAAATGAAATTTAAATTCCAGCACCTTGTTTAACATACTTGCAATTGCCTGTGAGTTGATGATTCTTAACTAAAGGTAACAAGAACAAAGTTATTTTGAGGGTTATTTTGGAATTTTGTACTTTTTGCTTTAGACCCAAGCAAGAGATCAAAATGACATGGAGAATTTAAGAGACACTAATGATGCCGCAACAATAAGCCAGATGGATCTCAGAATTAAAAGCATGGAGTCTCTGCTGGCCGCAAGAGGACCTCAGCAAAGTCCCCATGAAGGAATGCTGAAATACAAGCACTGCCGTGCTGAAGACAGTACCATGACACAGCCGTTGAGACCAGAGCCTGGTGAGCAAGCCACACAGAGTCCAAGGAAATAGTGAAGCTCGTTAGCTTGTCTCTGCCGCAGGTTGGGGGGTACCAGTGTACAGATCTCACAACAGGCTCAGTAAGAAAATGAAATGTGTATGAACTGTCATTCAGTGAGGCTCTTGTTTCTTTCCCTTTTCAGTTCAGATTTCTGTGGCCTTTTGCCCGCTAATGCTCTTGTGTAGCTAACCTGGCCCATTACCCTTTCAGATTAGTATTCCAAAGCTTTCTAAATAAGGCATTTATATTCTTACTAAACTACTTTTCTCCGTTTTATTAAATAGAAAATTTAACATGTGTAACTACTGGAGGGGCTATTACTTGAATGGGGAAAGACAAACTCTTCTCCTGGCATTCTAATATGGGGCAGACTTGGCTGGATTGGGGTCTTTGATGTCAACTATTGAAGGGTCCCTGATGACCCACTGTCACTGACATGTCTTCTAGTTTGTATAAAGACATACTTATGACACAGGAAAGAAACAAAGGAAGGGAAGAGTAATTCACAAAATTGTCAAATAACTCCATGGTTGTTGTGAAGGGGTGTGTAGACCTACAGAAAGAATAAGCCCCACCCTGGATGGCTTGGCAGTGTCGAAATAATGGACTCAGGAGCTATGCTCATTCTCTCTGACACCAAATCAGCTTACTTCCTCCTGGCCCTGGGGACTTGTGCTCTGAATCACCCCTCAGTGTCAAATGCTTACTTTATCCCAGGTTTCAGGTGCATTGTGCAGATACTTGAAATGACTTCAAAGAAGGGTTGGTTTTATGTAGGGGTTAGATAAATTAGATTTAGAAAATATATAGGAGTTTCTGATACTGTCTCTTAATTCGGGGCCTGAAGAGCATTATCAGCATGAAGTCAGGAAAAACAGGAAAGACTTAATAGACTGAAAAACAAGGTTGAAGTCACGAAAAACAGGAAAGACTCAATAGACTTGAAACAAAGTATCTGGCCTGATATTGTTTTCAGGGGCTAAGTGGGCGGAGCCCAAATTAAGCTGAAACAGAGTTCCTCCTATCTAAGGACAGTGTGTGCAGCCCAGAAGGGAAGAGGCCCCTGATGCTAGAGATCTCTGAGAGTCCTGCTGAAAAAAGTGCTGGCCATCATGGTCAGATCTCCCTGAGGCAGAAAGAAGCTGGTGAGCAAAGAAAGCCTGAGCAAGACACCAAAAGGCCAAGGACTAAACCCCGTGGCTCAGCTTTTGCCTAGAGGGGTTTGATCTGTCCGAACAGTGGCCTAAAGGAAACTCTGCCTGGCTTTAAGGACTCTGAAGTAGAGCTGCAGAGTTGCTGATGCGAAGGGGCTGGGGTCTTCCAGAGAGAAGAAAGCATCAAGCCTTATTTAAGGTGAGACTGCAATAACCAAAGACCCTGACGAACCTGCATCTGAGAGATCCAGAAAAAGGACTGCTAAGTGCGTTAAAGAATCTACAACAGGGGCTGGAGAGATGGCTCAGCGGTTAAGAGCACTGCCTAGTGCTCTTCCAAAGATTCTCAGTTCAATTCCCAGCAACCACATGGTGGCTCACAACCATCCACAATGTGATCTGGTGCCCTCTTCTGGAATGCAGGTGTACATGCAGATAGAGCACACATATGCATAAAATAAATAAAATAAATCAAAAAAAAAAAAAAAAAGAATCTACAACAGAGACTGTGTTCCTGACGACTGAGGACCTGCCACAGAGACTGTATCATTCTAAAAGGTTATGAAAGTAGTTGTTATAATTATCAATAGGTTTAGTGGATAGGTTAAAGGGGTTGTAAGAATTTATAGGATTAATAGTTAAGAAATTGTTGGTGTTTGTTATAAGGGAATTTAGTAATAAATAAATAAGTGATAAATAATAATTTAAAAGTTTGGTTACAGTTTTAAATTTAATTTTGCTAATTATGTATACATGTGTGGGTATGGGCACATGAGTGCAAGTGTTGACAGAGGCCAGAGGAGTCAGATCCCCCTGACCTGGAATTACAATTGGTTGTGAACACCTGATATGGGTGGTAGGAATTGAACGTGGAACCTCTGGAAGAGCAGTATATGATCTTAACTTTGGAGCCATCTCTCTAGCCCCCAAAATTCTAGAATTTTGTAAGTGGATCCCTTTGTTACCTGTCATCTCTCTCATTTTGTTAGAACTTTTGGTTGGTTCAGAATCCTTCCAGAACATTTGTTTAAAATAATTTTAAATTTATAATGGTGTGCAGTGACATTTTCACCTTTAAGACACTATTTGTTTGTTTGTTTGCTTGCTTTTAGATTTTTTGAGACAGGGTTTCTCTGTATAACATCCCTGGCTGTCCTGGAACTCACTCTGTATACCAGGCTGGCCTCAAACTCACAGAGATCCACCTGCCTCTGCCTCCCGAGTGCTGAGATTAAAGGCGTGGGCCACAACACCCGACCTGACTTGTTTTTTGTTTGTTTTTTTTTTCTTTTTAGTTTTTCGAGACAGAGTTTCTCTGTGTATCCTTGGCTGTCCTGGACTCACTTTGTAGACCAGGCTAGCTATGAACTCACAGAAATCTCCTGCCTCTGCCTCCCAAGTGCTAGGATTAAAGGCGGGAGCCACCACGCCCAGCCTGCTTTGGTTTTTTAAAAGGAGTCATACAACTGAATAGAAAATTGTCTTAGCTGGGCGTGGTGGCACACACCTTTAGTCTCAGCACTTGGGAGGCAGAGGCAGGTGGATCTCTGTGAGTTCAAAACCAGCCTGGTCTACAAAGAGAATCCAGGACAGCCAGGGCTCTGTCAAAGAGAAACCCTGTCTAAAAAAACCAAAAAGGAAAAAGAAACCAGGTCATTTAGGAAAGGAGATACTACTTGAAGTTTGCAGTCTTCACAGGGCCAAAGAGGTGGCCAGTCTACAGCGTCTGCAGGCTGAACAGTCGGTGAGAATGGCCAAGCGTTCTGAGGGAAAGCCTGCCCTGCTCGCCCTGGGAATGAGCAGCTTCACAGTGGTGTTGTTTGGAGTTTGTAACCCCTGGGGAAAGGCTGTAGCCTCAATCCAGTTATAATTAAAAGACCTATTGATTAGCAGCTAGCAGGATGACAGCTTTAAAGTCCAACCTCAGGCATGGTGTGAAGGATGGGTTTGGGGAAAGGTTTTAAGGGGAAAACCACAAGAAGACTTTCAGTGTCTATGCCAGCAAACAAAACTTCTGTTCCGCCAAGTTTAAGTGGTTAAAGCAACTCAGAACAATCTTTGGTTATCTGTGTAAGCAGGTTACAGAGCCAAAAGGCAGTCAGTCATACCATAACAAGTAGGGTAGTCATGGCTGCACATTTTTTGGGTGGGGTCACTGAGTCAGGGTTACTGGGAACTTACCTTCCAAGCGCTGGGGTCAGAGACAAATGGCTGGTGAGTACCAAGATGGATTCCCAGCATAAAATGCAGTTTCCTTAGCCATCACATTCCCCACTGACTCTAAATCATATGAATCAAATCATTGATTCACGATTACGTAAGGCTAAAGGTTGGTATCGTAATTGTGTTGATTTTATATATATATATGTATATGGTTATATATACATATATATTAATCATATATAATATATATAATTATATATGTATATACCTATATATTATATGCCTATATACATATATATGTATATATATGTAGTCAGTTTATAATACAAGGCAAAAACAAAACAAATTCCATGCTTTTGTGTGTATGTGCTTTTTCTTAATTTTTTTAATTGTGTTTCTGTTTTGGGGTTTTTTTTAGAGAGAGAACATGAAGTTGGGTGAATGGGAAGGAGGGGAGATCTGAGAGCAATTGTGAAAGGGGAAAATATTAATATATGAAAAATTAAATAATACAGAAAATACACTTTAAAAAAAACAAACTGCTCTTTCAGAGAATCCCATGTTCAGTTCCCTGCACCCACATCAGGTGGCTCACAGTGATCTATAACTCCAGCTCAGAGGGATGTACCACCCAATCCTTTTGTTTGTTTTTTGTTTTTTCGAGACAGGGTTTCTCTGTGTAGCCCTGGCTGTCCTGGACTCACTCACTCTGTAGACCAGGCTGGCCTTTAACTCACAGAGATCCAGCTGCCTCTGTCTCTCAAGTGCTGGGATCAAAGGCATCCGCCATCACGCCCAGCAATTACAGACAACTGTGAACTGCCATGTAGGTGCTGGGATTTGAACCTGGGTCCTTTGGAAGAACAGTCAGTGCTCTTAACCACTGAGCCATCTCTCCAGCCTCCTACCACCTGATTCTTATCTCCACAGTCACCTTCATGCACATGTTCATGCAGACATACATGCATACACATAAATAAGAAAATATAAATAATTTGCATATTTTAAAGAATTGTCAACTTCACTCATAAATGCAAAACAAGTGATAAAACTTATAATGAAATTTGATTCAAGGAAATGAGTATTACCGCCTCTAACTCACAGTATATTGTGTGATGCTATGCATTGGTTTCTATGTGATTTAAGTTGGCTGTGGTTCATAACACTTCTAGAGGTTTCCTGTATCAAGAAAGGGTTGACATCCCAATCAGAAGTGTATGATTGACAGCCAAACATATCACACCTAATTTTAATTTAAATTAAAATGATACAAATGTTTTTATTAAATGGAGTAAAAAAACTATAATATTAAAGAAAACTAAATTCTCTCTAAGTTTGTTTGTCAGTTTCTTAAATACAAGTATATCATCAACTTTATCCTATTTTTGTAATCATTGCTGTGCACATTTATTGCTGATGTGGTGGAATGTGGATAGCTGAGTTAGCATATGTTTGAATTTTTCTATAATTATACAAACAACTGAGATCATATAGTATGACATGATCATACATGCACACAACTTTGACGCTCCGACCTGTATTAACCTCTCCATACTTCTTCCTCCCCCTCTCCCCCTTCTGCAGCCTTGATAGCCCTCTGTTACTTTGCTGCCCTGTGTGCGCGCTCACGCTCACACACACACACACACACACACTTAAATTACACACGAAACTTGTAATACAGTCTTTGTTGCGGTAGCTTATTTCACTTAACATAGTGACCTCAGTCTGTTTTTTTTTCTGTTCTCCTACAGCTAACTAAACAAACAAATAAATAAATAACACTGTGATTTCATTATTTCTGGAGAAATAAACTTTTATTGTGCACATACACAGTGTTTTGTTATCAATTAATCTGTTGATAGGTACCTGGGCTGATTCTATGTCTTGAGTGTTGTGACTGGTGCCGTTGTAGACAGGTGTAATAAGCAAGAGGGTCTGTATTGTCAGCTTTTATTCCTATTAGTACACACCCTCAAGTGGCACAACTGTATCTTTCAATAGTTCTACAGTTATTTGCTTATTTATTTGTTTGTTTGTTTTTGTTTTTCCTGTGTATATATTTGTGCAATATGTGTATGCAGTGTCCACAGGGGGAATAAGAGAGCATTAGATCTCTTGGCTGTGAGCTACCTTGTAGGTGCTGGGAATTGAACTAAGGTCTTGCGCAAGAGCAGCCAGTGCTCATACCCACTGGACCATATCTCCAGCCCTGGATGTTCTACTTTTAATGGGACAAGGGGCTATTCCATACTAATTTGCATAGCAAACAAAGTACTTTCTATTCCCCCCAAGTATGTACAAAGGATATTTCTGCTTCCTCACCAACAAATACTTTTATAGTTGTTTGTTACTTGGCTTTATTGATGACAGTCATTCTGCATAGGGAGAGATGGACTCTCAGTGTAGCTCTGATTTGCATTTCATTGGGGACTGAAAATAGTGGATCTTCTTCTATATTTGCTGGCAGTTTCTACGTCCTCACCTGAAAGGTTTCTACTCACTTGTTTTATACATGTATTTATTTATTGTAATGTTTGTTCTTTGGGCATTTAAGTTTTTGAGTTATTTATATATGCTGAGTTTCAATCCTCTGTTGAGAAATATCTAGATGTTTCTCCCATTCTGTACATCTTCAATCTATTAACCGCTTTCCTTTGCTGCGTGGAAGCTTTTCAATTTTACACAGTCTGGTTGGGTGATTCTTGATGCTCTTCCCTGAGCCCTTCAAATTCTGTACAGAACAGCATTGTGTGTCCCTCCTCTGAAACCTTCCCACTGGCTCTTCTTCTAGCTCCAAAGGTTCCATCTTACACTGTCTGTGCTGTTTCGAGATGCTTTCTGTATAGCATGGCTCGTAGGGCTGACCTCTTAGTCTTATATGTCTTCACTTTTCCCAGTACCACTCGCTGCCTTTTTCCAGTGTATGTGTCTCAGGAACCTGAATTGCTGTGGTTTCCATTGTGGTTATCTGGTTTCCTTTCTGTTGGTCTACATATCTGTCTCTGTGTCCATGTCATTCTGGGTTTTGTTTTATTTCTTGCTGTGGCTCTGCACTATAACTTGAAGTGAGGTGTCACGATGTTTCTGACATGGGTCTTTTTGTTCATTTTGAAATGGAGTGTCTCCTGCCATCATTTGGATGATATTTTACTAAGATGGAAGTGATTTCCTGCTTCTTTAAATAAAAGCTTCAGCAAGCAGCATGAGCTGAATGTAACTCCAGCTCCAGGGAATCCTGTGGTCTCTGCAGGCGACTGAACACGTGTGTGCACAAGCATAGACACACACATATAATTGAACACATATGTGCACACATATACACACACGTAATTGAAAACATTTTTTTAAAGAATGAAAAATTTCACAGACGAAGTTTAAATTCTGAATTCCAAAGATACATAGAAGCCTTTACCTTTGTTATGCAGATGGTCTTGTAAGAGCCTGGTAATCAACTCAGGACCTCCAAGACCACGTTCTCAGCACAAAAGAGATTTACTTGCCCCAGAGGAATAAAGGGCATGGAATAAGAGACAAAGGCAGGAGATAGAGGATCAGGGAGAACAGGGAAGGGCACAAGGGAGGTGGGAAGGAGAAATTGTCCCAGAGTAGAGCACCACAAAGGCCTGCCTGAGACTAGAGAGAAGACAGACGTGGCCCACAGGAAAATGGTGATTTATAAAAGTAAAAGAGGAAACTCCTTGTAGGATGTGGTGTTTAATTGTAGTTGGCATGTTAATTAGGTGAGCCAAAGGGAGATTTTGATAGCCAGACTTCAATATTTTGGTAGCTGGACCTTGATAGTCAGCCTTAGGAGGAGGAAATGACCAAATAAGGGAATTGACCTTGCTTGGATCTGGCTTCCTTTAGGAATGTAATCTAATGGTTTTTGGCAAGGCAGAAGGAATGAGGGAGAAAGGCAAGGCCTCCCAGAGCTGTGTTTGCCAGGCCTGGGCTGAATAGAATTCCTCCAGTCCTCATAGTGAAATCAGAATTCAGTCTGTGCCCTCTGTGACAATACACACCAAGAATTGCATCTTTCAGCCGGGCGGTGGTGGCGCACGCCTTTAATCCCAGCACTCGGGAGGCAGAGGCAGGTGGATCTTTGTGAGTTCGAGGCCAGCCTGGTCTACAAAAGTGAGTCCAGGACAGCCAGGGCTACACAGAGAAACCCTGTCTCGAAAAAACCAAAAAAAAAAAAAAAAAAAAAAAAAAAAAAGAATTGCGTCTTTCTGTTGCACTGTATTCAGAGAGCTGCCAATCTGGGCAGTCTGAGGTAAAACTGCCTTCCTTGAGCCTTACCTTGTTATGTGTATTTTATGTATTTAGGGCCATCTTTGCTCTGGTTCTCTGGTCATCTTGTCTCTCTGTCCAGGAGGCTTGCTTTGTTTGTAAGATTTCCCTTCATTATACTTGTTGGAACACAGTTCATGAATGGAATCATTTGAGGAGAATTCTGAGTGCTTGTGGAAAAACCCCAAGAAAACAAGAGTCTTGTGACCCCTGTTTCTTCAAAACACAGAATTGTTCTTGGAACACTTTCATGTTCCTCCCAGGTGTAGCCGACAGGAGTGAGTTTGCTTCAGCTGTAGTTATTCATACTCCTCTATAGAAAATCTTTTTGTCACATGTGACTTGTCCTTGTGATTATACACTTTACCCAGGTGACTCTTCTTAAGTCAGAGTATAAATTGCCTGATGCTCTGAATAAAGTTGGCTATTGCTTGAGACTTCAGTCTGCCTCATTTTCAGGCCCTGCTTTCCCAGGTTCACACCACCAATTAGAGTGGCTCACAGTAGTCTCTGTGTGCAGCAGAGGAAAGCACACACACCACGGCCACTGAGTCTCCCATTCCTCCTGAAGATCCCATTGACATCTAGAGTGAAGGCTGACGCAGAACAAGCAGACGGCTGATAGTGTGTGCCTGCTGAGCCGCCCACAGTGTGCTCATATAAATCTCTACCTTCAGAGCGAAATGCAAGTGTGTTCTTAAAGCAAAGAATTGAAAGTGTTCCTGCTTGTCCCCTGAGCATAGGACCAATACCCCACCAGTGCACACAAAAATATGCAGGAATAATGGTAGACATTGGTAAACTTTGTGCTTGCCTGTGAGGGAGTTTCTAGATTAGATAAATGGTGGGGGGACCCATTCTTTAAAGCATTTTTTGGAATTTTTGTTGGTTCATATTCATTATACATCTTTAGGAGTTTTCAAAAACATTTCAGGGGGCTACTGAGATGGCTCAGCAGTTAAGAGCAGTGGCTGTTCTTCCAGAGTCCTGAGTTCCACTCCCAGCACCACATGGGGGCTCACGACCATCTATAAAGGGATCTGATGCCTTCTTCTCTCGTCCAGGTGTACATGCAGATAGAGCGCTCATACATTAAAATGTTTTTCATACAGGCATAACATATACTTCAGCCATACTCACTGCCCAGCCCTCCCCTTCCTCTCCACTCCCCACTCTCATTATTTTCATTCATTCTCTCAGACAACCTAACTTCTACCCTCAGGTCTTTATATGCAGATACAATTTTATATATTTATGAAATGAGAGAAGAAACACAGCATTTATCTGTCCTAGTCTACTTTCTTTCATTTAATATGTTGAGAGCGAGCTGCTTATAACTTTTCCTACAAATGACATAATTTGAGTTTTTCTGTATATTATACCACATTTTATCCACTCTTTTGGAGACTATAATTTAATTACAATGTTCGTTCCTTCCCTTTCCTTCCTCCTACTCCTTCCATATGCTCATCCCTACTCTCCTTCAAATTCACAGCCTCTTTTTTGCTAATTGTTATTGCATGCATATATGCATTAGTACATAAATATATTCCTAAGTATCACCTGTTCAATCTGAATGTTACTTATATGAATGTTTTTAGGGATGACCATTCATTTGCCTATAGGTCTTTGTATAGAAGGTTAAGGCCTCTTGAGCTTTTCCCTATCTGGTTTGGCATGTTCATTAGTGTAATCCTTATTCAGCTCATGTCTGGGCAGTCGCATTGGTAAAACTTTATGGGCGTGGCTTCTGACATTAATAGGAGACACAATCTCACAGCAACTCCCTGATCCTTTGGCTCTTTCAATCTTTCTGCCCCATTTTCCTCAATGTTCTCTGGGATGTTTTGTAGATGTATCCATTGGGACTAGGCTCCATGAGTCTGCATTTTGATTGGTTGTGTTTTTCCATAGTGCTTTTTATCTGTAACAAAAAGAAGTTTCCTTGATAAGGGGTGAAGACTACACTTATCTGTGGGTATAAGGACAAATGTTTATTGTTGTTGTCAGGGATTGTCCTGGTTTAATAAAATAGTAATTGTAGATTCTCCTCCAAGATCCATGACTTCTCTAGCATTGAGTAGTTAGATTTCCAGTACCAGGTATGATTTCCTTTTTGTTGAGCAGGACTTAAGTACAATTAGAGAGTTGTTGGTTACCACCAATATATGTGTGCCACTACTACACTATTAAGGTTATTATGCTATGCTGGCCATTGTTATGGTTTATAGGCATCATAGCTGGATAGGAGTGTTGGTTGTCTCCATACTTTGGAAGCCTACATGGGTGCTTTCTGGTATAAGGAAACTAGTTCTCAGGGGAGGGACTATTCATTTCAGTTCTAGCTTAGGGATCTCTTGAATCTGTTTCTGAAATGTGTGGTGTCTTCAGCAGGAAGGACTTACCTTCCACCTCTGGGGTGAAACCAAGAACAACACGTTGCATATTTTGGGAGTCTCTTGGATAACCCTGGCCAACAACTCAAAAGACAGCTTTTAATGTCTGGTATTGGGGTTTGGGGTAGGTGGAATTTAACTCTTGGAGGGAGTACTATCAGCCCAGATAAAAGAAGTTCATTAAAACTATATTTGTGCCAGGCATAGTGGCTCACTTCTTTAATACTAGTAGTCGGGAGGCAGAGACAGGTGGATCTCTGTGAATTTGAGGTCAGCCTGATCTACAAAGTGAGTTCCAGGTTAGCCAGGGCTACACAGAGAAACCCTGTTTCAAAAAACCAAAAAAATAAAAAAACACTATATTTGTATGTTTATACAGTGAATTATGTGTATTATAGGGTTTTTAGGTAAATGGTAATAGTATGATACCTAACAGCTTTTTCAGACATCCTTGTGAGTTTACCCACCTCCCGTCTTCTTCTACACTTACCTCTCTCCCCCTTCCCTAAAGAGCCCACCTTCTTCATTTCCCCTTTCAGATCACTTGCATCCTGCACCCCCTTTACCCCCCTCTCCCTCCCCAAGCAGCCTCCCTTTCCCATTTCCCCTGTCAGATCAGCCATGCCCTGCTGTTTTCCTTCACCCTTATCCCATTTTGTTCTGTGTTTACCTCACCTCTCCTAAGGAACCTCCTTTCCCCTTTTCCCCTGTAAGACCATTTGTACCCCGCTATTTTTCTCCCTATTGCTTCCCCACTCTCATATCCCAGAAATGGTCCTCTTTTCTTTCCTTGTTTCTATAGTTACTGCAGGACATGTACTCACATCTGAAGATCTGGAACTTGGAGCCTCTAATGAACATACAACATTTATCTTTCTGGTCTCAGTTAGTCACTCAATATGATCTTTTCTAGTTCCATTGATTTACCTGCAAAGTTCATGATTTTATTTTATTTTTTTTACAGATGAATAATACCCTATAGTGTTAATGTACCACATTTTCATTCATCTGTGGTAGGACATTTAGTTTGTTTCCATTTTCTAGCTATTGTGAATAGAGCAGCAATGAACATGGCTCAGCAAGTATCTGTGGAGCAGGATGTTCAGTCCTTTGGGCACAGACCAAGGAATGGTATAGGTGGGAAAGACCCATTCTGAACACAGGTGGCACCATTCCATGGGCTGGCATGTTGGACTGAACAAAAAGGAGAGGGTGGCCTGGGGAGGGGGCTCAACTGGTAAAGTGCCAGGCTTGCCATGCAAGCATGAGGACTTGTTTGGATTATCAGCTCCCATGTTAACAAGCCAAGAATGGTGGTATAGTTGTAATCCTAACACTGACAAGATGGAGACAGGAGGATCCCTGGACCACTAAGGTTCTCAGAGGTCCCTCTCCACAACTTTATAGGGGTAAATGGTTGCTAGGAAGTCAGGCAGAGAGCTCCAGCATTGCAGCATTGGTGGGTTGTCGCCTATGCTGAGGGTGAGGGTGGGCTTTTCTGTGAGGCAGCTGCTTTTTTATTTTGCTTCTGTAATTTCTGCTTCTGTAAATGACCCTTCACCTACACTCCTGTTAGCAACCCCGATAAAAGGTCACTGATTCACTTAGTGGGACTTTGATGCAATCAATTACTTTGATTTGTTGTGCCTTCCATTTCTGAGGAGAGTAGATGTATCTGGGGGGAGAGAGCAAGAGAGAAAGAGGGAAAGACAGGGCACATCTTGATACCCCAGAAGATAGAAGAGTGTGTTGGGGATTGGAGCCCTTGCAGCTGGAGTTACAGGCCCTTGGGATCCACCATGTTCTATGGAAAAGCAGTCACTGTTCGTAAGCACAGAGCCATCTCTCCAGCCTTGCTTTTATTTATTTATTTTTTAAGAATCTTTGTGAGACAAGGTCTTATGAACCCAAGTATGGCACCAAACTTCCTTGGATTCTCTCCACTGCCTCCTCTTCCCAGGTGCTGGGATGATAAGACTATGTCACCACCAAATCCTGCTTTGCTTTTTTTTAATATCAATTTCCAAATCTTCACTGTTTTCCGACTTTGAGACAATTTTTACTGTGGAAAAAGTCCCTGGAAGTCAGTCATAATAGGAGGTATTTTGCTATTATTGCAACTTAAATACTACATGTGTTTATTTTAATTATTATTGACCAAGTGTGCCTACTCATCATCACAGGTGTCATGACTTGTCCTCAACCCTCGGCTCACCTTTTACTAGTTCTTATTTCAAATTATATTGGGTAGGAAAGACAGCTTGCAATTCTACCTTGTGTTCCATGTCCTTGGACTTTGTTTCAAATTTGCATCCTGCAGCAAAGTCCTGGTCTGTCTATCAAATCTGGGCTTAGAACAGCGTTTCTGCATGACACCTGTATACATGACTGATGTGTAACATACATGACACCTGTGCACATGACTGACAGTGCATGTCGTTAAATTGGTTCTCAGGCTCAATGTTACAGGAATCTCCTTAACCGCTGGAGTTTGCCTGTGGCTCAGATGTCTCCATTTACATGGCCTTGTGTGGAACCTCAGTATGGAGATTTGCAAACAGTTTCCACTAACTTCCAATCAGTCTGAGACTTGTAGAGAGGTACTGTTAATGCTTCAACTAACTCTTCTCTCTTTGAACTTTTCAGAGAATTGAAATCTGCATGGTGGGAGTTGTGGGCAGCTCCCCAGGGAGCAAGACTGAACAAGGAGGACTAGGGAGGTCCTGTCTGTCTTGTTGAACTATGTCAGGAGAGAATCTCCTTCTCTCCAGATTTTGCCCCTTTAAGCATTATGTCAATTTGTAGGTGGCTCGTTCTTGTAGTACAGCCCTAGTACTTAGCAGGTAGAGGCACTGGAATCAGGAGTTCAAAGTCACCCTCAGCTAAATAGAGGTGTTGAGGCTAACCTGGGCTACTTGAGACTCTCAGCTCCCCACCAAAAGAGCAAAACAACAAAAACTGGGGAGGACTCAACAAAAAATGGTGCTAATTATTGATTCAATCCTTCCATGAGGTATTCATGCATCAGTATTTCAAATGGAGTGTATTGTACCTCATAAGTACGTGCAATGGTTATTTTTCAATTAAAAACAAACTCCTTGTGGAGTGATATTTCCCAGGTTGTTTGTTAATCCCACAGATCAGAGAAGAAAGACTAGCAACCCAAATTATAGCCAAATTAAAGTAAGTTTTATGTGTGCGCATAGGGAGAGAGGCTGTCTCTCCCTAAAGTGGGGTTCAAGAGATCAGTCCCAAACACAGGGGATGTGAAGTTTTCATAGCTAAGAACAAGGCTTTCCAAGAAAGTACTTGCCAAGTGAAATGCAGAAGCAGGGGGCAGTTTAGGATTACTTGACAGAGCATCTTATGGTTTTGTGAGGTCAAGGCAGAGTCAGGGTGTGGAGCAAGTCAATTTCCAGGGAAAAGAAACTTAGGTTTTACAGTTTACAAAAACTTATTCTGAGCCGGGCGTTGGTGGCGCACGCCTTTAATCCCAGCACTTGGGAGGTAGAGGTAGGCGGATCTCTGTGAGTTCGAGGCCAGCCTGGTCTACAAAGTGAGTCTAGGACAGCCAGAGCTGTTATACAGAGAAAACCTGTCTCGAAAAACCAAAAAAAAAAAAAAAACTTATTCTGACCTCGGAACAAGATGGGTTCTGATCTTAAAATGGAGTCAGACTTGTCCACCATGGCTCTCGGTTGACTTCCCATTAGCTATAATGATGAGTAATAGTGAAATAATAACTCAGGATAGGCAATCAAAAATACCCAATTCTACCTTAATATAATGGAGTTGCTTTAAAACAGTATAATCACTGGATCACATCTAAAGAGTTGTTCAACCAAGGGACATCTCAAGAACATCTACTCACCAGGAAGCTCTAGGTGACTGAACATATCAGTCATGTCCAACCTTTTGACATTGGAACAGCCATTGTCATCTACAAAGTTCATGCTCCAGATCTGCCATCAACTTCCAAAACAAACAGATTTTTTAAAAACCTTAAAAAGAAAAAAAATCATATTTTTGAGCAAGTTTGCCATTTGGGTTGAACTGCATTCATGTCTTTCGCTGATGTGAGGTGAACCACGGGTGGACACATTTGGACCGACTCACTGGTTTGCTGGGAAAGTTGGTATGCTTTAGTTATATGTCTGTGTCATGTGCATGCGTCCACGTGTGTCCAGGTGCTCCAGAAAGCCAGAAGAAGGTATTGGATCCTCTCAAGCTGGAGCTACGGGCAATGTAAGCTCACTGTAGGTGCTGGGAACCAAACTCCTGTGCTCTAGGAAGTGAGGAGCCTCTTAACCCTGAGCATCTTTGGTGAGTCTGCAGTGCAGGGTGAGCCCTAAGTCAGGCAGCTGCAGAAAGATAGTGTCAGGTGAGTCGAAGGTGCAGACTGGTAGATTAAGTCCCCCGGGGCAGAGGGACCTGGTTGCAATCGGAGACAACTTCTTCTGAGGAGAAATGAGCATCTTCTGTTACAGCATTTGTGCCCACAACTGACTAATGGATGCACATTTTAAGAGAAAGTGTTTATCTTGCAAGTGTGTGGACCTGAGTTCAAGTCCCTAGCACTCACATGAAGCCAGCCACAGTAGCCCATGTATGTAACCACAGTAGCGATGGGAGTGAGAGATCAGAGGATCCTGGAGGCTTGCAGTTAAACTAACATGGCCCATTCCACACGGAACAGCAAAGACCCTGTGGAAATATCTCACACAAGGGAAAAGGGAGGGCTGACAATTATCATCTTCTAACACATGAAGCATACATATTTACACAAGAGAACGCACACACATAATTAAAGATAAAATATTTTTTAAAGATCCGGGCGTGGTGGCAGCGCACGCCTTTAATCCCAGCACTTGGGAGGCAGATGCAGGTGGATCTCTGTGAGTTCGAGGCCAGCCTGGTCTACAAAAAAAGTCCAGGACAGCCAGGGCTGTTACACAGAGAAACCCTGTCTCGAAAAACCAAAAAAAAAAAAATTTTTTTTAAAGAAAAAGGGAATGCCAAGTAGTGGCAACCTTTAATCCCAGCACTCAGAAGACAAAGGCAGGTGGATCTCTAAATTCAAGGCCGCCTGATCTACACAGCAAGTTCTAGGACAGCCAAGGCTACACAGAGAAACTTTGTCTCAAAAAACAAAAAAAGAAATCTAAACAGATTTCTCCCAACAGCGTAGTGTCCTCTTTCCAAATTCTCGTCAACCGGGATATGCAAAGCATGGGCCTAATTTCAATGATAACTTATCACAGGCAAGTGTTCATTTTCATGGCCTCAAGGTCCATGTGTACTCTCTTCTGCGCCTTCCTCCCAGAAAGGGGGCTTTGGCTATGTGGTGGGACTGGACAGGATGTCATCAGTGTGCTGGCTGGGCTCTGCATCTTAGCCTTCAGCAAGTGTTGCACCGACCGGGGTTTGCTGTCATCTCTGCAGTAAGAAGGCTGCCCTGGCACAGCTGTCAGTTCTTTCCCTTCACAGGGTAGTGTAACCATCTGATATCCCTACCCTGGAGCACTGGGACATCTGTCGCGCCCGCCTCGCTGATAAGGAAAGCGCCACACAATCAGGATTCTTCTGACAGCATTTATTGTACAGCTCTTTTAGATAGCATGGTGGAGAGGGACCCCGAGCTCCGGCAAGCGGCCGCTTATATAGCACATAGGGAGACTTGTCGAACCCTCATTGGCTCATACGGAATCACCTAATTAGCATGAGATTGCAGTGCCAAGAAACGCGCCTTGCGCATGCGCACACCACACCGGCACAGCACCTCCGTGAAGAACCAGGAAGCAGGAAGCCGGCGCCATCTTGTAATGGCGATTGCGGCTCCCGACATCTCCCCCTTCTTTATTAAATAGCAAAACACAACAGTCCACTTTGTCACCGATCAAGCCCACCGTTCTACCAGTGAAGCGATCAAGGTAGTTAAATGGACTAGAGACCCTGTGTGCCTGAATTCCCGAGCAATGGGAACACGAGCCCTGGGAGGCACACAGGACTGTCATCAGAACGCCTGGTGCAATGGGAACACGAGCCCTCAGGACAAATTTATGATGACAGTGTCTCATTATTTTAGCATATTTAACCAAGCTCTAGGAGAAGTTCCAAGTTCCACGGCAAGTAAGGCCTGAGTGATTAGCACTTTATCTCTATTGTGTTGTTTTTTAAATTTGCAGAGCAACCAGAGGGTAATCAACATCCCCCCCCCCCCCCCGCTAAAAGGCAGCCGAATAACCCGACTCCCACCCATTCCTTAAAGTAGGAGAAAGTCGACTGAAGCCAGGAAGCCAATCCTTTTGTTAGGGACAGATCCAAACGAGTGGAATTAATTTGAATGATAGCTACTCGTAGCCTTCTCATGGTTTCATCAAATTCCGCAGTCCAATTTTGTTGCAACTGTTGAGATAAAATCTTAGACAAGTTAGCTGCTTTAGTAAAATTTTCATATTGGACAGAGGTAACACAAAGTCCAGGAAGTTTAATTTCACGGTTTTTTCTTCTTTTTTACTACTTCTATTAATGGCAGGGCAAACGGAACTGACCCTGGAGCATATGGGTCAGGCCGATACCGCTCAGCCTCATATCGAGCTGCCTCTTCTTCTAACTCAGCTTGATCATCTGAATCCAATACACCCTCCTCTGACGAGGAAGATGTTGGATCCTCTTTCTCTTCCTCACCCTCTGTAGAGGTCTCCTCTGAGGACGAGTCTCCAACCCTTAAATTCTTAAACTCTTCAAAGACAGGATACAATTCCTTTTCTTTTGTCATTTCTTTACTTCTGTTTATTCTCTTTTTAATTTTAATCTTAGCGCTCTTTTCCTTTTCTGCTTCTGATAGGCTATCCTGATGATCTGCTAATGCTCTCTGTCCTTCCTGAACCTGTTTTTGACATCTAGAGTCCTCAATACAAACTCTAATCATTTTAGACAGTGGCCACATTCCTGGTCTAAGTCTCCCTCCATCTTTTTCATTACTGAAATCAACTCCAAGTTTTTTCCCAAGACCCTTTGGTTAAGGATCCAGTCGAGACAAACCATGGAGCAACTCGATCTACTTCTTTTAGAAAATTGCATAGAACTCTTTCAGGAACTTTTAGTCCGCGTTCCTTCAACAACGCCCGCATTGCTGAAAGGAGCGGCTTCATCTGTTGATTGCCCATAGTCCTTTATTTACAGGACAAGGCGAACCTGCACAGTTATCTACCTGTGGCTTACGGTTCCGGTAAACAGGGAGGACAGGTACACTCCTTCCCTTGTTGATGGCAATTAAGACAAAAACAACACGTAATGACCACCACCACCCAAACAGGAAGAACAAGAGCCAGCCAAAGGGGATTCACCATACCTTGCAGAAAAGCGTCTAGACTTCCTCCGCCGTCAGTTCCGAATCCTCTGTCGAGCCTACAGGATCCCTCATAGCTGGACCGGAGCTCCCGAGACGTTCGGCCTCGTTCCCGGGTTTCGGCACCAGATGTCGCACCCGCCTCGCCGATAAGGAAAGCGCCACACAATCAGGATTCTTCTGACAGCATTTATTGTACAGCTCTTTTAGATAGCATGGTGGAGAGGGACCCCGAGCTCCGGCAAGCGGCCGCTTATATAGCACATAGGGAGACTTGTCGAACTCTCATTGGCTCATACGGAATCACCTAATTAGCATGAGATCGCAGTGCCAAGAAACGCGCCTTGCGCATGCGCACACCGGCACAGCACCTCCGTGAAGAACCAGGAAGCAGGAAGCCGGCGCCATCTTGTAATGGCGATTGCGGCTCCCGACAGATATCCATCGTGGGTGAACTTGAAGCTACATCACCGGTTAACAGTTATCACGTGATAGTGGGATGCCTTCACCTGCCTGCTCCTCCCATTCTGTCATTGCTGCGGAAGAGTGGCATTGCGTACCCTCCCACCACACACAGCCCAGTGAGAATAGCCACACAGCACTCCCACAAATGTGTTCTGCTATCTAACTTTTACTCTTGCTATATGACTCCTTCAAAGCAGCTTTCATATGAAAAATGGAGAGGTGAGGAAAGACTTTACCAAGAGATGAGCAATGGACACAGCAATGGGACACAGCCCACCCAACAAGGACAGTAAGTACTCCCAATGATACAAACATGAGTTCCTACACCCAGCAATAGTTGCTGACAAGTCATCAAAGTATTATAGAAGAGATTATAGATTAGAAAATATGGCTGCACCAGGTGTTGTGTTGCACACCTTTAGTCCCAGTAGTAGGAAGGCAGAGGCAGGTAGATCTTCGAGTTCAAGGTCATTTGGTCTACACAGCGAGTTCTAGTACAGCCAGGGCTACACAGAGAAGCCCTGTCTCAAAAAGAAAAAAGAAGCATACACATATATACACACACACACACATATTTTACACATAAACACACAGATACATACACCATACACACATAAACATAGATACATGCTTATATAAATAAACACATATATACACATATACACACATATTGTACACATAAACACACACAATACACCATACATACATACACACATAGATACATGCATATATCAATAAACACATATATACACATATATAAATACACATATATACCACACACACTTGTACATACTACACACATACATGAGCACACACAAACACACAAAGTTCCCAGAAAGGAGCTATGACTACAAAGATTTAGAAGTTGGAATGTATCAAGTCCCTAGCCAGATTATCTTGGTCCATCACTTAATAGCCAGCTATGGTACACCTCAGTATTCACCCTAACACCCTTGTAACTATTAGGACATCATTTGGAATCTGGGAATAGAACCTAAGTGTCCACCAATCCAAGAGACCTTTGCCATTTATTTTAGAATCATTTTGTGTCTATATGTGGGACCACAGGACATGCTTTTTGTGACTGGCCATATATCTGCAAATATACACTTTTTGTCTTTTTTCAGATGCTGGTTGTCTGACTATTAGGTGCACTGTATGAGCTCTGTGTGCTGTCCAGTCAGGAAAGTCCCATACTCTATGAGGACCATGTGGTCACGGTCTCTGCTGTTTTCCATTCTAGTCCTTCTTTGGTCACAGAGGCTGATCCATCTGCAAATGAAGCATCATGGGGATTATTTGACGAGACCAGACCTCATTTCTCAGAAGTAGTGTGAATGTGCTCTGATGTGGAACAAATTCCATCAAGTCTATCCCTGTCCTTTATCCCTTCTCTGTGAGGAGCACCACCCCTCCCCCCTCATGGTTCCATGAAGCCTGAGTCCCTGTTTGTGTGTGCCATTTCCAGGAAAGAAATTTCTGATTAATTTGAGTACCTGCCAATTCTCCAGGGCTGTAAAACAAGCAAACAAATCTGTGTGCCTGTTGTACAAGGATAGGACGCTGGGGTGAATAAAGAGCAGCTGGCGAACACCTGAGGCCAGAAGTCCTGGTTGTCCTGGAAGCCAGCACTGAAGAGGATAGAGAAGGGAGGCTCCAAGCCTCTGTCCTCACACAGCTAACTACTGTCATCCCCTCCCCGCCTCGGGGCTACCTCTTAACCACTGGCTTTCCTGGTGGCTCCTGGGGCAAAACAAGACAAAACTGGCCAATTGCAGAAACCTCTAGGGAACCGGAAATGGTGAAAGTCTTCATTCCAGAACCTGGAGCGCCAGTATTCCTGAAACGGCTGGAATGTGTAACAGGAGACAGAGACTACTGTTGCTGTTGTCTTTACGATTTATTTCTCTGTATTTAGAGTATGAGTGTTTTGTCCACACAGAAGTATGTACACTGTCTGTAGCTGGTGCCAGCGGAGGCCAGGAGAGGGTACCTCATCCCCTGTACCTGGAACTACAATTACAGATTGTTGTGAGCCTCCACGTGGATGCTGGGAACTGAGCAGCCAGTGCCCTTAACCCCGAGCCACCTCTCCAGCCCCAAGAGACACAGTTTTAACTCAGAATACTGCCAGTCCCTCATTGTCCAGTAGCTCTATTAACTGCGATCTGCTAAAGCTGAAGTGTTTGCTTTTCCAGAAGAGCCGTAGCGCCACCTATAGGTTACTCAGAACCGGCCTGGCGGCTCATTTGGAAACCGTGAAAAGAGGGAGTTGGGCAAAGTCTGATGAAATCCGTGGGGTGTAAGCAGGTAGGGAGAGTGAGAGGACCAAAGGGCCTCCCCGGAGACGGACATTACTAAAAACCCAAAACAGGGAGAACCTAGACGGGTCTACTGATTCTAGTGATTGAGAAATGGGTGCGGAGAGCTCGGCAGTTAGGAGCACATACTGTTGTGGCAGAGTTCATTTCCCAGCACCTATGTGGGCTGGTGAGCTACTGCCTGCAACTCCAGCTCCAGGGGAACGGCCGCCTCTGTTTTCTTTAGGCACTTGCACACGCATAGACCTATCCATATACAAGCATATACATAATTAAAAATAGAATTTCACAATTATTTTTTTAAAGCATGAATTCACTAAACCTTGCCAGTACTTTCATAGCACATCCATATTAGTAGGGGAAAGTCCTGGCTTGATGGTTAATGAATGGTTCGTACAGAGGCAGCTAATGTCCTCGGTGAAGGAGACCCAAGGCAGTAGGTCATTGTAGGGAGCAAGAGCCCTAAGTGAGAAGTCCTGAGTCACTGTGTATATGGGTTGGGGACGATACCACAAGCTATGAAATTCTTGTGGTTCCTAACTGAAACTAGAAAAAAAAATCAAGTATACAATTGGAAATCACAGGCAGTTGAGGGGATTTCTAGGCATCAGAGGTTATTGCAGAATTTGGGCATACTGTTAAATAGCCTTCTAAAAGTGCTTATCTGGGGCTGGAGAGATGGCTCAGCGGTTAAGAGCACTGGCTGCTCTTCCAGAGGTCATGAGTTCAATTCCCAGCAACCACATGGTGGCTCACAACCATCCATAATGAAATCTGGTGCCCTCTTCTGGCCTGCAGATATACCTGCAGACAGAACACTGTATACATAATAAATAAATCTTTAAAAAAAAAAAAAAAAAAAGTGCTTATCTGTACCCAGAGATGAGCGCTGCTCTCAGCCTCGGTCAGAGACGCTGTTTTTTGCAACACTGGGCCGTCGCTACAGAGACTCATAACTGGTCAAAGTCCTGGACTAAAGGACGGGTGAAAAACTTAGCCACAGATGGGAGACCCGAATCACTCCCTCCAAGGCTCAGAGAAAACTATCGAAGAAAAAGTAGAAAGAATGTAAAAGCAGAAGACGTAGAACCTAGCATCTGAACACAGCATGGCTGCTGCACCCTTGAACTCACAGAACCAATGATTGGGCAACACCCCAATGGAAATGGGGGGGGGTCTTGGAGCCCCACCTCTCCCCGAGGATTCATACACTGTTAACAGTTGACAGGGACACACACACATCTTTGGTAGTGTGGGCACTGGTAAGGTATCTATGTTCTTATAGGGAAAAAAACCTCTGGGCTGGAGAGAGGGCTAACTGGCTAAGAGCGCTGGCCGCTCTTCAAGAGGACAACAGGTTCAATTCCCAGCACCCACGCAGTGGTTAATAACCACTTTAACTCTAGTTCCAGGAAACCCAACACCCTCTTCTGGCTTTGTGGGCCCTGGAAACCTACATGGTGCAGACAAACATGGAGGTAAAACACCTATACATTTAAAATAAATCAGCCAACCAACAAGAAAAACAAAACAAAACAAAATCTTTGGCAGTAAACTCTTATGATCTAGTTATGGGGAGCACCAAACAGTGATGGCAATATGGCAGGTTGTTTGGGGGGTGTCTGAGGCCTTCCTGATTAATAACTCATAGGGAGGTACCACATTCCTGGCAACAAGATTTTCATTTAATAACCTGTCTTCTGGGAACAGGAGTGTCCACCCACACAGGGTACTTCTGTTCAAACTCCCTTCTTAAAAAATATTTCTTAAAGCTGGGCAGTGGTAGCACATGCCTTTAATCCCAGCACTCAGGAGGCAGAGGGTAGGTGGATCTCTGTAAGTTCCAGGACAGCCAGGGCTACACAGAGAAACCCTGTCTCAAAAACAAAACACCCAAATATGTATTTTTTTAATTAACTTACAAAACTCACCTGTAACTCCAGCTCCAGGAATATCTATCCAGTGTCTTCCACTCACATACACAAACACACCCACTCACATATAATTAAAAATAAAATCCTGAAAAGAGACAGAGAGGGACAAAACATCATAGGGTCTTTATTCAACAGCAGCTTGGAGTTGAGACCTCGAAGATATTTATTTGATCAGCTTCGATTCTTTGGACCTCTGCAGGCTCCGCCGTGATGAAGCAAAGAACACCCTTTATATGTACTTGTACACGACCTTGGAGGGCACAGTTTGAAGGTGGAGTCGCACAGGACACTTGTAAAAGTGTGACAACAGAGTCTCACTGTAGCCCACAAGAAAGTAGAATTTGTGTGCTGGCAGCTGCCTCAGGACCAGGGCACAGATGTCCACTTGGTTGGCCCGGCGCTTCAGAACAATCTGGTCAGCCAGGCAGCCTGGAAAGGTGCCCAGCATAAACTTTCGAAGGAAAACATCCTCCAGTGTTCTCTCTGCAGCATGATCTTCTCCATCCAGGTTACCTGAAGAGGATACCAGACAAGTCAGCCATGGGAGTTGTGCAGACTCCAGACCTGGCATCTAACAGGACTGGGCACTCAATTCTACCCCTTGCCAACAGCCATTTCCCTCTTCTTGGAATAAGAAGAATAACATTTTAAAATTCAAAGCACAGGGATGGAAGACGGCTCAGCAGATAGAAACGTGGGCTGTGAAAGCCTAAAGCCCTGAGTCCAATCCCCAAAACATACCTTAAGAAGCCAGCTGTACTTCCAATGTCCTAGCTGCCTTTGAGTCCCCCTGCTCTCACCCACGAAGTAATCCCATTAAACCCATCAGCCCACACCTCCCCACAAAAAAGCTAGATGCAGGGGGACATGTCTGTAAGCCCAGCACTCTTAGGTAAGATGAGACGTGGGACAGGACTGCCCAGGAAGCTCAACAGAAGCTCAAATCATAGCAGACACAAGGGAGATCCTGTCACAACAAGGTGCCCACTGACCTCCACAGGTGCGCCATGGCACACATGTGGATGCTCTTGTAATAATTTAAAGTTCAAAGCACCACGTTATTTCTCAGATCAACCCTTTGAAGTCAGCACTATCTTCATCCTCATTTTACAAAAGGCTGGGTCAAGCTAAAGTACAAAAGTTGGGTACAACCTCCAAGCTGTATCTTACATCTTTTGTGGGTCAGGGGATGGGCCCTGAACCCAAGAATCTGTATTTAAATGTTTTACATGTGCATGCTATTGAATGTTAGTTCAAGGTGAGGACTCACACGCTGAACGAAATACAGATTCTCATTAGTTCACAACAGGCATGTCCTACATTACACACTGAACTGGTGAGTTCTGAGCCACTGCTCCTAGTGGTAATTCACACCAAGGTTTGTCCCAGCCTCTAGTCACAGTATTTTTATCAACAGACTAATACATAACTAATTTTATGTGCCGTCCTATTTAAAGTCACTGCTAATGTATACTACTCATTACTATTAAGCTCCCATAATTTAGCCCCAAGTACAGTTTATCTAACAAAATTCTCTCCATAATTACTTCAGGGCCACTCAAGTGCCACAACCCCAACACAAGGCAGAGTAACATTTGAATAGGGTTCTAGACTACCAAAAGGACACCTTTTACAACAGAAGCTTGTTGTACCTCAGCTGGGAACCCTGCATGTGAGCCTTGCTCTGCCCACCTCCCCAAATGACCCTGAATGACTTTGAGGTTATAGATAAATTTCCATCAGTGTAAGAATATGCAAGGACTGAGGGGCTGGGTGGATAGCTCAGCGGGTGTATCATCTGCTGTACAAGCGTGAGGACATTAGCCTGGGTCCCCAGAACTCAGAAAGCTTGTCACGATAATGGGTACCAGCATCTTCAATCCCCGAGTTGGGAGGCAGAGGCAGGAGAATCCCCAGAAGTTGGCATGCCAACTAATCTTGCATACAAAGAGAACCTGTCCCAAACACGATGTCTTGACTCTGCATAATCATACATAGACATCTGCATTCACACAGGAACATGCAGATACAAACACACATACAGACAAGTTATAGGCTGGGAGCTGAAACTCCAATATCACAAAAAGATAAATAGGCTGGTGATGTGGTGTGTACCTATACTCCCAGCACCAAGAAAAACGAGGCTGAAGTATGAGAGTTCCAGGGCAGCCGGAGGTATTCTGCCACATTCTCTCTCTTAAAGATGGCTCAGGGTGCTTGTTTGATTCCTGGGACCCATAAGGTAGGGTAGAACTGACTCAGACAAACTGTACACACCGTGCATACTGAAATGTTAATGGGCAAGAAAAATAAAAACAGGGAGGAGAAGAGATAACAGAAGTCTGCAAAAACGGGTTCTGTGAGGAATGAAGACTAGTACATCGCACAGAGAGTTTTGTGCTTTGGTGAATACTGGCATTATTGAGGGGACACTCTTCCAGGTCTAGGATTCTATGTAGACTTCACTTCCTCATCGCCTCTGTAAATTATGGATGACCGTAGCAATGTCAAATCTGGCTTGCAGGAATGCAAACACTGTGCTCTATGAAGACTCAAGTGAGACTTTAACTTCAACAAGGAATGTTCAAATTCCTTTCAACATCCTAATCTGGGGTCACAACCTAATGGGTGCTGGTGTGCTCCCTTGATGGATGTATGGAGAAGACCGGGGTTTAAGCCAACGTGTTTTTCTACCGCGCTCCATTTATTTGCTGTTTATTTGTTCGCAAAACCGCTGCTCTTTCAAGACAGGCTGGCCAGTGACCCCAAGGACTGCATGCCTCCTTCATCCTCATACCCCTCGAGCTGTGGTTACTGCTCCACCAGGTTTTTATTTGTGAACTGGGGAGGATTCTCATGCTTGGGGTGGCACATATTTTAGTAATCTTTACTCACCTTTCTAGTCCCAAAACAAAATATATTATTATTTTATTATTTACTATTTCGAGATAGGGTCTCACTACATAATCCTGGCTGGCCTTAAACTAGAGATCCGCGTCCCGAGTCCGTTCCCCATCACGCCCGGATCTTCTGCCTAAAAGTTCGGACAACCTTAAAGAGCAGTCTGAAGCGTCACCGGTGCCATGTTTCAGTCAGAGTGGGTGGTGGTCCTTCCCAGGTGCCCTCACCTGTGTGCAGCGACAGCCAGCCCTTTCGGTGAGCGATATAGTGCGGGGCGTGCGCCTCTTCGTAGCTCACCGGCTTGTCCCCCTTGGCCACGCGGACTCGCGCCGCCCGGTTCTAGGAGCAAAGGGTTCGTCACAGGGCAGCCGGGACCAGGCGTACCCAGCCCGCGCGGACCCGCCCGCCGCACTCACCTTGGCGCAGACCGCGGAGGTGTGCAGGGCGCGCCAGGCGCAAGGCAGCTCCCGGCTGCAGGCCAGCACCTGAGAGAGATTGGGAGTGAGCGGACACCCGACAGCGCCCCCAGCCCTCCCGCCCGCACCCCACTCACCCGCAGCCCTGGCCCGAGGACCGACGCGGACGCCGCCATCTTGGGCCGGCGCGGAGCGGGAGGCGCCAGTGCGCAGCCGCGGGAAGGAGGGGTCGCAGGTCAGGAACCAATGGGAACCCGGGTGTGGGGGCGGGGCGGGGCGTGACGTGTAACGGAGAGGGCGTGGCGTGGACCGCCGCCTGGGGTGCCCGACAATTTTCCCGGAGCCAACCTCTAGCCTAGCCCTTGGTGGTACCTGGTGTTAGATTTTAAATGCAAAAACTTGGTGATATAAAACATGAGGTTTAGCTAGGCTTAGTGACGCCCGTCTTTAATCCCAGCAGAGGCAGGAGGATCTTCGTGAGTTCGAGGCCAGCCTGGTCTACAAAGCAAGTACCGGGATAGCCAGGGTTACACAGAGAAACCCTGTCTCGAAAAACAAAACAATAACAACAACAAAGAGGTTTTTAATCCTCAAAGAGCAGGTGATAGGAGAGGCTTCGGGTGTCCTGTAGACAACTGAAAAGAAAACGCGCCAGCCCTCAGACCCCTCCATTCCTTGCTTGTGCTCCCATTTGGGCCAATGTACCTGCCTAGAATATCCAATACTCCAGCATCAGCCTCCTTTGGGCCAGGAATACAGTCGTTTGCCTTCATGCTGAGCAGATCCCAGAAAAGAGGTTGCTGGGCTAGCTCCTAATCTTTTAAAATAAGAGGAAAGAGAGGCAGTGTATTGAGGGTGTATCTCAGAGATAGAACAAGCCAAGGAAGAAAAATTTAAATGGCAAGGAAATTTATGAGTGAATTGAAGGGTCTGGTAATGCTAAAGCTAGAGGAACGCTGATGTAACTGGTATCCTGAAATAGTTTTTATTTACTTATTTTTATTTTTGTTTTTTTTTTTTTGTTGTTGTGCCACCACCGCCCAGCCTGGTATCCAGGAATTATTAATGGCAGGAGGTAAAATAGCACCGTGGATATTTTATTTTAGAACTCACTGTACTAAAGAAAGCACCTGAGCCGGGCAGTGGTGGCACACGCCTTTAATCCCAGCACTGGGGAGGCAGAGGCAGGCAGATCTGTGTGAGTTCAAGGCCAGTCTGGTGCACAAAGTGAGTTCCAGGACAGCCAGGGCTACACAGAGAAACCCTGTCTCGAAAAACCAAAAAAAAAAAAAAAAAAGTAAGAAAGAAAGCACCTGGACTCTAGAATCTGAGTCTCATTATAACAAAATCTGTTGAGTGACAGGCTCCTTCAGAAGCAAACTCCTTTTAAATAGCACCTCCAAACTATCCTTCCCAGCCAGGCTTGGTGGTGCATGCCTCTTATTCCAGTACGCAAGAGGCAGAAACAGGCAAATCTCTTGAATTCAAGGCCAGCTTAGTCTACAGAGACAAAACCTGTCTCAAAAAAGAAAACTGTAAATGATAAAGGCGTCCCTTTCTTTGTTTTCAGGTAAAGGTTTGTGAAACAGGCTTAGCTTGCCGAGGCGCTCTTATCCAACACTTTAGACTCCTAAGCTTGCACGCCATGACTTTTGGCTAACCATGCCCAAAATATGTCCACGATTTTTCCTTCTTAAACTAGGACTTTAAGATGGGAATGGACATTCTCACATTTAATGTCAGTGCCTGTAAGACAGAGGCGGGTGGATCTTTACCACTTCAAGGCCAGGCTGGTCTACATACAGAGCTCC
This sequence comes from Lophiomys imhausi, assembly GCA_907164525.1. Taxonomy (NCBI): domain Eukaryota; kingdom Metazoa; phylum Chordata; class Mammalia; order Rodentia; family Muridae; genus Lophiomys; species Lophiomys imhausi. Next base: position 317,409 of record CAJQZJ010037469.1, read on the forward strand.
AGGCCAGCCCTATCTCAAAAATAAAGTAAAAGGAGTCTGGAGAGATGGCTCAGCAGTTAAGGGCACTGACTGCTCTTCCAGAGGACCCGGGTTCAAATCCCAGCACCCACATGGCAGCTCACAGCTGTCTGTAGCTCCAATATATGATACTGTCACATAGACATACATGTAGGCAAAACACCAATGCACATAAAATTTTAAAAATTTTTTTAAAAAGCATGATCAGGACCGCACTCAACTGATTATATTTAGGACTAAGCCATTTCCTAAACAGATGCGTACAGGTTCTCTGGATAACGTCCTTTCTTGTTCAAGGGGGGAATAACTCCAGTTGCTTGCCTTGCATGCCTGCAGGCAATAATCTGTTCTCAAGGCAGGGTCTCTTGGAGCCCATACTAGTCTGGAAATTATTCCTGATCCTTTTGTCTCCACCTTCCAGCTGCTGAGGTATGTGCCACCTTGTCTGGCCATAGGTAGTAAATCTTTCTCCACTCTTATGTCTTGGCTATATTTGTTTTGAATTTGCACTCACCAAGAGGCAAACCTGTTATATTTGTACAGCTGAGCCTCAGTTCCGTTATGTGGAAACAGAACTCACCCACAGGACTCATGAGAGAACTCAGCTGGATAGAGCACTTGCCCAAGCCTGTTGCCCTGAGTTCTATCCCCAGAGCCCTTGTAAGGCTTGCAAGGAGAGGACCACCCTGTGGTAGGTTAAATAAGACAGACCCCATTAAGCTCCAAACACTAGGGAGTGGAATTGTTTGGGAAGGATTAGAAAGTGTAGCCTTGTTAGAGAAGTGTCACTAGGAGTGGGCTTAGAGGTTTCAAAAGCCCACACTATCCCCTCCCTTTTCAAAAGCTCCCCTCTCTCTGCTTGCAATTTGGATATCAGATGTAAGCTCTCAGCTACTTCTCCAGCATAATACATGCCGCCATGCCTCCCACCATGATGATAATGGACTAAACCCCTGAAACTGTAAGCAAGTTCCCAATTAAGTGCTTTTTTAAAATAAGAATTGGTCATGATCTCTTCATAGTAATAGAACAGTAGCTAATATATTCCCCCACAAGACTGTTCTCTGAGTGCCACATGCATTCTTGAACACACACACACACACACACACACACACACACACACACACACAAAACTTGAAGAGAGTAACCACTTCTTAGAGCTGTTAGGATGAAGGCATTTAATAGTCAGGCATGGTGGCTCACTCCTATAATCCCAGCACTTGGGAGACTGAGTTCAGGAGGTGGGGCATGAGGGGGGCATGAAGAACGGCACTGGAAGTTTGTTTCCCCTCCAAGCAGCAGGCATTAGCACAATCAAATGTGTTCTCTCTATCCAAGCCACGATGTTGGGGGGCTCTTCCTTAGTCACTCCTCACTCTATTTACTTCAGCATGGTCTCTCTGGGAACTGCTGCAGGGCTCACCAATTCAGTTAGTCTAGCTTGCCAGCTTGCTTCAGGGGTCCTGTCTTCCTTTGTTTGTTTGTTTCAGATTGTGCAGGTCTGACTGGCCTGGCACTTGCTACAAAACCCACCTGCCTCTGCCTTCCAAGTGCTGAGATTATAGGCATGAATCATCAAAGCCAGGCCCATCTCCCTGCCTTAAGCAATGAGATCTTAGGCCTTTACGTGGCTCTTAGGCCTCCCAATTCTGATCCTCATGCACGGCCAACACACTACCCACTGAGCCATTTCCCCAGCTCAGCCGGTGGAGGTTTCATTTTGAACATTTATTTTTGGATATGTGTTTCTGCGATTGTATGCCAGGTGTGTATGGGTCCCTGTGGAGGCCGGAAGAGGGCTTAAGATCCCCTTGGGGCAAGGTGTTCTTTTCTGACTCAGCTGGCCAGGCCACACAAGGTTGTCCACACTCTTGCGTGGCAGATCAAACCATAAGATGCCCCTTAGAAAGAACATCAGCCTTCTGTAGGGCTTATGTGGAATCATGAGCTGTTTCATGTTCTTCTTCCCTGTTAGTTTGCATATGGGGGATGTGGAATCCAGCAAGGTGAAGTAACTTGTCCTACATCAGATCATACAGAAGTAAGATTTGCTTAAGAGTTGGACTTCGGTATTGAGTTGTGAGCTCATATGTCTTGGGGTGAGGCCAGATCTTGCCCTCTCAAGAGGCAAAGAGGTTGGATGGATGCTACAAGTGCTGGTCCTCTGGAAACGCAAAGTGCTCTTAACAGCTGAGCCATTTTTCCCAGCTCCAGGTGGAAACTTTTTGAGAGAGACATGTTTTCTACAGCATGCACTTGTTTTAATGCACTCTGTCCCTCCCATCCACCATGCTAACTAAAGCAGTATTTCCAGGCTTCACAGATGAGACGAGAGAGGCTCTAGACTCACATAGCAGCTGGACTCAGGCCTTGTTATGAGCAAGAGCTTTTCCTGCACCTGGAGTTCCTGTACTACTTATGGTTGGGTGAAGAAGGTTCACAGTCATGTAAGGATGAGGGGATGGCCCCAGCCTCTGTGGCTGAGTGACAGGTAGGCATGGAGCCGCCTCAGCCAGGAGTGATCCCCACAGGAATGGCCACAGCACCCCCTAGGCCCAATATCAAGCTGAGGATGCGTAGGGTTTTCTCTGATGTGAATTCTTGTTCTCCACCTGACAACCAACAGCCTATGCTCTCAGAAGTCTCAGAATTTGACAGAGCCCAGTCAGGCTGTGAGGAAGGTATATGTACTTTCTGAAATTTTCTCGGCAGTGGAGTTGTCAACTAGTTTGGTGTGGTGTGGTGTGGTGTGCGTGTGCGTGTGCGTGTGTCTGAATTTATGTATGTGCATCATATTTATGTCTGGTGCTTGGTGGGAGGCCAGGAAAGGGCATCACTTATGAGCCACCATGTAAGGGCTGGGACAGAACCCGGGTCCTCTGAAGCAGTACATGCTCTTAACCACTGAGTCATGTCTCCAATCCATGAACTAGGGTCTTCACACAGTTTTTTTGCAAGGCTCCCTCAAACCTCTATCTGCAGGTCTTTCTGAGGGAAAGAGCAGGACTTTCCCAGGCCTGCTGCCCTTGGTCCACCAGGTGGAAGGCTCTAACTGTTGTCTAAACATCTTTAAAATGATCTGTCCCAGCATAGCCAGTCTCACCTAGACAGTGTTGAAAATGTGAGCTATGGATTGACTTTATGCAAGAGAACAATCCAGCCGAGAACACAAGGAGTAGCTCCTGCAAACCATTAGAATCCAGGGTGAGTGGAAAGCCTCATGGTCGTTTCTCCTTGGCCTCCCAAATACACTGTCAAATCCAGCCTTCGGTCCTCTTTACATTGGACTTAACTCAGAAGGGCTGACACTCACTTTGTCCTAGTAAGTCATCTTATCCACCCAGTACACAGGAAGAACCCCAGTGCTTTTCCTGGGAAGTGAACCCCTGAAGCCCACAGGTTAAAGCAGAAAGGAACTCCACAGGAAGCTTTTGGAGCCTCCTGCTTCGTTCTTCCTGTGGAGGGGAAAGGGGCTAAGTGTGTGGGTTTGGGCACACTAGTTAACTTCAGCTCTGGGGCCCTGAGAATGCGCTCTCTTGACATGAGAGCCAAGGGCAGTAAAAAAGGCTGAAGAGCCCACTGCCTGAGTACCGGAAATTATGCTGGGTCCAGCCGTACAAATCTGACTGTAAAGAGCAGCCCTGAAATCCTCTCATAGGTCTTGGGCTAGAAACATCAGCCCTTCAAATGGGCAAGGTGAGCATGCAAGGTACTTCCTAGAAGTCACCCAGCTCAAGCCAACATCTTCCATTCCTAAATCTTAGTGTCAGTGGTCACAGAATTCTCCCAAAATGCCCTCCTTCCAAGCAACTTCTGATTCTGGCCTGTTCAGGTTTGATACATATAGAATGGTCCTGATACTATGTGGTTATTAGTAGGTTTATTGATAACTGGCTTTGTTTTGAGACAGTCTGGTCACTATGTAGACTAGACTGACCTTGGACTTACAGGGATCTGCCTTTGCCTCCTGAGTTTTTGAGACATTTTTAGATAGGGTCTCACTGTGTAGCCCAAACTAGCCTTGAACTATCCTCTTCCCTCAGTTTCCCAAATGTTCAGAATACAGATATGTGACACTACACCCTGTCCTATAATCCGTCTTTAAAACTCTGATGAAAGTTATAGAATTACAAACTCTCTGTATCTAAATCTTGGGAATCCAGATTGCATTTTATCTCTGGGCTGTGGACAGACCTCATGTAAAGAACCTTTCTCTTCTTGGAGATGGGTGTGGGGGGGTCTCACTCTATAGCAAGACTGACCCTGAACTTTGGACCCTCTGTCTCTCAAGTGTTGGTAACACCAACATTCCCAGTCTAAAGAATATTTTTCTAAGCTGTCATGAATCCTACCCTCCTTGTCTCAGATTTTAGGAACAGGATGAAACAATCTTTAAATATACTGGTTGAAACTCAACAATTCTTGAACTTCTGGAGGGCGTGCTGAAGGTGAATACTCCAGATTTATTATTAGCATGTGTGCCTATGATGCGTGTACATGTGGGAAGGTAGCGTGGCATGGCACATGTGGAGGCCAGGGGACAGACACCTCCTTATGAAGCTGGTTCTTTCCTTCCAGTTTTATGTGAGTTCTGATCAAATTCAAGTTGCCATGCTTTCCTGCAAGCGCTCGTACCCACTGAGCCCTGTCACGGGTCCCTACACTCGACAATTCTAAGAGCTATTTCCTGTGCTTCAACTTGGAGCTAGGAATATGCTGGCTGAAATCCCTGCGGTGCAGGAGGGTGCCAGGCAAGCTTCTGTGGCTCTGGTAGGAAGGGGGGGGGGGCGACTGTTGCTTTTGATTCAAGGTCTCTATTATGTAGCTCTGGCTGTCCTGGAACTCACACTATGAGTGTAGTGGGGCCCTTGGTTTAAGAAAAGGTTCCAGATCAGAGAGTAGGTGAGCACCCTGGAGCCAAGGGCATCTTAGCTGAGTCTAGTAAAGGTACAAGACACAGGGGAGTCACTCGGGTCACTGCCTGACTTCTCTGAAGACAAGAAGCAGATAAAAGGAGACCCCAAAGCCTCAGCACCAAGGCACAGCTAAGTAGGAACTCCTAGGCCTAAGATGTAGGTGAAGCTGGGTTCTGAAACTTAGTGATGGCTGATCCCAGCCAAAGAATCAGCAGAGTCAGAGCCCAAGGTCCCTGGCTAGGTATCTGTCTTGAATGGTGGCTGCTTTGCTGCAGAGAGACTTCAGAATGTTGGGGAAGATTTCAGGATGTACAGCAGGTCCTCCCATGTTCTGCCATGTAGGCACTGCAGTCTGGGGTTCCTTCTGTCAACCGCAAAATGGGTAATGACTAAAGGGCTGACATCGCTATGAAGGCACTGCTTCCCAGTAACAGCAGCCTGTTCCCAAACCCTTCCTCAGGCAGAGGTTGCTGCCCTGAGCACTGGACAATGAAGGCAGAGACAGAACCTGCATGCTACTATCATTTGATCATTCACTCAACTCATTAATTCAACAAACATTTATTAAGCGCCTATGTGTGCCAGGTCCTAGGGACCCAGAGCTGTATGGTGCTTAGGCCCTGCCCTCAAGCAGCTCACAGTCCAGGGGCAGCCAGTAAACACACAAGTGACAATGTGCCATGAAGGGTTGAGGAAGAAGTATGATGAAGTGCTGGAGCACAGAAGGGTAACTGACGAACACTTCCTGGGCAAGGGTCAGGGGGCGCTTCACACACCAGTATATATACTCAGTGCCATGGCAGTGCCTTCGCTTCAGTGCCACACCACCAGAACCTCGAGGGCTGGCCCCAAAGGACCTGAGATTCAATGGAAGCAAAGCCTCTTTTGCTTCCTTGGGACAACCTGCAACATCCTTGTCTGCCAGCACCTGTGGCCACTAAGGGAGCTGTTCCCTAATTCCAGGGACTAATGAAGGAGCAGCTACCCAGAGCGCCAACTGCCAGGAGCCTTGACATGGTTAGGAACAGGGATCAGCTTACTGCTGTGCCACTCACCCTGGGCTTCTGATTACTCTCAGTGATGTCTGTGAGCTGCTCTGAGATTGCTTCATAGCACTGTGCAGAGGCCTTAACTCCTGTCTATCACTGCTCTTCCTTCCCATGTGCAGCAAGCACCAGCCAGCTCTCAGGTGCCGGACACAGCCTTGCTGGCCCTGTCACAACAGGCCACAGCAGGAGGCCTACACTCAAAACATTCACAGCCTCCGCACCAGCTCTATGAGCTGCTGAATGTTTTTGTTTTGGTTGGACAAGCCATTTCTGATGTTTTCTAGCAAGCATCTCTTCAGTTCAAAGATGGCCTCACTGTAGCCCAGGCTCACAGCGGCCATAGGGGGCACTCCATGCCACAGGGCTGGGATGTGCCAGACATGCTGCCTCTCTGCCAGGCCCGCCAGTGTCCGGAAGCCACCGCCCTGCTTCTCCACGTGAGCAGCAGCCCTGCTGAGGTCGCTGGGCGGATCCAGGAGCTGCCTCCTGTCTCTCGGCCTGGGACTGGAGACAGGCATGTCATGAAGGTTCTGGTACACAAACTGATAGTTGGGCATGTGCCCCATTTTCTCTAACCTCAGAAACGCATGAAGAATAGCTGGTGGAATGTCCTTTGTTTCAGCTAAACTGACCACAGTGACATTGCTTAGCCCCATTAGCAGCGTGGCCAAGGAAGCCTCCAGTTCGAACCTGTCTCCAGCAGAGGCCAAGGCCCCACTGATCAAACCCCCAGAGTCTATTACCAGGATTTGGTCACAGCCCAGGTCCTGGCTGAAGCCCTCAGCTACAGGCAGGAGCTGCATGAAGGACCCCCGGGGGCTACAGCTCCTCCCTGTGGCAAACTTCAGGCCAAACATGGTGTTAAGGAGTGTAGATTTCCCCGTGCCTGGCACCCCCAGGGCAGAGAGAACCACTAGTCGAGATCTCCTGTCTAGGCGGACATGCAGCTCCTTCAGAAGCCCAGTAACCCAGCGAACAGGGATGCTCAGAGTGGCCCCATCGACCAGCTCCAGGGGCAGCCCACCCAGCAGCAGTTCCACAGCCAGGCCTGGGAAGTGGGCAAAGCGCCTCTGGCCAGCAGTCAGCCTCCCTGCCTCCACCAGGTAGCTCTCGGCCTCATAGAACTGTCCCATCTCCCGCAGGAAGTGCTCCACTCCCAAGGGCTCAGGCCAGAGTGACTCATTCAAGTCTGAGGCCCCACCAAGTTTTGGTCTCAGGGTGAGAAGGGTCTCTGGAGGCTGTCTTGGCCGTGGCTGGCCTAGTCGAGCCAACCCCCACTCCATCCACCTCAGGAAATACTGTCTCTCACCCAGGGAGGGGCTGCTTATCCCCAGGATGAACTCCTGCACCCCTGAGGTGGGCTCCTGGCCATTTTGTTGCACCCGGAGCTCTAGGACCCTCCGTCTCAGCTCAGCCCGGTGCTTCTCTGGGGGCTCCGAGACCCACTGGAGCTGGCAGAACTCCCTTTCAACTTGGGCTGCCTTCCTTGCAGGGTCCCCCTGCAGCCGCAGCTCGTCTCTCTTGTAGGCATCCACATCCTTGATCTTCCTGATGATCTTCTCCATCCGGTCTTTCGCCTTCTGACATTCCTCAAAGTCCTCGTCAACTCTGAGGCCTAGTTTACGTGCTGCATGAGCCATGTCCTCCACAGACAGCCTCCTGCAGGGAGAGCGTGCCACACTGCACACGATCGCTCGGATCCGTCTCACGAAGCTCTCGTTGTCAGTGCTGCTGACCTTCACCAGGACGTGAGAGTGGTCTATCTTCAACACAGGGGTTAGCCTGTTCAGGAAGCGCAGGTTCGTGTTCCGCTTCCCTCGGTAGGGACTCAGGATGAAGTAGTACTTTGTGGTTGACTCCTTCATAGAGTACAGCAGTTTGTATTCCTTCTTACTGATGTTGTCCGTCAAAATGAACACAGCAGAGGAGACTTCTGTCAAGAACTTGAACTGCAGCCAGTGAGACCCAATGTCACCTCTCAAGTTCAGAAAGGCCATAGGCTCTGGGAAAACGTCCAGGTCCTCCTTACCACTGGGGAAAAACCAGGAGATTTCCACTAGCCCATCTGCAATCTCTCGAGGATTGGTGCCTAAATTGAGGTCCCGATGCCAGAAGCAGTCCCACTGCCGGCGAGCCGGGCTGAGGATGGCATTGAGCAGCTGGGACTTGGAGTTGCTGCTGACATCCATGCGCACGAAAGCGAAGGCAGGCACCCTGGACAGGACCACGCTGTCCTCCCGAAAACTCCCAAGGCCCCGTGGGGGCTGGAACCACCATGTCCGCACAACAGCCCGCAGGGCCCAGAGCAGGAAGGTGTGGTAGTGGTTTTCAGAGTCAGGCAGCACGAGTGGGAGTGCAAACTGACAGAGGGACATCTTGAGCAGGACCTCCTGCTGCAGAAAGGTGTCTGAAGACAGCAGGAGGGCGCAGAGAAGGTCAAGGGGGTTCACAGGTGTGTCAGGCATGGGCAGCTCAGAGAAGGAGTAGATATCATCAGCAGCGATGTCCTCAGCAGGGTCCCAGTAGATCATCTCCTCCTCCATCCGGCTCTCTTTCTCTGCAGGCCAGGCATCTGGAGGCACGTCTAGCACCATGGTGGTGTTCCTGGCTTCAGCGTTGAGTGCCTGCAGCTTCCTGAGGAAATGCCAGGGAAGGTCCTTGGGAGCCTGAGGAGCGCAGTTCTTCATACTGTCAAAACTGATCTGCAGGGAGTCCTGAAGGGTGAGCTTCTGTGCCTGGAATGTCTCCAGTCCCAACAAGGACAGCATTTCCTGAAGCCTGCTTCTCTCCACTGTAGGAAAAAAAGGAGTCATAAATTTTAAATGTTTAGCCTTCATTCCCAAGTCAGGGCCAGAGCAGAGCAGGAGAGGAAAAGCATAGCAGAGAAGGGTTGGAGAGGACATCCCTGAGAACAGCACGCAGACTCAAGGGGCCCAGGATACCCTGGGCTGACCTAAGACCAGGGCAGAGTGTACACCTGCATCAACTGCACCACCTGCCTACACTGTATGAGACAATGTACAGAAAAGAAATGGGCTGGCAAGATGATGCAGTGGTCAGCAGCACATGCTGCTCTTGCAAAACACCAGAGTTCAGTTCTCAGCACCCTGTCGGGTACTTCATACTGCTTCTAACTCCAACTCCAGGGAATTCTGCAGTCTTTGCAGGCTCCAATATTCATATACACATACCCACCCAGAGACAAGCACCCATACATACATACGCAAAACTAAAAATAAATTTGCAGCCAGGCATGGTGATGCATGCGTTTAATTCCAGTACTAGGGAAGCAGAGGCAGGCAGATTTCTTATGAATTTAAGGCTAGCCTAGTCTTCACAGAGCATTCTAGGCCAGGCACGATCACATTGTAAGACCCTATCTAAGAAAGAAAAAGAACCAGTTTGGTGGCGAACACCTTTAATTCCAGCACTTGGGAGGCAGAGGCAGGAGGATCTCTGTGAGTTCGAGGTCAGCCTGGTCTACAAAGTGAGTCCAGGCCAGCCAGGGCTCTGTTACACAAAGAAACCCTGTCTTGAGAAACCAAAATATAAAATAAAATAAAACAAAGTCAGAACAGAAAAGAAAAAAAAACAGGAAAACTTAGGAGTTACATTTAAGAATCAAGAGAGGGGGCCTGGAGAGATGGCTCGGCAGTTAAGAGCACTGGTTGGTCTTCCAAAGGACCTGGGTTCAAATCCCAGCAACCACATGGCAGTTCACAGCTGTCTAATTTCTGGGTGTGGTGGCACATGCCTTTAATCCCAGCACTCAGGAGGCAGAGGTGGGCTGATCTCTGAGAGTTCAAGGCCATCCTGGTCTACAGAGCTACTTCCAGGACAGCCAAGGCTGTCACACAGAGAAACCCTTTCTCAAAAAAAAAAAAAAAAAAAAAAACAAGAGGAGAGAGAAGAGGTGGGGGGAGAGAGAGAGAGAGAGTCAAGAGAGTTCATGTAAGTGCAGTGATATTCAGTTTTTCAAGAATCTGCCACATCTAACCCTGAGCTGGAGTGCACATAATTAGAAGGAGCAGCACTTCTCAGACCTCAGATAACCCCTCCTGCTCTAGCCCAGTTAGGAACCTGGGGGGCATGGTGAAACATGCCTGTGCTTTTAGCACTCAAAAGTCTGAAACAGGAGGATTGCTGTGGATTCAAGACCAACATGAGATACATAGCAAAAGCCTGGCTCAAAACTTGGAGGAAAAAAACTGTCACCAGGAAATTCCCATGGGGATATAACCACTATTCACACTTGGGGTTGTCTGGTAAATGTTCTTTCATCTTTGTCAATAAACTAGAGACTGTTTTTAAAGGAAAACAGCACCCATATCTCAGCACCATTTTGCAAATCCAAGACTAGGAATGCAAGGCTCTGGCTTGGGTTGAGAACTGGGACTTTCGTGGCACTAACGACTAGGGGCCTTCTGCATGCTAGGCAAATGCTCTGCCATTAAGCCACATCTCTGACTTCATTTACATATCAAGATACATTAACATATATTTAAATTTTTAGTATTATCTTATTTTTAAATTTTATTTATTGGAGGGGGGAGTTGTTGTTGAGACAGGGTTGCTCTATGTAGCCCTGGCTGTTCTTATTCTGTGTATACCAGGTTGGCCTTGAAACTGCAGATTCATTTGTCTCAGGTGTGCACCACCACACCAGCAAGCTCTTGGTATTTTAAGAAAGCCTCATTATGTAGCTCATGCTAGCCTCAAAACTGTTAGGACTGCATGTGTAAACCATCACTCCCTCTATAATTATTTGAATTTTAGTGACTGTGATGGCTATTCTTGCTTGTCAACTTGACTACATCTGGAATTAACAGTGAAAATGCAAAGCATGTCTGTCAGGCATTTTTGCTTAATTTGAAGTGGGAAGATCCACTTCTAATCCAGATCTCTTGAGTTGAGAAGACCCACTCCAATCTGGGCCACAATTTCTGCTAGAAGCTTATGTAGGGACATGGAAGAGGCAGCTTTTGCCATTTGCCTGCTTGCTCTCACTTTGCTAGCAAGTCCATTCCTTCACTGGCATTAGAGCCTACTTATTCAGAATTCCTGAAGACATATACTGAAGACCAGCTGAGACATCCAGCCTCATGGACTGAACAACTACTTCTGTTTCCAGCCAGTCATTGTTGGATTAGCTGACCCAAAGCCTGTAAGTCATTCTACAAAAATCGTGTGTGTGTGTGTGTGTGTGTGTGTGTATACAGATTCATTCTATAAGTTCTGTTACTCTAGAGAGCCCTGACTAATGCAGTGACAATAAAACATTGGGTGTTGACTATTGCTTGATAGACGCTGAATGATTTAGATATTCAAATGTCACTCTATATAATGCAAACTTTTACAAGTTGATGCTTATAAAAGTTCTAACTGGGGGCTGGAGAGATGGCTCAGAGGTTAAGAGCACTGACTGCTCTTCCAGAGGTCCTGAGTTCAATTCCCAGCAAACAAATGGTGCCTCACACCCATCCATAATGAGATCTGGTGCCCTCTTCTGGCCTGCAGGCATACCTGTAGACAGAACACTATATACATAATTAATAAATAAAATCTTAAAAAAAAAAGTTCTAACTCTTCCCTGGTCTTGGCCTGGCATCTTACCGATGTAAATGGTTTGCTTGTATTTGTTTGTTTGTTTATTTTACAGTACTAAGATGGAACCCACATGCTAGGCAATCCTTCACCACTGAGCAACAACCCTAGCTCTTTTTCCTTCTTCTTTCAAGATGGGGTGGGGTGGGGGTAAGGGTGTTCCTCAGTCTTGTCTCACACCTGTGTACAGACTTAAATTTCCTGCCTCTGCCTTGGGACTACAGGTATACAGCACGGTAAGGGTCCCACAGAAATGATTTGAAGGCTTAGAATCTATTCTAAATCTATTTGCATGCATGAGCCATGGCACATGTACAAAGGTGAGAGGAAAACTTGTAGGAGTCCTGGGGATAGAACTTTGGACTTCAGGCTTGGCAGCTTAGCACATCTACCCAAGCCACCCTGTCAGCTCAGCGCTCAAGTTCTACAGCAATATGACTGAAGGACCACTTGACAAGTTACAAAGGGGCCTGTGATTTTGTTTTAAAAATAGAATAACTGGCCTGGTGATATGGGTCAGCAGGTCAAACCACTTGCCCCCAAACCTGATGACCTGAGTTTGATCCCTTGTACCTACATGGTAGGAGAAAACAGATTCCCAAATTGTCATCTGACTTCTACACACCTGTACATGTGCGAACAAGACACAAAATAAGTAAAAAAAAAAAAAAAAAGCAAAAACATAATTTTAAAAAAGTTCTAGCTTTATTTTATGTGTATGGGTGTTTTGCCTGCAGTGCCCAAAGAGGCCAGAAGAGGGCCCCAGATCTTTCTGGAACTGGGGTAACAAAAGCTACCAAGTGAATGATGAAAGCCAAACCTAGGTCCTCTGCAAGAGTAACAAGTGCTCTGAACACTGAGCCATCTCTCCAGCCCCAAATAAACGTAATTATACGAATAAATGAAAACGGAAGAACTATACAGGAAGACTGGGCTGTGGCAGAAGTTTTACACAGCTGTTACTTGGCTTTCCTTGTTATGAGCAAGTGAAGCCATTGTTGCTTAAGTAGCATGGTTATCAAGGCAACACAGACAAAGCATCCTCATTCTACAGCACTCGGCCCCAGGAAACCACTCAGCAGCTCTGGGGCCTAGTTCGCCAACATGCAAACTAAGCTGTTGCTGGGGTCTCTAAATCTAGACAGCTGGGCAGTAGAATCACTACAGGAACTTGTTAAAAATAAGATACATGGGGGAGCCTCCACCCACAAAGTCAGTAACTCACTGTGGAGGTGTAGGTAAGTTAAAGGAAGCATTGGTTACTCCACAGTGAGTAAGTTCTGGAGTAGTATTGTTTTTAGCAACATAATATTAATAGTTCATAAAGGGGTGAGGGACAAGAGGGTTCTAGACAAACACCCAAATGATGTGATACAGTCAGGTTTGAAAACTAGCCACCTATAAGGTACTGTCCTCCAACAGAATGGAAAGCTGAAAAAAGAAAATGTATACCTGTCGGGAAGTCATTGTCCTGAGCCTCATTTGTACCATCTATGAGAAAAAGCAAAGGAAAATAAAGAGGATGAATCTGATAATGTGCATTTGAATGACAAGAAGTAAATTAAGTGAAACCCAACCCCTCTTTTTTTTAACCAAAATTGTAATTCTTTGAAATCTCAACAATATACAAAACCATCCAACCCCATTTATCTTTCACTTTTTACTCACACCCTCACCTTCCCCAACCCACTTTGTCCTAAGTCCATATAGTTCTACTACCTCCATGATGGAACCTGCAGTCATCTCCTTCCATTTCTCTCCATTCCAAATCTAGAAAGAGAAGACAGAGGATTTCACCTCATTAGCAAGCTAGAACCTCCCTAAAAAGAAGTCTGAGAGCGGCTTCTTGACTGTTAGTAGTGTAGGTTGAGTATTGCTTACATACTCACCACTAGCACTGTCTCCAGGTTAGATTTTGGAATGAGCCAAGTTTAGACAAAAATAAAGGCTAGAAATATAGCTACAGCTCTAATATTTTGTATTTATCAACCGTATAATTTCCTCACAGTTAATAAGATAAACCTGTTTGTTTGAGACAGGGTTTCTCTATATAGCACTGGCTATCCGGGAAGACTAGGGTGGCCAGAGATTCATCTGCCTTTGCCTCCCAAGTGCTGAGATAAACGTAACATCTTAAATTGTCTTTTCTGGAGATGGATATAGAGACAAGAAAGAAAAGAAAATGAGAGGAGGGTGGCTTTTGGAAGCAGGATGATGTGAGTGAAGACACAAAAGGACTCATGAGTCAAACCACAATGTCCAGCAATTAAAAATCTCACTCAGAGTTAAAATAAGATACTAGAAAAAAAATTTCCCTAAGAATTCAAAATGCAGTGTGTAGACAAAAAATAACTAGAGAATAAAATAAGAGCCAAGTATAGAGGCTGGAGAGTTGGTTCAAAGGTTAAGAGCACTTGATGCTCCTGCAGAGAGGACCTGGGTTCAATTCCCAGCACCACACATGGTGGCCCATAATCATCTGTCACTCCAGCTCCAGGAAATCCAGTGCCCTCCTCTGGCCTCTGTGGGCACTGTACACATGTGGTGTGCAGACATACATGCAGGCAAAACACTCATACATATAATTTTGGGTTTTTTGTTTGTTTGTTTGTTTGTTTTGTTTTTTGAGACAATGTCTATATAGCTATGGCTGTCCTAGAACTTGCTGTGTAAATGAGAGGCCTTGAACTCACAGAGATCTATTTGCCTTTGCCTCCTGAGTGCTGGGATAACAGATGTGTAGCACAACACAGGGCTGGCAATTTTTTAGAGGCAGGTATAATGAATATGTCTGTAATCCCAGGCTGCTCATCAGGAAAATAACAAGTTAACGGGCTGACTGGGTTACACAGTTCCAGACTATTATGGCAACTCAGTAAGACATGTCTTTAAAAGAAACAAACAGCCAGGCGTGGTGGCGCACACCTTTAATCCCAGCACTCAGGAGGTAGAGGCAGGCGGATCTCTGGGAGTTCAAGGCCAACCTGGTCTACAGAGTGAGTCCAGGACAGCCAGGACTTGTTACACAGAGAAACCCTGTCTTGCAAAAAACCAAAACAGCAACAACAACCAAACAAGTGAGGAAGAGCATGAATGTGACTCAGTGATAAGCCTACACACCAGCTTTCAATGGGCGCAGGCACAGCATGGCCCCAGCTCTGCCATGGAAATCACATCCTGCAAGAACTGTTCCAAGTCTGGGTGGGAGAACTCAAAGTGGGGCAGTAAAGCACTTTCCCTGAAACCAAGTGATCTTCCCTCCCCATTACCAAAGCACCCAACACACACTCGCCAGCTCTCCACCAAGATGTAGGATCTTTGTCACTGAGCAGTAAGTGAACATCTACCATGACACACCTCGAGACTGTTAGCACTGCTTAGAATGAAGTCCATAGGTGGTCCCACTATCTCACATACACACAACAAATAAACTCTTAGAAGACATGTGAGCAAATCTTCATAACCTTGGACTTGGTGTTGGACTCTTTTAGTACTAACAACACAGCTGACAAAAGCAAAAGGTAAGTAAAAAGCATCATCAAACGACAGTATCAACAATGTGAAAACAGGGAGCTGGAGACATGGCTCAGGGGTTAAGAGTATCAGCTGCTCTTCCACAGGACCCAGGTTCAATTCCAAGCATCCACATGGCAGCTCCCAATTGTCTGTAACTCCAAGGAATCTGACACTCTTACACAGACAAACATACAGGGAAACGAATAAAAAATTTTTTAAATGTGAAAACAGGCAAGCATGATGGTCCAGACCTTTAATCCTAGCACTCAGCGGCAGCAGGAGGCAGACCTCTGAGTCTGAGGCCAGCCTGACCTACATAATGAGCTCCAAGCCAGTCAGAGCTATTTACTGAAAGCCTGTCTTTTTTTTTTTTAAGTGAACACAGAGCTTGGGCTGTAGCTCAGTGGTACAGTACTTAGTAACTACTATGCTTTGAGGCCCTGGGCTTGAGTCCCAGCAACAACAACAAAACACACACACACACACGAGAGAGAGAGAGAGAGAGAGAGAGAGAGAGAGAGAGAGAGGGAGAGAGAGAGAGACAGGATAAAATATTTGCATATTATGTATCTGTGTCTCTAATACAGATGTAGTATTTGTACAACGTACAGCTTCTTAGCAAAAGAAGCTGAGATAGAATAATCTTTTTTATAGAAATAAAAAGAAAAGCCTAGCTTATTTTAGAGGTCTGAAGCCCCCATCCCAGACAGAGTATAGAGTCCAGGTTCCCAGCAGACAGGGGAAATGGGTCCATTTCAAGTGGGCCCAGGTCTAATTTCACCTGCAATCGCCACAGACGTTCGGCTGTCTGAAGGTTTTACTTCTGGGGCCACTTCTCCCAGGTCTGAATGCCTAAAATTTTGTCAGAAGAAAATTATCATTAAAATAGTTTACTACCACTTTCACCTAATCAAATTGGCTGCATATAAAATCTCTCAGGGAGCCGGGCAGTGGTGGCGCACGCCTTTAATCCCAGCACTCATTTGGGGGGCAGAGGCAGGAGGATCTTTGTGAGTTTGAGGCCAGCCTGGTCTACAAAGTGAGTCCAGGACAGCCAGGGATGTTACACATAGAAACCTTGTCTCGGAAAAACAAAAAACAAAAGAAAAAATCTCTCAGGGAGCTTTGAGAAACTCAGGCTGTTGAAACGGCATGGTTGCAAAGAACACATGCTACTCTTCTAGAGGACCTGAATTCAGTTCCCAGCACCCACACAGACACATATACTTATAAGAATAACGTCTTTAAAAACCATAAACTCTGGGTACATCCTAGATCCATGACATCAAACTGTTTGGGAGCTGGTCCTGGGCACCTTCTGTGACTCAATGCACAGCCCTATGGAGACAAGCTAGCCTGGAAAGACCGTCCACATAGTTTCCAGCCCTCAAGGAGACAGAAAAATATACATACCCTTTGACCAGTAATTCCACTTCTATCCTAAGGAAAAAAATTAAGAGTTAGTTACAAAGGTGCTCATGTGAGCTTGAGATTCAATAGAAAAAAATTCTATCTTTTAAAAATCAAAGTTCAGTGGCGGGGGATTACAGTTCTATTCTACAATCAGCACAAAATATTCTATGGGCTTGTTTTTGTGAGCAGAGTTATTTTAGGTGAACTATCATGGAAAGACACTAAAGGTGTACATGACAAGTCCTTGCATAAGACAAACAGTATAGGCAAGAAGGGGTACTCTCATTTGTTTTTGTGTGTGTGTGTGTGTGTGTGTGTGTGTGTGTGTGTGTGTGTTGCTGAGGTACAAGCCCAGAGCATCCCATTAGTTCTACTACTAATCGGTAACACACCCCCCACAGCCCAACACTACAGAAGCTGAGGCAGGAGAATTACAAGTTCCAAGCCCAGATGAGGCCACAAACCTAGACCCTCGATTCAAGAATAAAATTTAATTTTTTAAAAATTATTTTAGGTGTATCATAGAAATAACAAACATGGGCTAGAGAGATGGTTCAGAAGGTAAAAGTGCTTGCCATACAAACCTAACACTTGAGTTCCATCTTGGCAACCCATGTGAGAAGCCAGATGCAGCAGCACTCCTCAACCCCAGAATTCCTCTGGCAAGAAGTGAGATACACGGCACAGATGGGAGACTAGGCCAGCCAGTCTATAACAAGAGGCAGCAACAGCAGAGGAAGAGACCCCCATCTCAAAAGCAAGGGAGAAGGAGAAAGCCACCACCTGAAAAAAGGTGTCCTTTGACTCCACAAGTACTCTGTGGCATGAGAGTGCCTGTACACACACACACAAGCACGTGCACATCACACATGTATATATACCACATACACACAAACACACATATATATATGTACAATAATGTATGCACACACATACATGCATACGTGCACAAATAAAAGTGCATAAATATGTGCATGTGCGCGCGCACACACACACATTTTTTAAAGAAGAGAGCAAGCAAGCCTGAGGGTGAGGGTTCTGATTGGAAGATGAACATACAAATAATGGGCAAAAAAACTTGCAGAGACAGAGCAGCAAGCAATGTGAACACTCCATACCTTTAATGTCATTCCATGATAAGAGAGCTAAGGACTCCTTGGAGCTGCTGGCTAACACAGGACTGAGAGGGAGGAGAAACTGGAGCACCTAGGTTTAGACAGTAAGGAGGCTCTTGCAAAGTCTTAGGGAATGTCTCTGCATTCATGAAGCAGCTTGAGGGACTCCCCCTGGCCAAAGCTGGGATAACATGAGCAGGAAAAAAAATGAAATATGGTAATTAAAAGCCACTGAAGGTGCTGGGTGTGGTGGTGCACCCCCCTTTGATCCCAGCACTCGGGAGGCAGAGGCAGGTGGATCTCTGTGAGTTCAAGGCTAGCCTGGTCTACAAAGTGAGTCCAGGACAGCCAGATATACACAGAGAAACCCTGTCTCGGAAAACAAAACAACAACAACAAAAACCACTGAGGGCTGGAGAGATGGCTCAGTGGTTAGGAGCACTTGTCGATCCTCCAAGAAGACTTGGGTCCTATTTCCAGCACCCACATGGTGATTTTACAACTGTACACAGCTCCAATTCCAGGGGCCTCTTCTAACACCAGACACACATGGTGCACATAATACACATGCAGGCAAAACACTGATATGTATAAATAAATCTTAAAAGGAAAACAAACCAGGAGTGGTGGCACATGCCTTTAATCCCAGCACTCAGAAGGCAGAGGCAAGCAGATCACTGGGAGTTCACCTAGGGCTGCATAGTGAGACCCTGTCTCAAAACCAACAACAATAATAAAGAAAAAAAAAAACACTGAAAAACAAATTAATTTGTCGATATAGATAATAAGTAGCTCAAGCATTCTTGCTCACAAGAGTATAATACAAGTGCAGGGGTTGCAACATTAACAGTGCCATCAACAGTCATGGTGACTCATATGCCTTAAATCCTAGCACTCGGGAGGCAGAGGCAGGTTGATCTCTGAGTCTGAGGCCAGCCTGGTCTACAGAGCGAGTTCCAGGACAGCAAGGACTACAGAGAAACCCTGTCTCTGAAACAAACAAACAAACAAACAAACAAGAAAGAATAGCACCTCCTGGGCTGGAGAGATGGCTCAGCGGTTAAGAGCACTGACTGCTCTTCCAGGGGTCCTGAGTTCAATTCCCAGCAACCACAACCAACCATAATGAAATCTGGTCCCACCGGGCGTGGTGGCGCATGCCTTTAATCCCAGCACTCGGGAGGCAGAGGCAGGCGGATTTCTGTGAGTTCGAGGCCAGCCTGGTCTACAAAGCGAGTCCAGGACAGCCAGAGCTGTTGTTATACACAGAAACCCTGTCTCGAAAAACCAAAAAAAAAAAAAAAGAAAGAAAGAAAGAAATCTGGTCCCTGCTTCTGGCCTGCAGGCATACCTGCAGACAGAATACTATATACATAATAAATAAATAAATCTTTAAAAAAAAAAAAAGAATAGCACCCCCTTTCAGCCTCTGAAATCCAAGTAAAGCCAAGTAACCGTAAAAGTCAGCAAGTGTGATGAGGGATGAGATGCGCGTGCCCTGGGCTTGAGTCCTCCAGGAAGTGCAGGGAGGGAAACAAACTATCACAACACAACTAAGTGGCACTCCTGAGCTCATCCCAATAATCTTAATAATGAAGTCAGACCACTGTGGCCTCCAAAGGAAGGAAGGACCTGATACCTGAAGGGGCTGATAGGTTATTATAAGTTAGATTTAGTGAATACCTAAGTTTCTGATACAGTCTCTTA
>CAJQZJ010037469.1:347597-369050 GCA_907164525.1 Lophiomys imhausi
CACACACACACACACACACACACACACACACACACACACACACACACACACACACACACACATATAATAGTTTCACTTTCCAGAGTTTTAGTTACTCATGGCCAACAGCAGACTAGAAAGACTAAACTGAAAAATAAAAAATAATTCCTAAGTTTCAAAGTTCACACTGTTCTCAACAGCATGAAGGGCTCTGCTTCCAATGCAGTCACACCCAGGACATGAATCACCCTTTGCTAGCCTATCTGTGATGTACGTCACTAATCTGTTAGTCACTTAAAAAATCTTCCTGGTCACCAGGTCAACTGTCACAGTGCCACTGCTTGGATTCAGAGGACTCTTATTTTACTTACTAATGGTCCCAATTACAAACTGCTATTACAGTGTATTTTATGAATGTTATATTTTTATTAGTAGTTGTTAATTTACAAATCAAATTTTATCATAGGAATGTATAAATAAGAAAAAAACACATACAAAAATTTTGCTAGGGGCTGGGGAGATGGCTCAGGGGTTAAGAGTTAAGAGTACTTACTGATTTTGCAGAAGCCCTGAGTTCAAGTCCCACACAGTGACTCACAACCATCTGTAATCCAGATGCAGGGGATCTGAAGCTCTCTTCTGACTTCCTTAGGTACCAGGCATGCACATGGTGCACACATATACATGCAAGCGAAACATTCATACACACAGTAAATCTTAAAAAATGTTTTAAAGCTTTGCTGTATTAGCTGGGCATGGTAGTGCATGTCTGTAATCCTAGCACTTGAAGGCAGAGGCAGGAGAATCAGGACTTCAAGGTAAACCTTAGGAACACAGCAAGTCTGAGGACAGCCCAGTCCACACGAGACCCTGTCTCAAATAGTGTGATGTTAGCCACAGTTTCAGATATTTGCTGGCTCTCTTAGAAGAAACCCTCTTGGGATAACGGGGAAGCCGACACTAGTATTTTAAGACAGTCTTATAGAAAAATTAAAGGTTGCTTGTCTGCACACTGTTCAATTCCAGAACTTCCATGAAGGTGGAAGGAAAGAACTGACTGTAAAGCTCTCCTTTGACTTCCACATGAAGACCACGTCACAGACACACCCTCACCCCAACACACACACACAAGTAAAAATAATGATAGAGCCGGGCAGTGGTGGCGCACGCCTTTAATCTCAGCACTTGGGAGGCAGAGGCAGGCAGATCTCTGTGAGTTCGAGGCCAGCCTGGTCTACAAAGGGAGTCCAGGCTGTTATACAAAGAAACCCTGTCTCGAAAAAACAAAAAACAAACAAAAAAAATGATAGAAGGAAACTCTTAAGAATCGGGGAATTCAGGATGGCTGTGATCCTGTTATGAGAATGCTGCTGGGTGGTGGTGGCGCACGCCTTTAATCCCAGCACTTGGGAGGCAGAGGCAGGCGGATCTCTGTGAGTTCGAGGCCAGCCTGGTCTACAAAAAGCGAGTCCAGGACAGCCAGAGCTGTTATACAGAGAAACCCTGTCTCGAAAAACCAAAAAAAAAAAAAGAAAGAATGAGAATGCTTTTGAAAGCAGGATGAGTGAAGGTCAGTAATCCCAGCATTCCAGAGACTGAGGCTGGAAGGCCATAAATTCAAGACCTGCCTGGGCTACAGAGTCACACCTTGTCTTGAACCCAATAATAGCTAGATTTTGCTTCCAGGACAGTACACACCACCCTAACACCATTCACAATTTCAAAGAACACAAAGTCTGCATGTGAATTGTGACTCAACAGACATGACAATGCACAATATTTGTGTTGATATGAACAGAGATGGGCTAGAGGCTGAGGAAACCCCACTACTAAAGAGAAGGCATCCCTGACAAGACAGGAAGATCCAGGTAGGTGGGAAATTCACATGGGTGAAGACAAGAAATTGAGAGTGACTGCAAGACTGGCCTACCTTCCCTTTGTGCTGTGGACAAACATAAACATAAGCACTGTTAAAACCACTATTGCCAGCCGGGCGGTGGTGGCGCACGCCTTTAATCCCAGCACTTGGGAGGCAGAGGCAGGCGGATCGCTGTGAGTTCGAGGCCAGCCTGGTCTACAGAGTGTGTTCAGGCAGCCAGAGCTGTTACACAGAGAAACCCTGTCTCGAAAACAAACAAACAAACAAAACCAAAAACCACTATTAACATTCTAAAGTTCATTTTAAAACAGGTTCTCACATATTCCAAGCTGACCCCTTCTAACATAGGACCATCTGACCCTCCTGCCTCCACTTCCAGGGCGCTAGAATTACAGACATTAGCCACCAGGCCCAGTTTATGTGGTGCTGAAGACTGAACTTAAAGTGCTTTTGACTGGACTGTAACAGGAGGGAGACCTGAGACCTGTTCAGCATGGGCACGTTGGCAGCAGATGAGTGAGCTCTGTCATGCCTCCTCTCCCTCCCCTCACCCACATTGCTGTTACAGGATTCTTCCAGGGTTGTGATGATGCTGACTGGAAATGCCCTTCAGTGGTAGGCAAAGAGCCCATGGTCCCTGCCTTCTCTAAGTGGTCTTGATTCCACTTACTTCAAGACACAGTGAATTATGGGTCATTTCTCAAATACATCTTTTCTTTCTTTGACACAATGCCTAGCACATCTATAAGGTCTTGAAAACAGGTTAAGATTTTTTTTCTTTCCTCCCCAGTTGTATCATCTTATCAACTGAGACTGCTACTTAGCCAAGCACCATCACATTTAGAGATACTCCCCACAAGACTGGCTCCTTCCATCCTAACATGCATCGCTCTGTATCTGTTCTCTAAAACATGTAGTAGGTTTAATGATAAACCTACCAAAGTCGGAGGCAGGTACATCTCTGTGAGTTTGAGGCCCGGGCCAGCCATGGCTACATTAACTAGATCTAGCTAAAATAAAATAAAACTTAAAAAAAAAAAATACAGGCAGCTAGCTGAGCGACAGGTGGAGTCCCAGGAGGCATTCTCTAACCTACAAGACAGCCTACTTAAAGAGGGCACTTATGAGTAATATCTAGAGATGTGAACTGCAGTCAGTAAGTGTGCACATAGTTTTCTCCTAAAAACGAAGTATATTAAAAGTTTTGTGCCACATGTGATGGCACACGCCTTCAATTCCGGCACACGCCTTCAATTCCAGCACTCGGGAGGCAGAGGCAGGCAGATCTCTGTGAGTTCAAGGCCAGCCTGGTCTACAGAGTGAGTTAAAGGACAGCCAGGGCTATATAGAGAAACCCTGTCTCAAAAAACAAAACAAAACAAAACAAAACAAAAAAGAAGTTTTGTGACCTCAGTTTGTTAATGGACACCCCTTAGGAAATTACAAATTACTATATATCCCCAAATTAACCAGGTCACTCACAGCTAGAACCACAATTAAATGCCACCTATATACAGACCCTGTTTCAGTCATTACTGGTCCACAGAATTATTAATCCAATAGTAAGTCCTCCTCTGACCCATATCTACAAAGCTTAGACACAAAATGTGCTAAGATTTCTTACAAGCCTAATGGCAGCTGCCAAAAGGCTCCAGCATTTTCAATCCGCTTCCAAGAGGCCCATCTTACACTTTCCTAGCAGGCAGGCCAAGAATGCAGAGGGACCTTGAACCTCTGGGTCCATCAGCTTGGCCTTCCCAGGATGGGTCACTGTTTATTCTGTTTATGAGCTCAAAGTACTGGATACTCAGCTGGCAATGAAAAAGGCCAGGTCCCAGAAGAGACTGCTCACCCTGGAGCCTAGAAAAGCATTAGGCAGGTGGAGATTGCCTATGATCTGGCTGTTGCCTGCAGGCCTGGATCAGGTTCAGATTGCTTCATTCACCTTCCTTCAGACCACAGTACCAAGCCAAATCACTCCACAGCCCAGCAAAGACCGCCTTTGGAGGAGGGATAACTTCTACACCCCCACCCCCCAAGTCCTCCTGCATCTGTAAGCCTTCTAACTGCAAAGGTAAATAGCTTGAAGTTCTACCAGTACTAAGATCCTCTGAATGATGGAGTACAATCCAAAAAAGATGTTTACTACCTAAAGCTATGACCTTGAGACCCATATTCCTTTCTGTGATATAAAAGTATTAGTCTAATTATGTCATTTCAGATTTCATAACTAGCAAAAAGCAAATCAAACGGTAGTGTTGAACTGTTGAGAAAACGAGAAAAAAAATACAAACTATGGGTCACTATTATTTCCTAAGAAAGAGCATTATTTGAGAAAGAGAAAGAGAACACTAGGAAATAGAACAAGTGTAGCCATCCCACAGAAGCATCCCCAACCCCCACCCAAACACAGGCAGGGCCTTAGATCCCGGATCCGCTTTCTGACTCTGGACAAGGGTCCAGTCCAGCTGAGTGTCCCTTACCCTGACGTTGTGGGACACTCTGGGGACACTGTCCTAACGACAGTGAACCCAAGCATCAACTTCCAACGCAAGCAAGTCCAAACGCCAGAAACACACGTCAGGCCTGCTAAGCCTTTCTGCGGCCTCAGCCGAGACCCAGGACCCCAGTGCCCTCCCAAAGCTTCCCCGATGCCCCGCTCCAGGATCAGTCTCCCCGGCTCCCTGGCCCTGACCGGCTAGCTGTCCTGGCTGGTCCCGTCCGCGGCCCTGCCGGGGAGACCCTGGCCGGGCCAGGACCGCCCAAGGTCGGCGGGGGAGGCTGCAGGTCGTGGACAGGCACCTGGCAGGACAGTCGCCCGGGGTCCGACCGAGACGGAGGGGGCGCGGGGTCGCGGATACGCGCGGCTCGGCCAGACCCTCGCCCAACAGGCGCCCCCCGCGGTGCCAGAGCGTCTCACTCACCCCGGCGACGCCATGAGCGCAGCGGCCTGGGCGCTCCCGCCTCCTCAGCTGCTTGCGCGGCTGCCGCTGGGCGCCGGGGAGGGGCCTGCAGGCCGCCCCCGCCCGCTCCGCTAAGGCGTCCAGCGCCGAGGGCGGACTCCCGGTGGAGGGCAGGTCGGCGCCCGGGGCAAGGGAGAGGACGTCCAGGGCCCGGAGGACGCGCAGCAGAAGCCGCTGGCCTGGTCCGCTGCCCCGAGGCTGAAACTCACCTGAGGAGTCAGACCTGCCTCGGGCCACTGACGGCTGCCCGACCTCAACCCCTAGCCCCCGCCCCCGCATTCTGACGTTAACTTCTGTAAGAAAAGCACTTAGTCTACCTACGGGGTGTAAAGTGTTATTACTGTTATTAAGGAAAACAGTGTCTTTCCTGCTGCTGGCAGGAAATGTTGGCCTCTGAGCTAGTTACCCTTAAAAAAAAAAACAAAAAAAAAACCAAGCGTGTAAATATTAAACTTTATATTGTATTACCTGGAAATAAAGAGTTTAGAACTTGTGCAGTTGGATTTCCTAGCATCACCTACCTACAAGCTCTGAATATTTGGATTTTTGAGCCTTAGTTCGCAGTCCCTGCCAAATTAGTTTCAAAGACAAATTATATCTTTTAAGAGAAAATACCTAATAAAAAAACCTCTGGACCATGCAATGCAAAACTGCTGGTAGCAATTTTGTGTTACCACATTTAAGTTTTTTTTTTTTTCATAAAATACATTTTGGTTATATTCTTTCCCTCTCAGATCCTCTCTGCCTTCTTAACTTTCTCTCTCTCTCTCTGGTTTTTTCGAGGCAGGGTTTCTCTGTGTAGCCCTGGCTGTCCTGGACTCACTTTGTAGACACGGCTGGCCTTGAACTCAGAGATCTGCCTGCCCCTGCCTCCCCAGCGCTGGGATTAAAGGCGTGCACCACCATGCGCAGCCTTCTTTCTCTCTTTATTGCCTCCAGAGTGCTGAGATTAAGTGTGCACCACCATGTGTCACAGGTAATACTTAATACACATTAAGTATTAGTATTCTTTTCACCACTAAAAATATTAAACACTAGAGATAATTAAACCCTTTGTTGAGTTACTAGAGTATCTAGGCTGGAAACTGGGCTCCACCAATTTACTAGCTACAGTTGCCCAGGTAAGACAGAACTTCTCCAGGGTCGTGGTTCCACATTCCCTTTTTTCTCTGTTAGGGCTAAATAAGTGAATATTCATTTGGTACAGGTTTTCTTTCCATGCTTCAGAGCCTTCTTGTCCTCTACAGACACAAAAGCTAACATTACTGCCTGAGTTAGAAGACATCTAAAGGTCTTCAAAGGAAGCTGGTAAATATAGTAATGGGAAAGTATAAGACACAAAGTACAAATCCAGGAGAAAGATGAGGAGTGGCAGTCACAGATGGCTTGATTCAAGGCAATAATGACTGCCACTAGAGGATGGGACGGGGAGACGGGGTAGGAGTGGGTGGGGAGGTGGTGCACGCCTTTAGCTCCAGCACTCAGGAAGCAGAGGCAGGTGGATCTCTAGGCGTTTGAGGCCAGGCTGAATCGGATGTGCTTCCTAGCCTGGTGATCTTTGCACTGTCAAAAAGAGTTTCAATACAGTCACATCTGGTCTGTATTTAGCTGACTTTGTTTCTCAAGATTTATGTATGCTTTGTTGTGCATGTGGGATTGAATAAATTATCACCAGGATACTTTTTACCAAACTGTGCTTACATTTACATATACCTAAAACAAACCACTCAGAGTCAGACCCTCGAAGTTTGAACCAACACAGGCTACTGAGTCATACGGAACCTAACTGTCTTCTTGCCTCCTTCTGCTAGTCACTCTGCTGTCCATGAAGCAGGGACACCCTAGACAGCCCAATCTACACAGTGAGTTCTGAGCTAGGCAGGACTACACAATGAGGCCCTGTCTCAAAAATAAAACAAAATAGAAATAAATAAACCAACTCATATTTTCAACTTAATTTTTAAACTTTGCTTAATCTGCCTGGTTCTGCCTCCTTCAGTGCTAGGATTGAAGGAATGTGCCACCACTCCCAGGTTTTTTGTTTTCTTTTAAAATTTCTTAAAGATTTAAAAGTTATTTTTAATGAAGTGTATGTGTATTTGGGCATGTATGTGGGCATGTACACATGACTGCAGATGGCTGTGGAAGCCAGAGGTGTTGTGTTCCCCTTAACCTGGAGTCACAGGCAGTTGGTTGGGTGCTGCTGGACACAGGCGCTTCAAAGACAACATGGGTATTCTACAAGTGCAGTGTGTGCTCTCAACTGCTAAGTCACACCATCTCTCAAGACCTGTGTTTCGGGGTTTTTTTGTTGTTGTTGTCTTAAGATTTACTATTTTTATGCATGAGTGTTTTGCCTGCATGTATGTCTGTTTCCACATGTGTGCAGGGTCCACCAAGGCCAGAAGAGAGCATTAATGCCTGGAAGTAGAGTTACAGATAGATAGTTGTGAACCATCATGTGGGTGACAGAAACCCAACCCAAGTCTTCTGGAAGAGCAGCCAATGCTCTAATCTGTTGAGCCAGCTCTCCATCCCTTGCATTTCATTCTTTTTTTTTTTTTTTTTTTTTTTGGTTTTTTCGAGACAGGGTTTCTCTGTGTAGCCCTGGCTGTCCTGGACTCACTTTTGTAGACCAGGCTGGCCTCGAACTCACAAAGATCCACCTGCCTCTGCCTCCCGAGTGCTGGGATTAAAGGCGTGCGCCACCACCGCCCGGCTTGCATTTCATTCTTAATGATGACAGACATATACTGCTATTCATTGAAAAAATGTATTCCATTTTGAACATTTCATATAGCATAAAATGAAAAATATCTTAGAATTTGGTAAAGCACAGTATTCATTTTAATTGACAATAGTATTATTTACAAGCTCATTAGTTATCTATTCCCAGTCTCATAAATATTTACATGGTTTCTTTTTTGACATTTCATTTCACTTAGAATCTTTATATGTGAACTGTGTCAGTTTCAAATAAGTAATTTCTGAGTAAGTATATTATTTTAAATATGGATACTCATAATACACAACTAAAAGAAATTATTTTTAGGAAAACAAATATAACAAAATACTTTAACCCATCCCTAACCATGCTAACCCAAGTGTGCTATGAAGTAAATTAACCACATTAATCAACTATTGCCATTTTCATTTCTAGAACTTTTTCATCATCTGGAATAGAAACTGATCCTTTAGACAATAACTCTCCATTCCCACTTTCCCCACCCCATAAGCTCTATTCTGTTGTGGCTGTTTAAATGTTCTCTCTCTAGAGATCTGTTTAATGGGATCATAACTGTCCTTCATGACCAGATAACTTCACTTAGCACAATGTAGTCAAGGTTCATTTTTTTTTTTTTTTTTTTTTTTGTCTACGCAGACTATCAAAAACTATCAACAGACTGGGTGCCAGAAACATCAGGAATTTGTTATTTGTTTTATCGAGGTTGGGATGGCTAGAGGTCCAGAATCTATTTGCTGTGGTGTTTTCTGATTAGACAGTTGATTCCTGGGTCCTCATACAGCCTCTTCCCCACATATACATGGAAGGATGAGGATGGAACAGGCATTCTCTATGTCATCTTACCTTTTTCTTTTTTTAAGCTTCTCACATCATTTTTTAAAAAGTTTACTGTGCATGGGTGTTTTGCCTGCATGTATGCAATCATATCTACATGTGTGAAGTACCTGTGGGAATCTGAAGAAGGCATCAGATTCCCTGGAACTGGAGTCAAACAGTTGTGAGATGCCATATGAGTGCTAGGAACAAAACCAACTCCTCTATAAGAACATTGTCAAGCTCCAATTTGTTGTTGCTTTTTAGGAGCAGAAAATTCTTCAAGCTTTCTTGTGCACAGGTTAGAAGCTTGATTGGCTGGGTCTTGACCTCAGGGCATCACTCCCTTTATTCCATTTCATATCAGGCCTTTCTTTAATTTTTTCTTCTAGACAGGGTTTCTCTGTGTATTCCTGGCTGTCCTGCACTCACTTTGTAGACCAGACTGGCCTCCAACTCGGAAATCTGCTTGCCTCTACCTCCCGAGTGCTGGGATTAAAGGCATGAGCCACCATGCCCAGCTCAGGCCTTTCTTTAAACCTCTTATCTTTTTCAGCACAAGCCTTGGCTCCAACATTAAATTTCCTAGTGTTATTTTTTTTTACTGTATATTTTGTATGTCTTTTTGCCCCATTTGCTCTTTTTCATTGTAGACCTGCACAAGAATTATTATGAACAACCACATGACAGAGTCAATTATTAGGCCGTCTTGAAATCTCTACCAAAAAGAAAAAAACAGCTCATTACTTTTCTATTTAGCCTAAGGTGAATTCTTAGGACACAGGCAAAAAGCAGTCATATTCTTTGCCAAAATATCACAAGAATGGTCTCTAGCATTTGTTAATATTGTTCCCCTCTGAAACCTCTTGAGCAAGGGCCTCTATAGTTCACACTGCTCTCAGAACTATTGTCTTCTAAATTCCTGTTAGGATGGCCTGTTAATCCCCACTTACAGCTCTCCCTGTCCAAAGTCCCAAAATCTTCCACATTCCTCCATAAAACAGCAAGGTCAGGCCTGACACAGTAATACCCCACTCCTGGTACCAGTTTACTGTGATAAGATACCATGACCAATGCAACTTATACAAGAAAGAGTTTATTTGAGGCTTATAGTTTCAGAGTTTTAGAGTCTACCACCATCATGGCAGGTAGGCATTACAATGGAGTAGCTGAGAGTTCATATCTTTAGACACAACCATGAGGCAGAGAGAGAGAAAGAGAGAGAGAGAGAGAGAGAGAGAGAGAGAGAGAGAGAGAGAGAGAATGAGAATGGAAATGGGGGTATGGTCTGTTGAAACCTCAAAGCCCACCCACAGTGACACACTTACTCTAACAAGGCTATACCTCCTACTCTTTCCCAACCAGTTCTACCAATTGGGGACCAAACATTAAAATATATGAGCCTATGAGGGCCACTTTCATTCAAATCACCACAAGCAGTGAGTGTTTTTAACCACTAATCCATCTTTCTGGTCTGTCTTCTTTTCTTATAAGGATACCAATCCTATCAGATTAGAACTTTTTTTCTTAGAATCTTATTTAGTGCTAATCACCTCCTTAAAGGGAGGTCAGAGAGTCCTGTCTAAAGTAAGAATCTAGTCTAGGATATTCTATTGTTTTAACTATGTTATTTTTTCTTGTCTTTCTTTTACCTTTTTTTTTTTAAAGGTAAGATCTTGTTCAGTGTGGTGACACACATCTTTAATCCCAGCATTTGGGAGGCAGAAGCAGGTGGATCTCTCTGAGTTCCAGGACAGTCTTGTCTACAGTGTAAGTTCCAGGACGGCCAGGGCTGTTACACAAAGAAACCCTGTCTCAAAAACAAAACAAACAAACAAAAAAAAGTCAACATCTTTTTTAACCCAGACTTGTCTTTTCAAACTTATTATCCTCCTGTCTGAATCTCTAAGAATGCATGAGGGATTTTAAAAAGAAAGGAAGGAAGGCAGGAAGGAAAGGGAAGGAAAAGGAAGGAAGGAAAGAAAGAATGAATGAATGTATGTTTGTTTCTGGTGTTTTGAGATAGGGTCTCATGTAGCCTACTCTGGCCTAAATCTCACTGTGTACCTGAATGATACTTGCCTCAAACTCCTGACCTCCTGCCTCTACCTCCCAACTACTAGGATCACAGATGTGTGCCCATGCTTGACTAAATGAGCATTTATTGCCCTAGCTCTTTATAAAAAGTGAAATACTGACACCAATATTTATTCTCAGAAAACTAAACACGTAAGAGTCCACCATGCAATAGAAGTCTCTATAACTTATGGGAAGGTGGAGCTGGGCATGATAGCATACACCTGGAATCCCAGCACTTCTTGAGATGGAAGCAGGAGAATCAGGAGTTCAAAGCCAGCTTCTGCTGCATAAGAAGTTTGATGCTAGCATGAGCTACATAAGACCCTGTCTCAAAAAAAGGCGGTGAGATGGTTCAGTGGCTAAAGGCCCTTGATACCATGCCTGTCAGCCTGAGTTCAACCCCTAGGACCCAAGCGATGGTATAAGAGAAATACTACAACAAAAAGTCCTCTGACCTTTACAGATGGACCCTGGCATTCATGGTTCCTGCTCCCAACCCAAGTACATGTTAAAAAAAAAAAAAAGTGGGGCTGGGAGAGATGGCTCAGAGGTTAAGAGCACTGGCTGCTCTTGCAGAGGACCTGAGTTCAATCCCCAACAACCACATGGTGGCTCATAACCATCTATAATGAGATCTGATGCCCTCTTCTGGCCTGCAGGCATGCATGTTGAATATTATATACATAATAAATTTTTAAAAATCTTTTTTTTTAAAGTATGGTAAGAAACTTGTTAATTTGAATTATTTAATATTTTAAAAAGCCAATGAAGTTTATTTAATGTGTAGTACTAGGATTAAACCCAAGACTGCATATGCTAAGCAAATGGCCTGCTACTGAGCAACTCACTACAAGTCTTTAAACATTTTAAAAAGATGTGTTTGTTGTTTTATGTGTGTGAGTGTTTTACCTGCACTATATCTGTGTACCACACACACGCCTGATACCTGCAGAAATCAAAAGAGGACACTGGATCCCCTGGGGCTAGAGTTACACTGTGAGCTGCCATGTGAGTGCTGGGAATTGAACCTGGGTCCTCTGCAAGAGTAACAATGCTCTTAACCACAGAGCCAACTCTTGAGACACAAATGTTTTCTTTTTAAAAGAATCATCTGGCCCAGCACCTTACTCTAAGTCAAGGATGACTTTGTACCTTCCCAGTGCAGGGGTTCCAGGCATGTGCGACCACAACAGACTCACAGGTTGCTTACGGTTGAAGCTCCAGCCTTATGTGGGCTAGGTCAAGATTCTACCATCTACCTACAGTTGTTTCTCGGGGCTAGAGATGGCCCAGTTAAGAGCATATATACTGCTCTTCCAGAGAACCTGAGTTCAGTAGCTCACAGTAGCCTGAAACAACTCCAGGTCTTGGAAGATCCAATGCCTCTGGCCTCTTTGGACACCCAAAATCATGTGCACATAATTTTGTGTGCACACAGAAACACACATAATTTTTAAAAAGTTTTGTTTCTTGGAAAAAAAAGTTGACAAATATTGCCAAATTAACAGAGGGAAAAAAAGCATACACAACTAAAATCAGAAATATTAATGGAAACATTGCTATGAATCTATTGTTTGTTTTTTTGTTTTGTTTTGCTATGAATTTTATAGAATCAAAAGCACAGTTGCTCACCAACAAATTACATCATCCAGATGAAATGAGCAAATTCCAAGAAATATAAAATATTTTGAAGCTATTATTTTTCTCATCACTGTGACAATTTAAGAGGGAAGAATTTCTTTAGCTCATAGTTTGGGGTAAGTCTATCATGGCATACAAAGCAGGGTGCCAGGAAGATGAGAAAGCTGTTTACATTGTATTGGCTATCAGAAAACAGAGATGTGACAGATGATAATAAACTAAATTAAGGTCCCTTGGAACTCCATAACCCACTTGCTTCAGCTAGGCTACACTCCATTTCCTAAAGGTTTTACAACTCCCAAAACAGTGTCACTAGTATGCAAACACATAGCCGTGGGGAACATTTACTTTCAAACTTTATCATAAACTAAGTGAAAAAAACTGAAAATCTGGGTCTGTAAGATGGCTCAACAGGTGAAGGTATCAACTCCCCTGACTGAGGACCTGAGTTTGATCCCCAGAACCCACAAGGTGAAAGGACAGAAAGAACCCCCACAAGCTGTCCTCTGACCTTCATGAACATGCCCATAGACACATACATAAATAAAAACACTGGAAATCCAAATGACCCTATAAGAAGTAAAAACATGGAATTGCTAATCAAAGACTTCGAAAGTCTAGGACCAAACACCTTTACTGGTGAGTTCTTCCAAGTTTTTAGAAAATTATTATCAATCCTGCTCAAATTCTTCTGAAAAACAGAAGAGAAAGGTTAAGCACCTAATTCACTGTATAAGACCTGCATTATTCTAACAATAAAGTCAGAAAAGAAAGGGTAGGAGGGGGGTTGAAATAAAATAAAGCTAGTTAAAGAAAGTAGCCGGGCATGGTGGCGCACGCCTTTAATCCCAGCACATAGGAGGCAGAGGCAGGCGGATCTGTGTGAGTTCAAGGACAGCCTGGTCTACAAAGTGATTCCAGGACAGCCAGAGATACACAGAGAAACTCTGTCTTGAAAAAACAAAAAATAAAAATAAAAAAATAAGAAAGTAACCTACTGATCCATATCCCTCAGAATTTAGTTACAGAAATTCTGAAACAGCCAGCACTTAAAAGGCAGGCACAGGTGAAACTCTGTTAGTTTGAGGGCAGCCTGGTCTATCTACATCGTGAGTTCCAGGATAGCCAGAACTACATAGTGACACCCTGTCTCAGGAAAAAAAAGTAGTGATTTTTAAAAACGCTCTTGGAATGGGGAAGAGACAGCTCAGTGGTTAACAGCACAACATATAGTTTTTCCCCCTTTATCATGGGGCCCACAAAGACCTCTAACTACAGATCCAGGAGATTGATGCCACCTTCTGGCCTCCATGGGCACCTGCATTTGTGCACATACCTACACAGACATACACATAATTTTGTAAACTAAATAAATATGGGCTGGGAATACCTACCATATATTAGGCTCTGGATTACATCTCAATCTCCCCCCCACACACACCCCATTCCACTTCAGGAGTTGTGGTTTGCCTATAATCTTAGCACTCAGAAGAAAGCAGAAGGATCCTAAATTTGAGGCCAGACTGAGCTACACAGTGAAAACTGTCTGAAAAAATAAAGAAAAAAAAATCTAGCAAATTGAATCCAACAGCATATTAAAGAGATTACATAGTAGGCTGGGAGTATATTTAGTTAGTAGACTGCCTGCCAAGCTTGAGTCTTGGGTTAGGTCTCCAGAACTAAATGGTGATTCACATCAGGAATTCCTGCTCTCAGGAAGCTGAAGCAGGACAACTATGAGTTCATGGTCAGCCAGGCAATACTTAGTGAGCTTCAGGCAAGTCTGAGCTTCAAAAAGAAAAGGGAGGGAAAGAGGAAGGGAAGAGAAGGAGAAAGGTTAAGAGGAAGAGAGAAAGGAGAGGGGGAGGAACAAAATAGGAAAGAGAGGAGAGAAATCTATTTTAATTACTTCTATAGTGATTTAATATTACAGAATAGGACCAAAAGTTCCAACAAGGCAATCAGACACACATGCAAAAATATTACAATTAAAGCTTACAATGGGAAAAATGGGTGTAGTAGTGTCGTTCTGTCTTCCAGGAGGCTTGGGCCTTGTTGGGTATGGGTACCGTGCCGGAAGTACATGCTTCTCTGAAGGAAGGTCCTATCTAGGTCAGATTCCAGGCAGAAAAGGATGAAACACGGAATAAGACCCATGTCACAGGATATCCAGCTCAGCTGGAGAAGTGGGAAAATAGATTTTCTCCACAACAAAACGTTACAGCCCTCTGATAAATATGCAGGAGAGAGACCCTTTCTGTCATGCAGAGTGTAAGGTCACAGCCCTTTTAGTTAAACTGCTGGCCCCAGGCCAGGTGGCAGTATGAGCTTAGAGCTCCTGAACTGATCCAAGTGGTGGCAGGGAGCCTGATTTGGCTCAGGCGAATCTAGGCACTGCTTTGGGAATAGTCAACAACCCGATGCTGCAGATGAGCACTGTGGCAGGCAGCACAGGAGAAGGCCGTGATCCCGGCAGCAGCGGTGGTAGTGGCAGCGGCGGCGGAGACGAGGCAGAGGCAGGAGCTTGGGTCCTGGGCACCCCAAAGTGAGCTCTGGCTGCTGGCAGCAGGAACCTGAGTAGACAGGCGGATACAGTGATGATCCTCCTGGGAGGAAGAGGCCCTTCCTTCCCAAGTGTTATAGTCCAAATTAAACAGTGAGACTCAGACGATCTTTGATGAAGTGGATGGTGGAATCGTTTATTTCGTGAACAAAGACATTATAAACCTTGGGCAGTGGAAGGAGTTTTGGGGGTAAATGCATTTGATTGGCTAGGGCTAGGAGTATCAGGGATACTTCATTTACATGCAGCAGGGCGGTCCTATTGTAAGAAGGGAACACAGTACCTAATTATTCTATGGGCAGCAGGGGGTGAGGGATGAACTGCAGGTATGGTTAGAGGTATGGGCAAAGGTCATTGGTTGAAAGCTAAGGTACTAAGATATCTCAGCATGGGTATCCCAGGTGCTCAATGAATGGGTTTCTTATAGAGACACAGAGTTGGACCTGTAATTTCCCTGAGGGCTATGTGACATAACTCAGATAAAGGGATGTGGGGCTTCCCAGATCTTGTGGAGAGAGCGAACCCTGCAGAATCAGGCAGAGAGAAAGGGAGTCTGCCATTTACCAGCAAGCTCAGGGGTTTTCCAATAATGTCAGACATCGACCTTACCAGCAGGGTATCCCGATATAGTAGCAAAGTCCTGCAATCCCAGCATGCAGAGGTTGGGCAGAAGAATAAGAAGTTCAAGGTCATCCTCCACTATATAGTGAGTGTTGTGGGCATACTATGCCAGAAACACAAACCTTTATCTCTCTACGGTGTCACAATTTATCAAATAACACTGAATTTACAGAATTCAATGATTTCAGTGGCAGCAATGTACCAGATAATCCTGTTTCCCTTGGAAATCTAGCCAAGGTAAATGCAGGTCCTTTCTTTACAATATTTTTGTCTTATGTGTATATATGTGTGGGCATACAAGGGTGTATGCATGTGTGTACATAGAACCCTGATGTTGATGTTGGAATTCTTCACCATCAATTATTTTTATTCAAGGAAGCAGAGTCTCTCAATCAAATTCAGAGCTTGGGCCAATAGGGTTAGTCTCATTAGTCTGTGTGCTCTGTAGATAACCTGTCTGCTTTCTGAGGCCAAAATTACAGCTGCAATACCCACTTGGCATTTACCTCAGAATCAGAATTCCTGTTTTCATGCTTGCTATCTCCTCAGCCCCTGTATTCCTTTTTTTTTTTTTTTTTCGGAGACATGGTGGTCTCTCTACATAGTCCTGGGTATTCAAGCTGCCCTTGAACTCACAGAGATCTGCCTGCCTCTGCCTCCCAAGTGATGGGAATAAAGGTGTGTACCACTGTACCTGGCTCCCTTTATTTCAATCTTAATTACTAATATTAACTCTCATATCACACAGCACAGAATAAATATATCTATATACATACATATATGCAGATTACAGAAAGAATACAAGGAGGCTACAACAGAGTTAGTAAGCTAAGAGAAATGCACGTAGAATCTGTATTGATAACATAATGAGCCCCCCCAAAACACTGGTGTGATGGTTTGACTAAGAATGGTCCCCCATAAGCTCATATATTTGAATGCTAGTCATCAGGGAGTGGCACTACTTTAGAAAGATAGGAGGTGAGGCCTTGTTGGAGGAAGTGTGTCACTGGGGGTGGCCTTTGAGGTTTCAAAAGTCCTAGCCAGGCCCACTTCCTGCTGAGAGCAGATCTGGATGTAGAACTCTCAGCTACTTCTCCAGAATTATGCATGCCTGATGTTGCCATGCTCCCCACCATGATGAGAACAGACTGTTTCTGAAACTGTAATGAGTCCCAATTAAATGCTTTCTCTTATAAGAGCCGCCTTGGTCATTGAGTCTCTTCGCAGCAAAGAACAATGACTAAGACAATGGGAAAGAAGCTGTTGACAGGGTTGAAAGTAAGGCTGCAGAGTTCCAGCTCCAAGGTCAAAGGCAGAACCAGGTCTAAGAGCAGGAAATGGCAAGTTCAGGTACAGACAAAGAAAGCAGGTGGATGGCTGGCAGTAATCAGCACTGGTCAACAGTAGTGGAGCAATACTCACTGAGGCCCCAGGGACAGTCTGGAGTTCTCTGTCTGTGGACCTTACTATACACCCCAAGTATCAGATGATAGAGTAGGTGGGGCCACTACCACTGAAGTATTAGATGTCTGCCACTTTTGGGGGTCCTGGTTGAGGGAGTTACACCCTTTCCCCAGGCTGGTTTATGTCAGATACATTCTTCAGCCTGATTTGTTTGATACGATTTTAATCTGTCCACATGCCAACAATGTCTCAACTGACCCCAATAAATTTAAAGAATGGTCCCTCTTTTCTTCCAGGAGTAAGTCATTTTAATCAGCCTGTGCTGCAACGGTGGTACATACCCATTGTTGACAGATGTGGTGTTTACTTGTGCATCCAGAGCAAGATCCTCCAATTTCAAAATCAAATCAAAAGTTGCTTATATAAAATTCTCTCTCCGGGCAACCCACAGGCTTAAAACCACTGTTTTACATAATATGGAGTGACTTAGAGTAGGGTGTAGCCTGACCTCAATAGTGAGTTCAAGGCAAGCAAAGCTACATAAGACCCTCTCTAAGAAAACACAAGAGTGGAAAGGAAGGGAGAAAAGAGAACTTGCAGAAGGTTTTTGGATTCTTTTAGTACTGTGTATACACATGCACACATGTGTGTGGGGTACACATGTGCAGACCAGAAACATTTTATGGAGATAATTCTTGTTATGCTCTGTTCTTGAGACCCCCAAAGACCACCAGGAACACGTCACCGATACAAGCAATAAAGGGTCTTTATTCATGGGCTCGAGACCGGATTGCAAACCTTCTTGGTGCAGCAGGAGAGGAGAGCACCCGTGGGTGCTGAGGAGTTCGTGTTTATAAAGACAAAACCCCAAGCCTTGTCATTACATGATTGGCTAACAAACCGTGAGGTGTCTGAAGGCACACTGGTATTGTAAAATATGGCTGGGAACTTCCTGACAAGCCCATTCCTGGGAGTGGAGGGGGAACTCCCAGCTTAACAGTTACATGGTTAACAGACCATAGAACAAATGAGCAAACCTTATTAGGCAAGTCTTTGGGCAGGGGGCAGAGGTCAGTTTTTTCTGCACGTACACAAGGGGGTCAATAGTTGGGCAATCTCTGGGGCTACTGTCACAAGGCTGGGGATGTAAAAACATTGAGTTGTCTTATCTTCTTCTTAGTCGGGGTACCTTATCATTGACTGTTTATACAGGTGGCCCCTGTCTTCCTGAACTCAAGGTTCCCAAAGAAAGGGGAAGCCATATTTAGTTCTG
Organism: Lophiomys imhausi; assembly: GCA_907164525.1. Lineage (NCBI taxonomy): Eukaryota > Metazoa > Chordata > Mammalia > Rodentia > Muridae > Lophiomys > Lophiomys imhausi. Next base: position 365,559 of record CAJQZJ010037469.1, read on the forward strand.
CTTTCAGGCTGACACTGCTTTATTCTTTTTCAAAGGCTAAATTAGCCAAGGCTAAGCAGAATGAGAGTCTTCTTATTTTTCTTTTCATTCTCTCCTTGTACCTTCTAGTGGATTCTGGAAACCTACCTCAGATCACCAGACTTGTGCAGTGAGTGCCTTTACCTGCTATGCCCCATGCAGGCAGGCAAGTTTTAAATCACAGGGGAAGTACCCTTGAAGGAGATCACAGGCAAGCAGTCTTTCCCTCCTTTTTTTCATTTTCTGGCTGCAGTAAGGTGAGCAGCTTTGTCCTCCACACACTTTTCCCACAATGTACTGACATACCACAGGTTCCACAGCAATGAAACATCCAACAGCAGACTGAAACTTCCAAAATTATGAACCAAAATGAACTCTGTACAATTTTTTTTTTGAGACAAGGTGTTAATACAGACCAGACGGCCCTCAAATCCAGAGACCCACCTGACTCTGCCTCAAAGAAGTGAGATTAAAGATGTGCACCACCGCCGGGCGGTGGTGGCGCACGCCTTTAATCCCAGCACTTGGGAGGCAGAGGCAGGTGGATCTCTGTGAGTCTGAGGCCAGCCTGGTCTACAAAGTGAGTCCAGGACAGCCAGGATGTTACACAGAGAAACCCTGTCTCAAAAAAAAAAGATGTGCACCACCATACAGGTCAGGCCTTTCCTAAGATGTTCATTTCAGGTATTTGTAACAGTGACAAAATCCTGACTACTACAGCTCCAAAGCACATGTTGAAATTTGATTGTTGGTGTGGCAATCTTGGGAGGAAAGAGCTATTGGGTTTTTAAGTCATAAGTACAAAGCTGTTATCAATGGAATAGTTTTTCATTAATTCTTCTTAAATTATGTGTATATGTATCTGTGCAAGTGAGTGAATGTAAACCAGAGGTCAGAGGTATCGAATCCCCTGAAACTGAGTTAAAGGCTGTTGTTCAGCCCAACATGCCAACATGGGTGCTAAGAACCAAACACAAGTCCTCTGCAAGAGTAATATTTACTTAATTATTAAGCCATCTCTCTAGCCTCGAGAATGGTTTCCTTCAGGGAATGAATTAGCTATCTTGGGAGTTCATCTTAAATTTTTTTTTTGCACTGCTGCTTGCCTTTCCAGTTTTTACCATGGAGCACTATGAGGCAGAAATTAAGCAGGTACAGCTCTCCAACCTTAGATGTCTAGTCCCCAGAACCATGAACTAAGTGCAGACTACATTAAAACACAAAAACGGGTCTCATAACAGTCTAGACTGAGCTCAAATTTAAGATCCTTCTATCTCCACTCCAAAGTACTTGAATTCTAAGCATTGTTCTATTCATTTCTGTGAAAAAAACATTCTGACCAAAAGCAACCTGAGAAGAAAAGGTTTACTGACTTAAAATTCTAGGTCTCAGTCCATCACTGGAGGACGTGGAGACAGAACTTGAAGGCAGGCTTGCCTTCTGTTCACACAGCACTATCTCCAACCATGGAACTCACCTCCATGAGAAGTAGAACCATGGAGTAGTTGCTACTTGAAGGCTGGCATGCAAGGCTCATGCTCAAGCTTACATTTGAAGATCACCAGACTAGAGAATGGCATTGCCCATCGTCGGCTGGGCCCTCCCACACTAACTATATTCATAGATGTATCTCTAGACAATCCCTCAACTGAAGTTCTTCTCAAGTGAACCCAGCTGGGGTCAAGTCAGTTGCTAGTTAAAGCTAACAGAGATAAGCATGCACCGCCGTCCTGGCTTCTTTACACCATTTATATCTCTTTAGTTGCCTTACTACCCTTTTGTTTTCAAGACAAGCGTTTCTGTGTAGCCTTGACTATCGTGGAACTAGAGCTTTGGACCTTGAACTCAAGGAGGCCCACCTGCCTCCCCAGTGCTGGGATTAAAGGCGTGCGCCATCTGCTTTATCTTATGCACACATACTTGTCTTAATTTTTCCACACTATCTTTCAATTTTGTAGAGAATTTCTTTGTTTTTTTTTTTTTTTTTTTTGGAGACAGGATTTCTCTGTGAGGCCCTGACTGTCCTGGACTCTTTTTGTAGACCAGACTGGCTTTGAACTCACAGAGATCCGCCTGCCTCTGCCTCCAGAGTGCTGGGATTAAAGGCGTGTGCCACCACGACCAGCAATTACAGACAGCTGTGAACTGCCATGTGGGTGTTGGGATTTGAACCCAGGTCCTTTGGAAGAAGTCAGTGCTCTTAACCACTGAGCCATCTCTTAAGCCCCTCTGTGGAGAATTTCTGCTGTTAAGGTTGAAGTCTAGCATTACCAGAAAGCCTGAGCTCAGTGCTAAATGACACACTCCCTTTTTCAGCAGAGTCCCCTCTTCTGTCTGATCTGGGGAATCTCCAGATCCTCTAAGGAGTGTCATGTAGCCCTCAAGGGAGTTGTAGGCCCAACCCTTTCCTGATTAGAAACCCACCCAGTATACACCTGAGGGTTCCTGAAGGTATTTCCCCATGCTAATGAGAGCTCTCAATGCCTTGACTTTGAGCCAGTGACAGTTGTCCACGCCTCTAACGGTACCTGGAATTTTCCCTCCACCCCTACTGCCCATGGGATAATTAGGTACTGTGTTCCCTTTCTTCTGATAGGACAGTGCCATAACATGCTAATGAAGTTCCCCTGGCACTCTTAGCCCCAGCAAATCAAACATATTCACCTCCCAAACCCCCTCCCACTGCCGAAAGGCCCAACTGTCTCTGATTCACAAACTGAACTCTTTCTCCATTCTTCCACCATGACCGGCTTAGACCTGGCTATTTATTTTGGGCTTGGGAAGGAAGTCCTCTTCTTTCCACGAAGAATTTGCCACTGGCTGCCTAGTCAGGCTCATGTCAATGTCACTGCCACTAGTAACCCCCCGTGGCCACCTCTGAAGCTCGCCAAGAGGAGTTGAGCGTCCACTGCCTCTCACACACCACCTGCCACAATTCATCTATGATAGCTGACTGCTGGATGGTCACAAAATAGCCACAGGATTTGCCTAGCCGCTGGGTGTGGTCTGTGGGCTCTGAGAGCTCCTTGCAACTGCTCAGCCTACTCCTGACAGCTCAGCTAAAAGAGCAGTAGTCCTTCTCTGCATAACAGAGGGTTAGACTGCCCTAACTCTCCTGCTTGCTTAGCTAAGAGAGCAGTAACATTCAGCAGTGAAAATAAACTTTTCTCCTATATCTCTGGCCTGACTGGACATCCAGAGGAGATGACTCTTGGTCCTTGTTCCACCCTTTTCTGCCCAGACCATCCTAGCCCTGACCTTCCAGCAGAAGAGCATGCATTTCCAGTCTGATAGTGGACAAGGCCAGAATTCGCTCACAGGATACACAACAGCAAACTCTGAATTTCTCCTTGAGAACGCCAATGACATGGCTCAATAGGCAAAGGAATGTGCCACCAGCCAAATCCAAGATGAACCAAATGAATCTCTGAGATCCATGTAGTGGGAGAGAGAACCACCCACCTACCTATCCAT
>CAJQZJ010037469.1:369060-423298 GCA_907164525.1 Lophiomys imhausi
TGTACTGGGAGAGAGAACCACCCACCTACCTATCCATACATCTATCCACAAATAAATTCATGTAACTTTTAAAATGTATCTTTTTTAGGAGCTAAAAGAGATGGGTCAATGGTTAAGAGCACTGGCTGCTCCAGCAGAGGACTTGGGTGAGATTCCCAGCATCCACATAGTAGTTCACAAACATCTATAACTCCAGTTCCAAGGGATCCAATAGTCTCTCCAGCTTCCTCAGGCACCAGGCATACATATGGCGCACAAACGTAGCATACCCATAAAAGTTGCTTTTAATGTATCTTTTAAAAAATTTAATGTGTGCACATTTGCCTGCACGTATGTATGTGTATGCCTGGTGCCTGTGGAAGCCAGAAGACCATATTGGATCCCCTAGAACTAGAAATAAGTATGGTTGTGAGCCTCTATGTAGGTGCTGAGAAGCAAACCTGGGTTGTCTACAAGAGTAACAAGTGTCCTTTCCTTAACTGCTAAACCATCTTTCCAGTCACCAAAAATGTTATCTATGAACTTATTATTGTTGTTTGAGACAAGGCCTCATATAGCTCGGACTAACTTAGTATGCAACAAAGAATAACCTTGAATTCTGTCTCCACTTCTCTCTCAATGGTGAGGTCACAGCTGTGTAAAGCAGGTTTTTGCTTGAGTTATGTGGAGCTGCCATAGGATTTTTTTTTTTTCAGGAATACACCTCCTCCTGTCCTTTATTTTTCCCTTGAATGGTCCATATTTTTCTGTTTATATGACTCATGATTTCTTTATATGGGTATATTAAATCTAATAAAGTACTTACACTCCCATTCCCCCAGACATGTTTTGTTGGTGGTGGTAGTTTTTCTTTGTTTGAAATAGTCTCATGTAGCCAGGCCGGCCTTGAATTTGCTATGTAGCCAAGAATGTGTGCTGGGGGTTAAATAATACAGGATGGGTGGCCTAATATTTGTTTACTCATTTTTAAAAATTATTATTTATTTATGTATATTTGCATGTATGACTGCATGACAGAAGAGGCCATCAGATCTAATTATAGATAGTTGTGAGCCACCATGTGGTTGCTGGGAATTGAACTCAGGACCTCTGGAAGAGCAGCAAGTGCTCTTAACCACTGAGCCACCTCTCCTCTATCTGTTTATTCATTTTTATTTTATTTTTTTTTTGGTTTTTCGAGACAGGGTTTCTCTGTGTTACAGCTCTGGCTGTCCTGAACTCACTTTGTAGACCAGGCTGGCCTCGAACTCACAGAGATCCGCCTGCCTCTGCCTCCCAAGTGCTGGAATTAAAGGCGTGCGCCACCACCACCTGGCTTGTTTATTCATTTTTATTCCAAGATTTTTTTGTTGTTTTGGTTTGGTTTTGGTTTTTTGAGACAGGGTTTCTCTGTGTAGCCCTGGCTGTCCTGGAACTCTGTAGACCAGGCTGGCCTTGAACTCACAGAGATCAGCCTGCTTCTGCCTCATAAGTGCTGGGATTAAAGGCATGCATCACCATGCCCAGCTGAACTGATTTTTTTAAACAATGTTTTCATTTGTTCTTTGAGAATACACTGTATTTTGATCATATTCTTTCCCTTCTCCTAAGACCCCAACTCCCTACACATCCAAATTCACAGTCTTTTTCTTGGAAAAAGAATACATGAAGTCCAATTTATACTGAATGACTATTCCTGGAATGTGGTTGATTTACTCACTGTCACTCAATTAAAGCAAACTGATTTTCCCTCTCCCAGCAGCCTTCACTTGCAAACAGCTTCCTGGCTAGGGTAGATGGGATTCTGTCTGACTTGAGCTTGGGCAAGTCTTATGCATGCTGCCACGTCTGTGAGTTCATATATGCATCTGACTTGACGTGTCTGGAAAAAGTTCTTTCCTTGAAGTTATCCATCACTTCTGGCTCTGACAGGCTCCATCAATCGTCTGCCCCCTCATCCACATAGATCTCCTGAGGAGAAGGGTGTGGTATGGGCTGAGTGTTCCAAAGTCTCTCTCATTCTCTGCAAGGTGACCAAAGTTTTGGGGAGAGAGGTGGGGGGTGGTTTATTGTTTTTTTGTTTGTTTGTTTGCCTGGCTGTTTTTTTTTTGTTGTTGTTGCTTTTGGTTTTTTTTTTTTTTTTTTTGGAGACAAGATCTCACTATAGCAATGGTTGGTGCTATACAGAGCAGGCTGGCCAAAAACTCAGAGATCTGCTTTGCCTCCTAAGTGCTAGGACTAAAGGTGTGCACCATCATGTCTGTTTCTTTTGAGACAAGGTTTCACTTTGTAACCCAGGCTGCCCTTTAACTAACACTTGTCTCCGCCTCCTAAGTGCTGGGATTACAGGCACAAGACACCAAGCCCAGTTACATTTATTCATTTATTTTTTAATAAGAGACTCTGTATGTCAACCAGGTTGGCCCCCAACTCACAATATTCCTGTTTCAGATTCCAAAGTAGGTAGAGCCACTGTACCCAGCTGGAAATCAGTGCTGTAAAAACATGACTGCAAAAGGAAAGTCTTTTACTTAAGCCATTTGAGTGATGCTCCAACTGGCTTTGGAAGATTCCAAGAAAAATAAAGGAAGCTTTCACAGATAAAAGCAGATCAAGGGGCGAGATAGATGGTTCAATGACCTAGAGCACTTGTTTTTACAAAGGGTCCAGGTGGTGGCTCAAAACCATCTTTAACTCCAGTTCTAGGAAATCCAACCCTTCTTCTGGCCTCTTCAAACCTCTGTGAACAAATATATACATACAAGCATACAGACAAATATTCATACATATAAATCTAAAAAAAGAAAGAAAGCCAAGATTTAAAAATGTAGAAGATGCAAGACATGGTGGCACATGCCTTTAATCCCAGAATTCTGGAGACAGAGGTGGAGACATTGTGAGTTGAATGAAGGCCAGCCTGGTCTAGAGTGAGCTCCAGGACAGCCAGGGCTACACAGAGAAACCCCGTCTCAAAAGATGTGCCTGCTTCTGCCTGAGTGATGGACTTAAAAGACATGAGCCACCATTACCCTAGAAATTCTTGACAGCCGAACCAGAGTAAGGAAGTAAAGGTCATGGATACTAGATCCTGAGGGATCAAAGAGAACCCTGAATGCACTCCTATAGGCCACAGGGCTTCCTTGAGTTTTGTAAGAGGGTTTTAGAGGACAGTTCATGATGTGTGTTTACGACAGATCAGGGGAATGGGCAAATGGAATATAGGGATCTGGCTAGGAAAGCATGTAAGTGTCCAATTCATTATGTTTTGGGCAGGGTTTGAATGCGTGTGGTGCAGGAACATGAACATGACAGAGGCCTAAGTAGAATGCCAGGTATCTCTGGCTACTGTATGTACCTTTTTACGTGGGTGCCCATGGACTCAGGTCTTATGCCTGCACCGCAAGCACTCTTACTTACTGAACTAATCTCAACTCCTCCAATTTGTTTTAAATTTCCCTTTTGGAGATTTTGTTTGTTTTTAATAAATTAATTTTCACATATTGGTGTTTTGAGCACATTTATGTCTGTGTGAGGATGTCGGATCCTCCGATCGCCGGAACAGCAGTTACAGACAGTTGTGAGCTGCCATGTGGGAGCTGGGAATTGAACCTGGGTCCTCTGGAAGAGCAGCAAGTTCTCTTAACCACTGAGCCATCTCTCCAGCTCCGGGTTGGTTGGTTTTTAAGACATGTTCTTACTCTGCAATCTAGGCTGGCCTCAAACTCACTATGTAGCCCAACCTGACGCTGAACACCTTTGGTCCTGGAGTAACTGCATTAGTATGCCCTATTCTCTCCATCTGGGATATATATAGTCACTTACACACAGGAACAGAACTGTCCCGATTCTTTACTGTGTGAGATACGCTGATACTGTGTATTTTATCGTATCCTATTTCATTTTCAAGATGTTGTCTACAATCAATTACACCGATTTTGTGACATTCTGGTAAATTCGTTACTACTTGGTCGTAGACACCTTGGATGTCTTGGGGAAAAGGAAGCAGACAGTGTTTAGCTGGGGTGTGCACTTTCAGACTGAGTCTCACCCGCGGCAGAGCATCAAAAACACCTAAGTGCTACTGAAAACGCAGCTCTCGAGACATGTAGATGTATTTGTACTCAGCACCTACGCGAATTCGTAAATACCTGTAACACTTCTGCCCAAAAAGCATATAAAAGTGAATATATACTTACAGAGCTGCCAACCACTAAGCTCAGGAGTTATGTGACAGCCTGGGGAGGAGCCCCGGCAGAGAGCATTGCGTGTGGCACCTGCGGTGTCAGGCACGTCCTAGTGCCCAGGCCCTCGCCTAGCAGAAGCCGGAGTCACAAGGCCCGGTGACGGTGGCTGAGTAACTGACCCTGCGCGACAAGGTCCCCAGGCGCGGGCCAGCCGCGCGCACGACAACCAACCCACAGTGCCCCGCGGCGCGCACGCGCAGACCGCCGCTCCCGGCGTGCAGCGCTGCAGCCCAGCCGGGCGCCTCAGGCAGGCAGCCTCGCGGGAGCGTGGCGCTGAAACGGATCCGGAAGGTAAGGGTGGCAGAAGCCGGATTCTCCCGCCCTTCCAGTCCCGCGGGCCGCTGCAGCGAATAGAAACCCGCGGCTGAGGCGCGGCGGCGCGCGAGGACACCTGCCCCGCGCGAGGCGGAACCGCCGCGGGCGCAGAGTTAGGATTTGGGTGCGTGCGCCGATCGGGCGGCTCGCGGGGCGGAGCCACGCGGCCGTGTCACGTGCGCGCGCAGCTGCGGGCTGGTGTTTAGGGAGCCGTGGGGATGCCTAGCGGGCTGCCTAGCAAGCTGCCTAGCAAATGGGACCGCCGGAGTGTTTCATCTGGTAGGTAACAGTTTTGTGTTAGTCCATTAGCCTAGAATTTGGTAAATGCATCTCAGAAGAACAAAATAAAGCCAGTTCTGCACTCCCTTACCACCAATCCACCCGTTACCATTTGTTAACATTTTATCATATCTACTTTTCGTCGTTTTCCTGTTCCTGAAAAAAAAAAAATACCCTATAATCCTATTTCGGGTTTTTTGGTTTTGGTTTTTTTGTTTGTTTGTTTGGTTTGGTTTTTTGAGACAGGGTCTCTCTCTATGTAGATCAGGCCAACCTCGAACTCACAGAGATCCACGTGCCTCTGACTACCAAGAACTTGGCTCAAAGGCATTCGCCACCACGCCCTGCATTGTGCTGTATTTTGTGTCCACGTTGTCACATAGCATTCAAAGTTCAGATTTCCCATACTGCAAAATAACATTTCTAACTCTTTTAAAAACGATTTATTTTTGTTTATGTGTATGGGTATTTTGCCTGCATATATGTACGTGACCACAGAAGCCAGAAGAGAACATCTGTTCCCTAGGAACCACACAGTTACATGTGGTTGTAAGGTGCCTCATGTAGGCAATGGGAATCATACTCAGATCTTCTGGAAGAGCAGTAAATGCCCTTACCCACGGAGCCATCTCTCCAACCCTATAAACCTAACTTTTAACATTAGGTATCCAGGGTTTTGTCTTAGATTTCACTTGCTGCAATAAACATCATAAAATGGAATCCTTATAGTCCCAACACCACCACTGCAGCCCTGATACCTTCTCCCCTCAGCTGTGTAGTTCCTGGGCTCATGAGACCCGGAGTACCTTCCCATCCAAGCAGGCCTAACACGAATAATTGGTGCTGAGACTCAGCTAGGCTCTCCTGTGCTTGTGTTCCTCCTAGTCCTGGGGTCTGAGCCACACTAGGACCCTGTCCCTCATCTCCAGTTGGCCTGCAGAAGTCTCACCTTCCAACTCACCGATTGCTAGACATCGCACCAGTGACAATTAGGTAAGCTTCCCCATCTGGTTGGTGTAAACACTTCCTTGAGTCTGAGGAAGTGACCGTTGAGTGTGCAACACCCCTCTGGTACTCTTGGAAGTGGAAGTACCCCCAGCCATGGTCTTTAAGGCTATAACTGACCCTCTTCACCTGACTCCATTCTCTCACCATTGGAGCTGCAGTCCTGCAGTTCCCTTAGGCCCAATTGGGACATGGCAGCCCTACCTGCCCTTTTCTTAACTTCCCTTTAGAAGTGTCTATAATCCCACAGCTCTTCTAGGCCTTTGTGGCTTTTGTGACCTAGTTTCCTTAGGCTCTACTGGGCCATTGGACCCTTCCTGCCCTCTTTACCTGACCCTATCCCACCACTCTCAGAGCTGCAATATCCCAGTTTCCTTAGGCCCTACTGGGCCATTGTGGCCCTTCACGCCCTCTGCTACTACTCTCACTTGGAGCTGCCTGTAAAGTTGACAGCTCCTCTAGGGCCTTGCGGCTTTTGCAACTCCATTCCCAAACCTTCCCTGTGAATCAGACCCTCTACGAGAGCTCGGTTTTTGTTCTTGCCTTCTGGCTTCTTTGAAAGTCCTGGTACCAGGCACCAAATCTCTTTAGCTTAGCCAGGCTGTTGAGTGTGGTGATAGCCCACTGGAATGGCTTGGTCCTCATTTGGTCCTCCCTGAATCTGAGGACACCCATGACTATAGGCTGCAGTAACCTTCCATTCCCCTTTCTCATCCATGGTAACAGTATCTTCCATACCCCATCATTTCCTTGGGATGCCTCTTAGAAAACCTCCAGCCTGTACACCTGAAATTCGACCTGAAGGGCTCTAAATGTATTGGCCTGTCCAATCAGATTTGGCCTTAATATCCCTTAGATAATCAAACAGATGGCTGCCTAACACACCCTTGATCCTAATATTATTTGGGATCTTTATAAACACAGTGAGGGATCAGGGAAATGAAAAGAAATTCCTCATTCCCTATTTCTCTTTTCTCCAAACCCTGTTTGTCTCTCTTCCACCCTCACTCATGTAAATGTCCTGTCTTTTAAGTTACCATTGATGGCTCTGTAAGTTTGTTGCAAAATGGGAGTCGGAAACCTAACAAGAGGGGAGAAAGCAAGGGAGTAGGCCAGCACACACCAAGCACACACTGCTCACTGGCTGGTGCATCTCTCAGCCCCTCCTGCAGTGTCCTCTGTCTATAACCACACCTCAGAGTTTCCCTGTCTCCAAGCCTTCTTTGTTCTTAGCCTATTGGGTTCAGTTTTATAGGAATTCAGGTGTCTTTTAGGTATGAGTGGCATTAGACTGTTTTATAGTGTCCCACTTCAATTAAAAACTGTCTCTGGAGTTTGAGTATGGCTCTTCCTCCTTTAGACCCAAGCATGCTTGCTTAAAGGTTTCCTCCAGAATGTCTGTCCCATATCAGGTGAGCCACCTGACTATGTGACAGAGAAAAGAGCAAAACAAAATAAATGCACAGATTATTTACAATAGGGACTATTGCTACTCTTCTCATACTATTTAGATTTTAAACTTCTTTTGTTTGTTTGTTTTTGTTTTTCGAGACAGGGTTTCTCTGTCTAACAGCTCTGGCTATCCTGGACTCGCTTTGTAGACCAGGCTGGCCTCGAACTCACAGAGATCCGCCTGCCTCTGCCTCCCAAGTGCTGGGATTAAAGGCGTGCGCCACCACCGCCCGGCCTATATCCCAGTTTCTAATATGGTCAGAAGGGTCACCAGGCTCAGGCCTGTCCAAATCCTTGTAAACCACCTGGACCATGTCCAAGGTCCCAATAGGAAGGGCATTGGTGTGTTGACTGTCCCATCTCCCTTGAGGCATGGGGACATTAAACCCAGATTGTCCTTCAATCAACTTGGTCTGATCATGAACAGGGGCCCGGGCTCCCCCTTTTCCAACAATGCCCCCTTCTAACTACCGATTTTTTTATAACAGAAGGGGACATAGTCCCAATGCCGCCACTGGAGCCCTGATCAAAGCAGCTGCCATGGCAGCGACCAATCAAAGTGGCCCGCCTCCCCCAGAACTGTCAGTGTAGTCCCTGGCAGTGCACTGCAAAATCGTTAAGTCACGTGCTGCCAGAGTTATCAGCACCTCCTTTCCCGCCCCAGCCTGTGCCACTAGAGCGTCAAAATAGCAGTTCCTGTGGCTGCTATCGGATTGGTGATGCTGACTCAGGAACTGTCCTGCCTCAGCCTTCTATTGACTCGGGAACTCTCTGGGGTGGCAACATCTTTCCTGCCTCAGTCTACTGTGGTCAAGGGAGCTGTCCACAAAGGCAGCACCTTCTCTCCATTCTCTGTCAGCCATTCATGCTGCAGGGAAAGGCTTCCCTGCCATGGACTCCCTTTGTAATCCTTTTTTTTTTTTTTGGTTTTTCGAGACAGGGTTTCTCTGTATAACAGGTCTGGCTCTCCTGGACTTGCTTTGTAGACCAGGCTGGCCTCGAACTCACAGAGATCTGCCTGCCTCTGCCTCCCAAGTGCTGGGATTAAAGGTGTGCGCCACCACCGCCCGGCTCTCCCTTTGTAATCTTGGTAAATTTAATAAACTTTGTAAACTCTCAAGGCAGGAAAGTGGCCAGACCCCTGCCTGAGGATGTTGGGGAAAGTCTAATAACATTGCTTCTGATAGGCTGATTTCAATGCTGAGATCTACCCCTTCTGAAGCATTCTCTTGATTGGTTAATAAAAATCGCTGATGGCCAATTAGCTGGGCAGAAAGAGTATAGGAGGGTGGGACTTCCTGAGATTAAAACAGGAACTCTGAGTTTTACACAGAGGAATTGCTGTTTCCACTGGGAAACATGGAAGTAGATAGACGTGTTTAAGAACTCTGGCAGGCACTCTGCGGTTTGGGATTAAGTAGTCCAGGTTAATTTAGATTAGCTAATTGAGAGTCTGCCCAGCTGAGGACTAAGTGTTAAAATATTAAAAGGTCTTGGTGTATTTAATTATTGGGGAAAGGACCACGGAGGCTTATAGGCCATCAGTCCAAGCAATCCAGGGCTATCAGCCTCCCGCTGAGCTCCAGCAAATCTCCTGCCAAGCCTCTGGCAATTCTACTGGTCTAATATAACAACTTATATTAATTAACAGAATTTAGGTAACAGGTGGTGTAGGCCACCCTTGATCCAGGGCTTTTTCCAGGACAAATCAGGCCTCTGGTTAAGGCAGGCCAGGCTACTGGCTGCTCCACCAGCCTAATCTTACAGTTTATACTTATTAATAAATACAATTTATAATTAAATTGCAGTTTCAGCAGCCCCTCCCCCATACCTCTCTGTCATAATATTTCCAGCCTCTGAGACTATCACAAAGGTTATCTCCAGCCCCTCAGTAGGACTCATCCCATATTATGCTAATTTGAGGTGAAAAGTCTGAACAAAAGACCCACCAATCCCTGAGCTCTCCAAGCCCAGGACCTGAAATTCCACCAGTCTTCATTCTGGAAACTCCTGCCCTAGAAAGTTCTGCCCCCCAAAAAATCCTATATAATCCCTGTACTTTCCTCAATTCCCTGCTGTCCTCTCCTGGGAGCAGGGGCAGCCACACCCTGGATTCATCCTTCCTTACACCAGACCCTCCAATAAATCTCTTTTATGAGATTTGCTGCCTGGTGAGATTCTTTCATTGGAAGCAACAAAAATGACAAGAAGCAATGAAGGGAAGAAAAGAAGTGAAGAAGGAGTGGGGCTTTTCAACTCATCTGGGGCTGGGGAAACCCTCCCCTACAAGCTGCAACATCTCTGCTGAGGAGACCTCCTCTCGGAGCTATGTGGATTCTGGACTCCCCTGACTCAGGATGCCCTTCCAGTGGACATTGTCCCACCTAAAAGAACTGTTTGGTTCCTAGGCTCACAAGTACTGGGATACCTTCCTCGGAACTGTAACACTTTCATTGGAGATACCTTCTCCCCTCAGAGCTGTGTGGTTCCTGAGCTTAAGTCTCAGAATACCTTCCCATCCAAGCAGGCCTAACATATAACAATCTCTATGCGGCAGAATCCATAAAATCACACCATGCAACAGATATCATTTTTATTCAGGGAAGGGATTACAAAGGCCTCTGGTGGAGGGAGAGGAGGGAAAAAGGGAAGGGCAGGAAGAAGAGTAGGGGTTTTATAGGAGAATGTAGCACATGAGACTTGTGGAGACAAGCAGTTAGTGATGACGTATCTTGTCACTGGTCCTTTTGGGCTGGCTGTGGAGGTGCCTGATCGCTAACATTGCAGCCAGAGCAGGAACCTGGAGGCAGGAACTGAAGATGAGGCCACGGAGGAGTGCTGCTTACTGGTGTGTGCCTCTTGTCTTGCTCAGTTTACTTTATTATACACCCCAGGACTATGTGCCCAGATAGAGCACCATTCACAGTGGGCCACGCTCCTCTACACCAATCATCAGTCAAGTAGATGCCCCACACACTTGTCTACAGGACAGTCTGGTAGACCGATTTGCTTGGTTGAGGTTCCCTCTTCCCAAATGACCCTAGCTTGTGTCAACATGACAAAAAACTAACCAAGATGATTAACCCCTTGTCAACCTAATATACCAATCATTACTATTAAATCATAATTCCTTTCTTGCTTATTCCCCAAGTTCTCATATTAATATCACACCAACTTTTAAGTAATGTGCTTGAGTGCTTTTTAAAAGTTATTTGTTTTATGTGTATGGGTGTTTTGTCTGTGCATCCATCATATGCATGCTTGGTACTCTGGAAGCCAGAAGAGGGTGTCAGATCCTCTGGGACTTGAGTTACAGATGTTTGTGAGTCACCATGTGGATGTTGGGAACAAGTACTCTTAACCAATGAGCCATTTCTTCAGCTCCCATTCCAATTTTATAAAGTCCCACAGTTGCTGATGGTGGTGGCACATGCCTTTAATCCCAGCACTCAGTAGACAGAGGCAGGCACATCTCTGTGAGTTCAAAGCCAGCCTGGTCTACAGGCTGTTCTAGGACAGCCAGGGCTACACAGAGAAACCTTGTGTGGAAAAACTAAAAAGTTAAAAAAAAAAAAAAAGATTGGGGAATAGATGAAACTATTCTTTTTGTTTGTTTTGTTGTTTTGTTTTTTGAGACAGGGTTTCTCTGTGCAACAGCCTGGCTGTCCTGGATTCACTATGTAGACCAGGCTGGCCTTGAACTCACAGAGATCACCTGCCTCTGCCTCCTGAGTGCTGGGATTAAAGGTGTGCGCCACCACCGCCCAGCCAAAATCTATTTTTATTGTGAAAATTCAGAGATACAGTTCCACAGCTGTTCCCTAGAAGGGATTAATGTCTGGTCTAGTCTCTCAGTGTGGAAGCATAGGCGCTCATTTAGGAGGAGGTAAGAAGAAACCACAGCTCTTTACTGGCATTCGTAGCCAAGGAACAAAGGCCATTCCTAGAACTGCTATTTTTGGCGTCCCTGCCTCTAAACTGTCTAGCTAATATCTATCTCCTGTTCTCATCATTCTCCTCCTGAAGAATGAACCCCAACTATTATTTCAGAATTAGGATAACAATCTATCTGGCTTCTTTTGGCAGATTGGGGTCATCAGATGTGGCAGTTGGGCTACCTCTCCAATGGACCTGCTAAGGGACCCTGAATTGCATTAATGGTCCCATTTGTACAGCAACCTGATGTAGTGAGGAGAAGAAGTTCTTGATGCTACCTGGAAAGAAGCATCAGGGAGAAGTCAAATTGGAATTGGAACCCTTTGAGCAAAGAAAATGATGCCATTCCCCAAGAACTGGCTTGAGATAGTATAGAAATCTCAGGATTATAAGCCCTACACAGACAACCAAGAAGAGAGAACAGGTCATTTTTAAATGTCTAAAGTCTGTTAGAATCACTGATAGGCTCACAAGAACATTTATTCACTAGGCTCATCCTTGGCTGATTTTTCTATTTGGTTCCAAAGCTTGGCTCCACAGTGATGACACCAGGATATGCTTTTAGGCAGTTTGATACCTGCTGGACTAGCGAGGCCCATGGTGTGAGATCCCTCTCAGATGGTGTATTAGTCAGGGTTCTCTAAAGAAACAGAACTCATAGAATGATAAAATATATATGGGATTTATTAGAGTGGCTTACAGGCTGTGATCAGGCTACTTCAACAATTACTGTCCTCTATGGAAAGGTGAAGAATTTGGTAGTTTCAGTCACCAGGCTGGATGTCTCAGCTGATTTTCAGTGTTGTTGGAATTCCAAAGAGATAGATTCTAATACCAAAAGGATTGCAGGATAGATGAACTTGCCAGCAAGAATGAGGGCAAGCAGGCAAATAGCAAAAGCTTCCTTCTTCCACGTCCTTTTATGTAGGTGTGGCCCAGGTTTAGAGTAGGTCTTCCAACCTCAAATGATGCAATCAAGAAAACCTCTCACAGGTGTGCCCAGCTGCTTGCACTTTAATTGATTCCAGATTTTGTCAAGTTGACAATCATGATTAGCCTTCATAGGTGGCTTCATAAGTTATAACCAAGCACACCAAAAGATGTCATCTGGATATCTCTCTCTCTCTCTCGTTTTTCAAAACAGGGTTTCTCTGTGGGACAGTACTTGCTGTCCTCATACTTTGTAGACCAGGCTGGGCTGAGTGCTGGGATTTAGGACATGAAACACCATGCCCAACTCTGGGTCTCGTTTTTATATTCCTTTGGTTCCTAGGTATAAACTGTTACTCACCTCAAACTCTATATTTTTATTTTGTTATGTGTGTCTGTGTCTGTGTGTGTGTGTGTGTGTGTGTGTGTGTGTGTGTCACATGTATATGGGTGCCCTTGGAGACAGGAAGGTGCTGTTGGAGCCTCTGGAGCTGGAGTTATGGTGGTTATAAGCCCCTTGAGTGGGTGCTTGGAACAGAAGTCTGGTCTACAGGAAGAGCAGCATGTGCTCTTAACTGCTGAGCATCTCTGGTCTGTCACCATGGACTTGACTGTCTTGTATCCACCTCTGTATCTTGTATCTCCTTTTGCTTGGCCTCCTTTCTAACCATCTCCTAACGCCTTCTGCCAGAAGAGTCAGTCATGGCCAGAGGACTAGTGTACAAGGGCAGCTCCCTAGGCACCTAGCAACCTACCTCCTGTCTCATGTTCTAGGAACTGACTGACTTACAGAGGGATCCTCCTGCTCAGTATTCTGCAGGACCTGTGGGTGATGACTGTAAGTATTTTTCCAGATTTCAGAAGACTTGCAACAAAAACCTCCAGTGTTATCAGAGACCAGACTTCATTCCCACTCTCCCCATTGGGCAGTTCTTAAATCTAAGTGTTTCTCTTTCACATGCTTACAAATTGCTTTCTGTTAATTTGTTTTTGCCGTTTTGAGATATGTCTTGTTCAGTAGCTGAGACTCGCCTGGAACATACAATGTAGCCCAGGTTGGCCTCAAACCCTTAATCTTCCTGCCTTATTCTCCAGATTGCTAGAATTATAAATGTGTGCCACCTTGCCGGTGTGGATTGCTTTTTCTTTTCTTCCTTTTTCCTTTTTATTTGTGTTGTTTTGTTGTTTTTGTTTTTGAAGCTTAAGGACCATTTTCCATTGTATTAGAATTTGAGGACAGTAACAACAGGACAGGCAAGCTATAAAATTCAGCAATTACCAGGAGGAGAGAGATGGAGAAGAGGAGATATAGTTGCCTTTTAAGTTAGAGTTCAAGAAAGCAGGTGTGGTCAGCTATGGAGCTCGTTCTCTGCATGACGCTGGGAACTAGGTTCTTCAGAGAAATAGTAAGACCAGAAAAGAGGCAGTTCAAGCATGTTTAGGATTATGGCCAGTATCCAAAAAGACAGAAAGGGAGAAGGGATAGGTTTTAGAAGTCAGGAAAGAGGTCAGACTTCGCAGTGAAGATCTGAAGGCTACTGCCTAGATTGCTTTTTCCGTGGGGCTCATGAGCTCACATCAATGTGACTGGTCAGGTTACATTCCAAATGGAGCTTGCTGTCAGAAATCATTCTTTCTCCACTGAGTCATAAGGAAGACAGGTTGTCCCAGATCAGACATGGGATACTAGTGCAAATGGCACATAGCTGGTTGAAGAGGACTGCTCCTGGGAGCCAAGCTGACAGGAGGACTGACAAGGGCCACAGTAGCTGCTATATGCCTCTGCCAAGAGGAGAAGACAGCACAAATAACTGCTCTTTTCTCGTGCATGCTTCTTTGGCATGATGGACTATGCCCTACAACTGTGAACTAGAATACATCCCTCCTGCCTTATATTCTTTTTCTCAGGTAATCTATTGTAACAATATGGAAAGTAGCTAATATACTCCCCAGCACTCACATGATGCCCCACAACCATCCATAACTCCAGGTCCTGAAACCGAACTTTTAAATTATTATTTAACACTTATTTATTTATTACTAAATTCACTTATAACAAACACCAACAATTTCTTAACTATTAATCCTATAAATTCCTACAACCCCTTTAACCTATCCACTAAACCTATTGATAATCATAACAACTACTTTCATAACCTTTTAGAATGATACAGTCTCTGGGGCAGGTCCTCAGTCGTCAGGAACACAGTATTTGTTGTAGATTCTTTAACACACTTAGCAGTCCTTTTTCTGGATCTCTCAGATGCAGGTTCGTCAGGGTAAGTTGGTTATTGCAGTCTCACCTTAAATAAGGCTTCATGCTTTCTTCTCTGTGGGAGACCCCAGCCGTCTGCAGGCCAACTTACTTCTTTTGAATCAGGAACTCAGCTGCTCTGCCTCAGTCCTTAAAGCCAGGCACCGTTTCCTTTAGGCCACTGTTTGGACAGATCAAACCCCTCTAGGCAAAAGCTGAGCCACAGGGTCCAGTCCTTGGCCTTTTGGTGTCTTGCTCAGGCTTTCTTTGCTCACCGGCTTCTTTCTGCTTCAGGGAGAGAGCTGGCCATCAATGGCCAGCCCTTTTTTCAGCAGGACTCTTGGAGCTCTCTAGCATCGGAGGCCTCTTCTCCTCTGGGCTCCACGCACTGTCCTCAAATAGGAGGAACTCTGTTTCAGCTTAATTTTGGGCTCCGCCCACTTAGCAGCTGAAAACAATGTCAGGCCAGATACTTTGTTTCTTCAAGTCTTGAGTCTTTCCTGTTTTTCCTGACTTCAAACTTGTTTTTCAGTCTATTGAGTCTTTCCTGTTTTTGCTGACTTCATGCTGATAATGCTCTTCAGGCCCCAAATTAAGAGACAGTATCAGAAACTCCTATATATTTCCTAAATCTAATTTATCTAACTCCTACAGAGACAGTATCAGAAACTCCTATATATTTCCTAAATCTAATTTATCTAACTCCTACAAGGTCCAGTCCTCTTCTGGACTCTGCAGGCCCCAGACACGCATATGGAACACAACGTATATGCAGGCAAAACATTCACACATAAAATAAAAATAAATCTTGAAAAAAGAATATTAATGTATATAATGCCACTGGATTGTACATTTAAAAGTTGTATAAATGCCCAGGCATAGTGGTGTTTTCCTGTAATTCTAGCACTTGGGAGGTTGAAGCAAGAGATTCATAAATTCAAGGCCAGCCTGGGTTCTGTGCTAGGCTTTGTTTCAAAATATAAAACACACAGCCTGGTGGTGGTGGCAGCACAGGCCTCTAATCCCAGTACTCAGGAGGCAGAAGCTGGTGTGTTGGCTATTTACATCAACTCAAGACTTTTTCTACAGTGGGCAGATATTCCCTTTGTAAGCTTTATAAAGGCAGCAGCCCCCCACAGTGGCCATTCCCAGCCCTGAGGTGGGAGAGTGGCCAGGTCCCACCCTAAAAGAAAAGAATCCCACCAATCCCTGAGCTTGTCCCAAGATCAGGCCACCCTGTAGGGGTAGAGGGGGCAAGAAAACCTACATAAACCCTGTGTTCTGCCTCGTTCTTTGCTGTTTCTTGCCCAAATACAGGCAGTCATGCTTCTGGGGTTTTCCCTCCCAATAAACCTCTTGTGTGAAGTGTTGGGTTCAGACATAGGACAAGCAGCTGAGGTACATTTTTAACATTCCAAAGTGGACCTGGCCTCCAGGTTCTCCCAGCATTCCTCAGTCCCTACCTGTTGCAGTGCATGGCTGGCATATCCTCCCCTCTACCTTGAACTTTCCAGCCCAAGGGCAAGGCTCCCCCCCCCCCAGAAGCTCTTTCCTATATAATCCAGAAATTTTGTTTTCCCTCTCTCTGAATTTTCTCACTCCCTGCTTGCGCTCTCTTTCTCTTCCCCTTCCCTCTGTCTCCCTCCCCATGGCAACTTCCATAGCCTTATTCCTTGGGACCAGTGAACCCACACAAGAGCTGCACCTACCCAATTAACCTGCCTTTGTATACTTTAATCTGGCTTGAATTGAATTTTGTTGGCGGAGAATAATTTATCATGAGGTTTGTTGTGCGGTGTGACTTTGTATTCCGTGGTACCCAACTGCCAGTATACTTACCCATCCAAGCTATAACACTTACAGGGTGGATCTCTGAGTTCAAGGCCAGTCTGTCTGTAGAGTGAGTTCCAGGACAGCCAGGGCTACACAGATTAAACACTCTTGAAAAACGAGCCAACCGAGCAAATATATAAATATGAAACACAAACACAAAGCCATTTACACAAATTGTATATATCTGATGTTTGTGTAGGGTGCACATGTGCCACAGTGTGTATGTGGAAGTCAGAGGACAGAATTCTACAGAGTCAGTTCTCTCCACTTTTACATGGGTTCTGGGGGATCAAACTCAAGTTGCCAAGTTTGCATGGAACACACTTTTACCCATTAGCTATGTCAATGGAACTAGGATTACAGGTACATACTTCAGTGTGGGAACTGTGTATCAGCTCCCTATGTGCTGACTGAATCATCTTTCCAGTTCTAAAAAGTTGTTTCTTATTAAGTGACAGTAAAATATATAACATAAAAATAGCCATTTACAGGGGGCTCAAAATTTATAGCTATCTACATTGTCGCAAAAAAAATCCTGGGGCCAGGGAGATGAGTTGGGGGTAAGTGCCTCTGTGAAAGCCCAAGAGGCTGAGTGTGGATGTGTGTATGTGTGTGTGTGTGTGTGTGTGTGTGTGTGTGTGTGTGTGTGTGCACGTACACTCATTTGGAAGCCAGAGATTGTTCCCCACTTTATTATTTTATATGTACTTTATTATTTTATCTGCATGTATGCCTGCATACAACAGTGCCTTCAGAAACCAGAAGACTTTGGGATCCCCTGGAACTGGAGTTAGACATGATTATGAACTGCCATGTGGATGCTGGGAATTGAACCTGGGTGTTCTGGAAGAGCAGCCAGTGCTCTTAACAATCGAGCTATTTCTTTAACCCCTTCCCCTTATCTTTGAGACAGGTCTCTTGCTGAACCTGGAACTCACCTGTTTGGCTAGACTGGCTGGTTAACTACCTAGCCCCTACGATGTACCTATCTACCCACACACACACACACACACATGTGCATATACCACACACACACCGTTGCATACTGCCACATCTGACTTTTACTTGGCTAAATAAATGTATATGCAATAATAAACATTAAAAGCCAGTTCACTCAGCCTCTCGGGCTTTCACAGAGGCACTTACCCCCAACTCATCTCCCTGGCCCCAGGATTTTTTTTTGCGACAATGTAGATAGCTGTAAATTTTGAGCCTCCTGTAAATGGTTATTTTTATGTTATATATTTTACTGTCACTTAATAAGAAATAACTTTTTAGAACTGGAAAGATGATTCAGTCAGCACATAGGGAGCTGATACACAGTTCCCACACTGAAGTATGTACCTGTAATCCTAGTTCCATTGACATAGCTAATGGGTAAAAGTGTGTTCCATGCAAACTTGGCAACTTGAGTTTGATTCCCCCAGAACCCATGTAAAAGTGGAGAGAACTGACTCTAGAATTCTGTCCTCTGACTTCCACATACACACTGTGGCACATGTGCACCCTACACAAACATCAGATACATACAATAATAGTAAATAAAAATTTAAAAACCAAATAATTAGCATGAGATGGAATTAAAACAGTCAAAAGCAAAAGAAGTGATATTTTCAAGGCAGCAAAATGACTCAGCAGGTAAAGACACTTGCTGTTCAAGTCTGATGACCTGAGTTCAGTCCCTGGAATTCACGATGTGTGCTGTGGTACCAAAGGCATGCAACAGTAATGATTGAGATATTTATAAGAAGTGACATCTTCATTAGCTCGGGCAGCAATAAGTATGTATTTTATTGAAATATTGAGGAAGCTCTGTGAGCTGCTTGGCTGCCTTTCTGCTGTCAAGGGGCTTCAGAAGCTTCTCTTCAGCCCTGTGTTTGAAACATTCTTGTTGGCCTGTCCTGCTGACGTGGACTGAGCCTATAGAGTATTAGAGCAGCTGACAGGAAAACCAGGCCATGTTCAGGCCTTAAACCTTGCCTACTTCAATACCTGTCATGAATGTATATGTGATGGATCCTCTTGAGAATGAAGACCTCTAAAAACTCACAAGCCCACCCCATGAGTGAAGACAGTTTCCACAGAGGCTCTGGAGTCCATTGCCCTGAGGTGCTCTGGATGTGGCTTGGACATGGCTATTTGGAGCATCCAGGGCAGCCTTGATGAGCACACAGCAGCTGCTCTGGGGATAGCAGAACAGTAAAGACAGCCCAAGACCCTGGGGACAACAGCAGCTTTGATGTGAGTCTGGCTGTTGAAGGGCACGACTTGAGAAAAACAGGAAGGTGTCATCTTGGTTTGTCATCAAATCCTCAGAACAGTCCCTGGGTCACTGGGTGAGACTGCATGGGTAGTCAAGAGCCTCCACAGTCTGAGAGAGACACTGAAAAGGGCGTCATGAATCAAGAGAAAAACTATAGGACAGAAAAGGTTTGTCAACAGCAGCATGTAAAATGACAGAAGCCTAGTTAAGGTGTAATTCTGTAGGAGTGCTAGGTTGTAGTCACAGTGGTTAAGAGTCCCTGCTGTTCTTTCAGGGAGCCTGATTTCACATGGCATCCTTAATTGTCTTCTTCAACTCCAGTTCCAGGGGATCCAACACTATTCTAGCCTTCTCAGTACTAGATACATATGTGGTGTGTGTGTGTAAAATACCCATACCCATAAAATAAAAATAAATCTTGAAAAAAAAAACAAAAGATCTGAGGGATCTTTAACCTCGGTTCTGAGAGATGCTCACAGTGGACTCTCACTAACAGCTCAGCACTGCTGCACAAGAAAGCATTCCTGATTGGCAGTGGCTGTCTAGGAAATTGAATTTGGATCTATGTCACCTTAGTAACAGTAACCCTGGATGCAGTCACTTCCAGGGAGCCCTGGAGTCCTGGGTGCGTTATGGGGCTTGAGAGTGCTTTTCAAAGCCCCAAACTTGCAGTCAGTGTCAGAAGCGAGGCAGTCTGTGTGACCTCGGCTCTGAGCTTAGCAGCACCTTCCCAGTAGAACAGTCACCGTCGCCGAGGAACCCGGCGACTGTCTCTCTTTTGTTTTGTAATGTTCCACTGGCAAGCCACCATCATGGGCCCAGCATGTAATGCTGCTGCGTGCACAGCTCTAGTTTGTCTCTTGTACTTCATGTTTCCTTCAGGCGTTGATTTCTCCCTCTGCTTTGTCTTCCAGAATGACAGTCCTTACCAAGGAGGTGTTTTTTTCCTGACCATCCACTTCCCTACAGATTATCCATTCAAGCCCCCAAAGGTAAGGCTGTCCCCAACTCCCATAATGTTTTGATGAAAGGACAACTTATGATGACCTTCTCTGTCACAAGTAGAGAGACCTGTATGTATACCTTCACCCAGTGCTCTGCCATTCCCACTCAGTGGTCACAGCCTGCTGGAACATTAAACTCCAGACACTCACCATTAGTCCTTATCTTATTTCTCTTGCCGTGCTAAGGCCATGACCAATAGCACCTTGGGGAAGAAAGGGTTTATTTCATCTCACGACTCTCAGGTCACACGCCATGACTGAGGCAAGTTGGGACAGAAACTGAAGCAGGAACCTGGAGGCAGAATATGTGTGGAGACTATGGAGGGATGTTGCTTACTGACTTGGCTCCTCATGACTTGCTTAGCCTGTTTTCTTATACAGCCCAGGACCACCTGCCTAGGGGTGACACCACTCACAGTGTGCTGGGTCTTCCTACACCAATCAATCAAGAAAGTGCCCAACAGACTTGCCTACAGGCTAACCTGATGGACACATTATTCTCAATTTAGTCGCAAGTGACTCTAACTTGTGTCAAGTTGACAGGAAACTAACCAGGACTGTTGTGAGCAAGTATAAGTATGGTAAATGGTTTCCTTAATGAAGTGAAAATTTTAAAGATTTCTCTGGTACCAGAAGTATGTAGTGTAAAAGACCTGACCTCTGTAGCTGGAAGGTACCAGGAGTCTGAAGGAAGAGGCAACAGCGAGGCATAGCAATGCATGCCTTTAATCCTGGCACTTGGGAGTTCCAGGCAGGTGGATCTCTGTGAGGTCAAGGCTGGCCAGAGCTATGCAGTATGACCCTGTCTCAAAAGGAAGAAAAGATGAAGGAAGGGCGTGATGTTTGGGGACTGAGGGACAGAAGCATGGGCAAGGATGACATTCCTCTTACTTAAGACAGAGGCTAGCAGCATATGTATTAGGACAAAATTGGCTTTCTTCCAAGATGGAATGGACTTGGTTTATGTCAAGTTAAAAATCAAAGCCAGGCACTGGTGGAGCCAAGGTCCTGTTGTAAAGCAAGCCTGGTGCCTCTCTGATGGGGAGGTGTTGTTGTTGCAGTATATTGGGAAATGCAGTGTACTAGAGAAAACAGACCAGGGCTACCTCAAGCTATTAACACAATTACAGGTGGCAGCAGACAAGTTAATGTGGGTCCCTAAATGGCCCTTTATCACTATACCAGAGTGTTCAGGCTGTGGCTTACTTCCTTCCTTCCTTAAGGTGTAAGACAGAGTTCTCAGCTGGTGAGGTTGGGAATATGGAGACCAGGTCCTGGGGGAGGTGTGTGTGAGCTGCTGGGGTCTGGCTGCACAAGGGTGAATGGTGCGCACCCTGCGCTGAGCATGACCGCGCCCTTTCCACACTAGAGAACACAAAGGTGAGGTCACCTGGTCTAGCAGCCTGGGAAAATTGGCTTATTTTGTTGTTAAAAGCATTTTAGACATTCCTTTACCTTCACATGCACACCCTGTGTCTTAGTCTCGTCTCTGTGACTGTGATGAAATAGCTGACAAAAGCCACTGAGGGAGAGTTTCTTTAGTCCCGTTTCAGGTCACACTCCATTTCAGGAAAGCCACAGCAGCATCCACAATCAAGAAGCAAAGTAGACCGAAATGTACACATTAGTATTTATTTTATGTTATGTGTATAAGTGTTTTACCTGCCTGTATGTATATGTACTACATGCATGCCTGGTGCCTTCAGAGGTCAGGAGAGGGTGTTGGATTGCTTTGGAGTGGAGGTGCAGCCCAATGCAGTGCCACAGGTCCTGGGAGCTGAAGCTGGGTCCTCTGCAAGAGCAACAAGTGCTCATGCCACTGAGCCATCTCTTCAGCCCTAGTGCATGCTTTCTTACACTGAGTTCCTTTTCTCTGTTTGTGTGCTGCTCAGCATTCCCAGCCTAGGGAACAGTGCCAGCCACAGAGGTGTTCCCCCCTCATTTAATGTAATCAAGATAATCCTCTACAGTCCTTCATTGAGACTCTCTTCCTAGGTGGTTCTAGATTGTGTCAGGTTGACAGCCACAACTAGCCATTACACCATTCTCTCTGTGAAGGCTCAGAGAACAATTCCATCAATGAAACGGAAAGACCTGGGGGCCAGGTGTATTGTTGGGAGGGCCTGTCTGGGTTGTCTTGTTCTTGCATATGGATCTTCATACCAGGGCTGCCCGCACTTACTTGAGCTTACAGTCCCACAAACTGAATACAGAGACATGCCAAAAATACATACAAGCAGTGCTTGGCAGCAAGAGCCAAGTGCCATGGATATTTCTCTAGTGAGCAGGCATTACATAAGTTCGAGCCCGGAGGTGACCCGGAGGTGACTACAAGGAACCCTTCAAGAGAGCAAACCTTTGTGACCAGGAAATTCCTATGAGTAGAGGAGGCCCAAGGATACAGCTGAGGAGTGGGTTCTACATCACCATTATGTAGGCATCAGTTAAGGAGCTGACAAAGGCAACTTGAGAACCAACCAATGAAAGTTGGCCTCTATTCTCCACACATGGTCCATGTCCACACTAATTATTTTATGGTAAAAGGTATCCAGATATCTTATGCCTGTAATCCCAGCTTTTGGGAGGTAGATCCAGGAAGATCAGGAGTTCAAGACCAGCCTGGGCTACATGCAACCCTTCCTCAAAAACAACAAAAATGCTGGTATAAATCTGTGGTCCCAGTGTTTAGAAGCCAAGGCAGGAGGATCTCAAGTTTGAGACCAGGTTGGGCTACCTAGGATGAACCTGTCTCAAAACATAAAACAAGGCTGGGCATGGTGGCACATTCCTTTAATCCCAGCACTCGGGAGCCAGAGGCAGGTGGATCTCTGTGAGTTCAAGGCCAGCCTGGTCTACAGAGTGAGTTCCAGGACAGCTAGGGCTACACCCTTTCTCAAAAAAAAAAAAAGAAAAGAATGCTCTCCCCTTTCCCAGCAGCCCTTCTCCTGGGCCATTCATTGCTATGTGCTCCATGAGTTGTTCATCCAGTCTACAAGGGACTGTTAGGAGGCCCAGTGTGGTAAAGATCTCGTGTGCATAATCCAGCTGCTCCATTTCAAGTTGCCAGTGGCTATACCATTCCCTGAAGCCAGCATTCCATAATACCAGGACACATCAACATGTTCCTGGTCAGAGAACTCGGAGACCCAAAAAGGTCATTTTAAAGCATGGTTTGTGAGCTGGTTGTGGTGGAGAACCTCTGCAGCACTCAGGAAACTGATGCAAGATGTAAAGTTGAGGCCCGTGCAGGACACTTACTGAGTTCTGAGTCACCCTGGCCTACATAGACCCTACCTAAAAGTGTGGGAGAGAGTCAACAGTAAGAATTTGAAGGCTAGATTCTCTTGTCCAAGTACTAATCAGGCTTGATCCTGTTTAGTGTTTGAGATCAGAGGGGGTCAGGTAGGTTCAAGGTGCTGTGGCCTAAGACTGAAAGGTAAAGTCTGAGAATCTTAAGTGCGTGGGGACTGGGATTACCTGGTAATGATACATCTTTTTTTTTGCTTGCTTGCTTTTCTAGGCAGGGTTTCTCTGTGTGACAGAGCCCTGGCTGTCCTAGAATTTGCCTTGTAGACCAGGCTGGCCTTGAACTCACAGAGATCCACCTGCCTCTGCCTCCCTAGTGCTGGGATTAAAGGTGTGCGCCTCCACCCCCAGCTTGATACTTTTTATTTTTATGGTGCTTTTCTTTTTCTTGATACAACAAAACATCTATACTTGGTAGTCAACCAAAACTAATGATGGCTAAAATGAACGTTTTCTGCTGGGCATAGTGGTGCACATCTTTAATCCCAGCACTTGAGAAGCAGAGGCAAGCAGATCTCTGTGAGTGGGAGGCCAGACTAATCTATATAGTGAGTCCCACAACAGCCAGAGCTACATAATGAGACCTTGTCTCAATAGAAAACAAGCAAAAAAGTTTTTTTTTCATTCAAGCCACCTAAAGTAATTAATTGAAGAGTAGGAGTGAATTTTATCTGGCTGTTTCCTACGCTGATTCTGATTCCTCATTGTAACCATAATTAGAGTTGGTTTTTGCATAGATATTCGGGCTTTCGGTTCTTTCTACCCTTCTTGTTATTCTTCACATAGGGAAGTTGGTACCAATCCCGTGTTCAAGAGAATCCACAAGAAATGGGTTAGGGTACTTCTCTTAGGGTTGCCTGCTTGTGCCCCATTAGAAGCTAGGGTGGACACAGCTCAGCAGTGGCTACTTCCTCTTCACTTGGATTATTTTCCAGATTTCCCTGTGGCTTTTCTGACTTGATGTCTTGTTTTTACAGGTTGCTTTTCCTACCAAAATATATCAACCTAATATGAACAGCAATGGCAGCATTTGCCTGGACATCCTGAGGTCACAGTGGTCCCCAGCATTGACTGTGTCCAAAGGTAGCAACATGTACTCAGCATGCTTGTGTCACATGCCCCCTTGCTGACTGGTGGACGTGGAAGCTCAGGAAGAACAGATGGCTTCCCCAGATCACGGAGTCTGCCCAGTCCCGTGCCCACCTCATCCCCACACTGTGAGGAGATGGCGTTGTAAAGCACAGTACCTGAGCAGTCCTCGGTGGTCAGCTGCTCTGTCATGCTTAGCACTGTCAAATGGGTATAAGAAGACAGAAGCGACTTCACTTGTATTTTCACCTAAAAGTCAGAATGCAAACAGTAAACTTTTCTCGTTCTTCCTTCCTTCCTTCATCCAAGCAGGATCAGCACAAAGTGTGAGTCATCTCTGAAAGGACAGATACAGGGCTCAAGAGTCTTTAAAGAAGTTTTCCTTTCCCAAAACAAGTGATAAATGAACATATCAGTGGATGAGATAAGAGTTCAGTTTAGCTGGGCATGGTGGCACACACCTATAATCTCAGCATTCAGGAGACTGAGGCGGGTGAATCAATAGTTCAGGGCAGCGCTGGGCTAGCCTGGGAGAGACCCTGCCTTGGAAGAGAAAAAAAAATCTAAACCTTGCTATAGAACTGTAGGTACTCCAGAACTAAGATTGAGTATGGGTGTGAGTGGTGGGACAACAAGCCTCCCACCCCAGATAAGTGGAGCATAAGGCAGAGCTTTGGGCATTGGGAGAGGCCTCAAACTACGTGGGACAACCTACAGGACAGGCTTTGGAATGCTAGAAAAGGCCTGCAGAGGTGAAGATGGTAAATCCTAGACAGAACCACTGTACTGAGCAGGGTCACAGTGGCCTTTTATCAGGGTGACACATCTAGGAAACAGGCCAACATTCTGCCAAAATGGCTCTTTTTGAGTCATACATCAGGTAGGCAGCCTTATCCCACTGCCCAGGAAAGGCAAAGGCAGCCATCAGAGTCTGCCAGCCCCCAGGGCCAGTGGCATCTTAAATTAAGTAAGGGGTCCAAAAAGAGGGAGGAAGGGGCACTTGAGAAAGGACAGGCAGCCCTGAGTAGTGTGGAAGGAGGTCCACAGCCCTGGAGTGGAAGGCTTGTGGAACGTTAGAAATGATGAGTATCTTCATAAATGGAACCTGCCCTTCCCATGGGTAGCTTTACCTGAAGGAAACTGTTGTCAGGATTTTGGGCTCACTGAAGCCAGTTTGTTTTGAGTCATGGTGGATTCAAGGCAAAGCACAAATACAGTTCTCAAAGTTTCGTCTCCTTCTCAGCAAGCCCTGGTAAATGACTTCCTTTGTCCAAATCCTTTGACATTGTCCCCAACCCAAGAGAGCACAGAAGCAGGAGCGTGTATTGGCCTTGCAGTTCTGGTTCAAGCTAAACCTATGTATGCAGTGGGTGTGTCCTGCCTCTTATTAACATGTCCTTTTTCTCAGAGGACGGAGAAGGGATAAAAGCACTTTGCCTAGCTCATCAGCACCACTGCTGAATCCTAAAATAGTGTCAAGCCCTGACATGAGGACAGCTAAGTCAGTGGACAGCCACCAAAGAACTCAGAAGAACATGACAACAAGAAAATTCTGGATTAAAAGGTTTATGACATAAATAAGGGGGTTATCTGCTTGGAAAAACCCAGAATAAGGCTGAAGCCAGTCACGGTGGACAACACTGCCAAGGTTAGTTTGCTGGTTAGGATTAGGAGTCTGAAGTGTGTGCTTTCTGATCAGCAGTCCTAACCCTCCCTGACAGCTGTTTATCACTAGTCTCCGGACATGAGTTGTAGGACTCCGTCCCTTGGCAGGCAGAGCGGTGCACTGAAGCTTGGTTGCTAAAGCATGTGCGGGAGTCACTATCATGTGGCAGTCTCTGGGCAGGGGTCAAGTGTGGCAGAGCCCAGGCATCAGTCCTGGTGATGGCACAGCCCAGTGTGAGGCCCTGGATCTGGCTCCCTTAATCTTATGTGTATGGGTGTTTTTCCTGCATGTGTGTATGTACACCACATACATACTTGATGCCCACAAAGGCAAGAAGAAGGCATTGGATCCCCTGGAATTGGAGTTACAGAGAGTTGTGAGCTGCCATGTGGATGTTGGGAATTAAATCTGGGTCCTCGAGAAGAGCAGCCAGTGCTCTTAACCACCGAACCATTTCTCCAGTCCCTGGTATTGGCTCTTTTAAAGATTATCTTTTTTTTTTTTTTTTAAAGATTTATTTATTACGCATACAGTGTTCTGTCTGCAAGTATATCTGAAGGCCAGAAGAGGGCACCAGACCTCATTATGGATGGTTGTGAGCCACCATGTGGTTGCTGGGAATTGAACTCATGACCTCTGGAAGAGCAGCCAGTGCTCTTAACCGCTGAGCCATCTCTCCAGCCCTAAAGATTATCTTTAATAGGTCTTTTTAGTTCATCAGTTTTATCTGAATAAATTAGGACAGAAAGTGACTTTTTTCCAGCATCTTTCTTGAGGCCTTTATAAATATGATTTCCTTAGTGAAGTTTCCCAGTAGCAATCAAAGTAAACTTGAACTGACTGGATCTGAAGGGTTTTGCTTGTTTATTTTGGTGGCAGTGGGGTTTGAGACAAGGTCTCATTGAGTAGTCCTCTCTGGCCTTGAATTCAGAGCGATCCACCTGCCTCTGTCTCTTGAATGCTGGATTATAGTGCACCACCATGACTGGCTTAAGCTGTATTTATTTTAATATTTAGTATGAGCTGTTTTATTTTCTCAGTATCCGCTAACTACATATTTCTAGTTTATTGTTTGATGGCATCCATTCTCATTACAATACGGAAGTAAATCACATACCTACAGAGCCCTCAGTAGGTACCAGGCATGGCCCATGAGCTTTACACAGGCTTGTCCAGTCCTCCCACAGCCCCACAAAGCAGATAGTGTTTCATGTTTCATGGTAAATAGTCAAAGGAGCTAGTACCCAGTGAGGTGACCTAGCTGTAGAAGGTCACATGGATTCACAGACTATGCCACCCTTCTGGAGTCTGTGTGCCAAACGGCCTAGAAGATTGCAAGCTGAACTCCTTTCACATCTTGCATTCATACTGAAGGGCATGGGAGAGAGACGATGAGGTTTGCATTATTGCATGTTACAGCACAGGTAGTTATGGAGAAACAACAGGAATCACCAAGCTAATGGGTTACATGAGATGATCTACACGAGAATCAGTCTATGCCCCAGTCTGTCTGCTTGTCTCTGGGGAATCAAGCCATGCATGACTCCCATACTTGTCCTCAAATGGTGCCAACTACTCACTGTGGCACTGTACAGAGGCCTAGTCTGCTCCCAAACCACGTGCCCTTTGCCTTTAGAGCACAGTGCTTTTCTGAGGGCCCAGGGCACAGTAGGCTTTCTTCATACTTTGTCTGCCACAGAACCATGTCCTCGGGAGTCCAAGTGCATCCTGGAGGCTTCTGGGAATTGGAACAGCATCACCTGAAGGTGCTTCTGCTGTCTTCCACCACCTTCCTCTGTAGTGCTGTATGTTGCATTTCTCTCCTCACACCAAATAGCAAGTGAGAAACATCAGGGTATATAAAGCATGTAACACCCCAAGAAAGACATGGAGAGGTTTGGATTATGCTTTTGTATGTGATGAGGCTTTCCCCACTTTCTTCCCTCATGTTAAGGGAATTTAACATGAAATTCAAGCATAAGCCATTCACAGACTGGAACACAAGGAAGGATAGGGACTTTAAATCCAAATAAAAAGGAAAATCCCTCCGAAGTGACAATTGACATGTATGTAAGTCTCCATTTGTCTCCTTTCAGACAATAAACTTAACAGGTTCTTCAGAGATTTGCTTAGGCTTTAAATACTTGGTTTCCTCTGTTGGCTTAAGAGTTCAGAGCTTTGAGATTAGTTACCTAAAAAAATGTAAGAGTGGGTACATCTCTGTGTGTAAAAGAATGTGTTTTCTGAAGACAGCCTGTTAGGCAGCCCAAGCTGGTCTTGAATCCTGTCTTAGTCTCTTGAAAGCTGGGCATACCAGTATGTGCCACCACCTCTGGGTGAAACCCAACCTTTCTAAATTATTCAACAATTATTTATTAGTAACTATATTCACTTATACCAAATATAAATACTTAACTACTAACCCTACAAATGACTACAACCCCTATTACCTAACCACTAAACCTATTGATAACTATTACAACTATTTTCATAACCTTTTAAAAAGATAAAGTCTCTGGGACAGGTCCTCAGTTGTCAGGAACACAGCCTCTGGGGTAGACCATTTAATGCACTTAGCAGTCTTTCTTCTGGAATATTCTAGATGTAGATTCGTCAGGGTAAACTGGCTATGGCAATTTCACCTTAAATAAGGCTTGAGGCTTTCTTCTCTCTGGGAGACCTCAGCGGTCTGTAGGCCAATTTATTTCCTTTGTATCAGCAACTCTGCCGCTCTGCCTCAGTCTTTAAAGCATGCCACACTGGTCAAACCCCTCTAGGCAAACGCCGAGCCACAGGTTTAGTCCTTGGCCTTTTGCTGTCTTGCTGAGGCTTTCTCTGCTCACCAGCTTCTTTCTGCCTCAGGGAGATCTGGCCATCAGTCCACCAGCACTTTCTCTATCAGATGATACAAACTACTCGTCCTTTCTAGCGTGAGGACTCACTGGCATTGGAGCTCTCTAGCATGGGGCCCTCTTGGCTCCATCCACTTGTCCTTAAATAGGATCTCTTCTTGTTCCACCTGCTTCAGCTTAATCTGGGCTCTGCCCACTTAGCAGCTGAAAACAATGCCAGGCCAAAAACCTTGTTTTTAGTCCATAAAGTCTTTCCTTGTTTCACCTGGCTTGCTCCTTGTTTTTAGTCCATAGAGACTCCCCTTGTTTCACCTGACTTCATCCTTGTTTTTAGTCCATAAACTGATAAACTAATTGCCCACAGCCAAGTTGATCTTCATGCCCCGGATTAAGAGACTATATCAGAAACCCATAGATATTTACTAAATCTAATTGATATTAATCTATCTCCTTACATCTGGGTAGGAAAAACATTTCTAAAAATGATTACAGAGAGGGAGAAGAACCAAGGAGTTTACAGGGAGGGTTCTTTGTGAATTTGTTTTAGATGAACTCTCACAATATAGTCCAAGCTGGCCTAAGAGATCCATTGGCCTTGGTCTCCTAAGCACTGAGAGAGAACAAGTGTACCCATGACACCTAACCTTACCTTAGTGTTCTGACTTGGTTATAAAGCTGGTCTGTTCCCAGGGAGTGATGGTTGGTGAATCAGAAAGGGGAGAAAAGAGAAAAACTGCCACTAAAAAACCAGGTGAGGCCTCTGAGGACAAGGAGGAAGAGGTCTGCAGATCTAACACTTGAGAATCAGCCAAAGAGATTGGTTTGCTCTAAAAACAAGTACCGGGCATGGTTGTGCACACCTGTAATCCCAGCATGCAGGGGCCGTGGAGGAAAGAGGTTCAGGCCAGTCTCAACCATATAAGACTATAAACAGAAAAAGTTAACTAGTGCCAGTGAGGGCAATATTCTGTGCTCATTCACACCACTTTAGAAAAGCCCTGCATTTGTTCATATTTAAGATCTCTTTACCACAGTCTTTGGGGGCTCTTAGTCTTTGTTCCTTGCTTGCCAAGCCTGTTGAGAGGTGCTCTTTAAATTTCTGTCTGTCTTTCTTTTTGTTTGTTTTTCAAAACAGGGTTTCTCTGTGTAGCCCTGACTGTCCTGGAACTCACTCTGTAGACCAGGCTGGCCTCAAACTCAGAGATTCACCTGCCTCTGCCTCCTGAGTGCTGGGATTAAAGGCGTGCACCACCACTGCCCAGCTTAATTTCTGTTTCTTACAAATGTTTCTAGGGGCTAGAGAAATGGCTCAATGGTTAAGAACACTGACTGTTCTTCCAAAGGACCCAGGTTCATATCCCAGCACCCAGAAGCAGTTTGAAACTGTCTATAATGGCATGTGGGCACATGCCCAAACCCTGTCTTGGGGGGAAAAAAATAATGTTTCTAATGAGGTGTTCTGCAAAGATGTTATCATATGCTCTCTCCCAAGCTGCAACACTGTGTGCTATGTGAAGTTAGGCACTTCAGCTCAGCAGTGCATAGCACTTTGTAGATGATAACCCAGCCAGGAAACAGGCATAATTTCACTTCAGAGGCAAGCAGAGGGAAAAGTCCTGGCCCAACATAGGGTAGGGCTACGAGCATCCATCTTTCAAGCATAGTAATTTATATCTCCATACATAAGTTTTTCTGGATCTAAAATGTTCCTCTCTGCTGAAGAATAAGTAGTAGAAAGAGTAAAATTAGCCCTTTGATGTTCCCAGTGTAAATTCTCATTGATTGAAAACCTAAAATGAACTTTTATACCTGCCAGAGCACTTGGACAGTCTTATGTTCAGGCAAATCCCTTAGATTCTCTACCACTGAGAAGGGATATCTATTTGTCATACTCCCAGGTCTCTGGTCAAGGTGGGGAATAGGTTCTTGAGTCAAAAGCCTTTTGAAAATGAACCATTGTGTGGGTAGTCCTGTGCCACCCACATTTGTAGATAATACTACCAAGTCCAGTTCTAGGACAGTAACTGAACAGCAGATCTGTAAAGCCAACTGTGGGATAATGTGATTTTCCATCCCCTAGTGGACCATAGAAATTAGAGAGATTCATGGTTTTAAGTCAGTGGTTCTTAACCTATCAGATATCCTGCATATCAGATATTTGCCATTAATAACAGTAGAAAAATTGCAGTTATGAAATAACAATGAACTAATTTTATGGTTAGGGGTCACAACATGAGGAACTGTATTAAAGGGTCACAGTGTTAAGAAGATTGAGAACCATTGGGTTAAATGATCTGTGAAGAATGAAAGTCTGTTGAGGTTGAGGAGATGAATCAATGGGATAGTGCACCTTTTGCACAAGCTTGACCTGAGTTCAAACACCCAGCACCTGCTTAAAAAGCTTGGTTTGGCTCTGTATATATTTTAGTACTGTGCGGGGTGAAGGTGGGACAGGAAGATTACTATGGCTTGTTGGCTACCAGCCTAGCTCCAGGTGCAGTGAGAGATGTGCCACTAAGGAAAAAGGTGAAGAATGACAGAGCAGGACACAATGTCAACATTGTCCTCTGGCCTCCAATAGCACACAAGTATGCATACACCCCCACCCATGTGCATATACCACACACACAATGTATGTTACCTGTCTTGGAAGATTTGTATTTGTTAAATGGAACTCAAGGTTCTTTTTTAATGCTTTTTGTTGAGACAAGGACTCACTTGTAGCCAGGAACTCACTATGTAGACCAAGCTCATGGAAATCTACCTGCCTTTGCTTCTCAGGTTCAGGAATTAAAGTCATGTGCCACCATGCCCATCCTATTTTTATGTTATTTGTGTGATCGTTTAAGTGCACCATGACCATGTCTAGTGCCAGCAGAGACCAGAAGAGGGCATCAGGTACTTAAGACTGGAGTTACAAAGGGTTTTGAGCTGCCATATGGGTGCTGGGAATTGAACCTGGGTCCCCTGGAAAAACAGCCAGTGCTCTTAACCACTAAGTTATCTCTCCAACACCCCACCCCCAATTTTTTGTCTTTGAGACAGGGTCACTCTTTGTCCTAGAACTCACTATGTAGACCAGGCTTGTCTCTGCCTCCCCATTGCTGGGATTAAAGATGTGCCACTACACCGGTCTTCCAGTCCCATTCTTGCAACTTTTTTTTTCATTATTTATTTACTTTACATCCTTGTCGCAGCCCTCCCTCCTCCATGGGTATCAACCGGCTCTAGCACATCATCCTCTCTTACTGAGACCAGACAAGGCAGCCCAGCTACTGGAAAGGGATTCAAAGGGAGGCAACAGAGTCAGAGACAGTGTGTGTCCTGACCTGCCGCCGATCATCCTGTCCGTGTTGGTGTCATTTCGTCCCCTCACTCCCCTCTACTCACCCCCACATCCCTGCGCTTGAATTGTTAAGAGGACCCACATGAAGACAAAGCTGCACATCTACTTACGTGTAGAGGGCAAATGTAGTAACTTCAACCCTCACTGTTCTAGTTTCATTTCTCTTGCTATGATAAAATACCCTAAAAGCAATTTAGAGAAGGGTTTATTTTAGTTTACAAATTACAGATTATTGTCTCTCATAGGGAAGTTCAGGCATCTATTTGAAGTGAAACACAAAGCAAGTTTTCTTCATTACCCAGCTATCTCGTCAATTGTTTTATTTAGATAATGCCCAGGCGGGCCTAAAATTCAAGCTTCTGCCTCTGCCACCTGAATGCTAGGATCACAGGCTCGTACCCCCACGCCTGACACCACAGATTGACTTTTTTTTTCTTTCATTGTTTTTTCCAGGCAGGGTTTCTCTGTGTAGTCTTGGCTGTCCTGGAACTTGCTCTGTACATCAGGCTAGGCTGAATTTAGAGAACCGCTTGCCTCAGCTTCCCCAGTGATGGGGTTAAAGGCCTGGGCTATAACACACACATACCTCATCTCCCCATCCTTCACCCCCAGCTATCAGATTAAATGTCTGAGGCGCCTGTGCATACACAGGTTCAGGAGTACGTCTGGAGAGAATTTTGGTAATCTAAGCTTGCTCTCAAAGCAAATACGTTAACGAAAACAAGAATGAGAAAAGAACCAGCAAGGTGCTCTGATTTGAGGCCACGCCCTGGGGACTGCGGATGAAGACGTACGGCCGGCCCGCCTCCCACGGATCTTAATTCACCACCAGGCGAGCCACCTCAATTCCACCCGCAAACTAGCTCGCAAATTCCCTACTTCCGCTTCCGGCCTCCTGGGCGCGCCTCTGCACGTCAGAGGAGAGGCTTCCGGCCGCCGGGGCGGGGCTTCCGGTCGTCTGTGGATGCCAGCGGAGAGCTGAGCTGAGACAGCTGCTTTGCTCCGGCAGTGGGGCGTGCCATGGCGGTGAACCTGAGCCGGAACGGGCCAGCGCTGCAGGAAGCCTACGTGCGTGTGGTCACCGAGAAATCGCCGACCGACTGGTAGGCAGCGAGGCAGAGCTGGAGAGGCTCCGGAGCGGGAAGGTGGGGTCGTGGTATTGCAGGATCACTTGTCCACCTCCCTGCAGCCTAACGAGATACTTCCCCACCCTCGCCACCGCTGTCCCCCAGCAAGGACCCCCCCCCCAGGCCTCTCCCCTGCCACCTAGTGGTCGACGCTGCCCTGGGAGTCTCTTGAAGGTCTCTGTGCTTGCTGTCCGCCAAGGCTCTTTCCATTTCTGGGACTTCCCTGGACAAACGGGTCCCGCGCAGCTCCCCAACTGCCTAGAAGGCGGAAACCACGCCCGGGTCTTCTAAACCCTGAGTTCAGGAATAGGCCTTGAAACGGGTGTAAAAGTGGGGTTGAGGTCATGAGCTCACACTGAAGGCTCAAGTCAAGGATGTCAGCGTTCCGGGTCCCTGGTTCTCTTCTCTTCGATCACTTTTCTGAATTACAGGAAGAGGACTGAAAACGGGATACTGTCACCTGTTTAAGAAAAGGCTCCATCTTCCCTCCACCACCCCAGGACATCCTCTGCTAGGCTGTCAGTGTCTAGGTTTCATCTTGTAATTTTTTTTTTTTTTTAACTAGAGCTTTACAGTACTGTGAACTTGGTTCTGAAGTTTCTGGAGTGGATCTGCTGAGCCCTTCCCCTCTTCATCTTTCTGCCGCATGCATGCCAGTATATAGTAATTCTCTTCACTTTCCAATTTACTTAAATTGTTTCTAGTGGCCAGGTTTTAGCGCTTCTATTTCTGAGAAATATGTTGAGTATGGTATGTGAACAAATTCTAGGGAGTACAAACTGGACCTTGGAGATCGAGTTCTGGCGAGACCACCACTATCCTGTGATCAGCAATGAGGGGCTCTATACTGAGTCTGCTGTGTTGAGTCTTCCCTGGAGACTTCCCCTATTGCATGACTGACCAGCTCTTTCTTCTACTGCATTGTATCTCCTCTTTAATCTTATGGCCCCTCAGTCTTCTCAGGAACCATAACTATATGGGGAGTGATACCCCACAACCTAGCTAGCAATGCGCTTCTCCCTTGCATCTGACTCTTCATGGAGCTAGTTTGATCACTTGCTTTTGAGACAAAGCCTCACTATGTAGCTCTGGCTGGCCTGGAACTCTCTGTGTAGACCAGGTTGGCCTTGATCTCAGCTGTCTGTCTCCCCAGTGCTCATTGAGCCTCTTAATAGAATCGTCTGTGCTCCACTTTGGTCTGACGTCCTGCCTTGTCCATTCATTGTCCCTTCTGAGGCTGAAGAGCCAGCCTTCTCTTTCCTCAAACAGTACTCCTCTGCCCAGCCTCCTACAGTACTGCAGACTGCACTACTCCAGTAGAACAAGCTTCTGGCCTCCACCCTCACTTCATAGCCATTTCAGTAGTTACTCAGCAAGATTGTGTGGCAGGTCCCCACTCGTTAGCTGAGAAAATATGTGGGCCATCTTACTTCCCTACCTATGACTGTAGCAGCTTCCTGTCGCACTTTGAATAAAGCCCAGACTCTTGCCCTGCCTGACCTGGTTCCCGTTGCCCCTCCTGCATACTACTCTGGCCACACCTGTTGACCACCCTTGTACCAAAGTCTTTCTCTTCCTCAAAATTGCAAGCTAGTTCCTCATCAGAGCCTTCAATCTTGATGCTTCCCC
Source organism: Lophiomys imhausi (assembly GCA_907164525.1). Taxonomy (NCBI): domain Eukaryota; kingdom Metazoa; phylum Chordata; class Mammalia; order Rodentia; family Muridae; genus Lophiomys; species Lophiomys imhausi. The sequence continues at coordinate 403,570 of CAJQZJ010037469.1, forward strand.
TGCACAGAATATACTTCTATATCATCTTGATGGCTTCTTATCCTTCATGTTTCTAGACTGTGGTTGTCTTCTCAGAGAGGCCTCCAGAATTCCTGGTATGTGGACTGCATGCATGCCTAGAGCCTTCAGAGGCTGGAAGAGGATGTGGGGTCCCCTGAACTAAAGTTATACTCATCATGTCATCTCCTAGTTTCACTACCTTATGATACAAGTTAGACATGTGCTAGGACCTCCTCATGGAGAGCGTGTGTGTGTGTGTGTGTGTGTGTGTGTGTGTGTGTGTGTGTCTGTGTGTGTGTTCTTGATCTCTTCCCTAACATGGTGGGGTAGGCCTGTTTCTGTCCCTAGTGCCTAGCTGTTGTGTTTTTGATGGATGGATTAAGCCATGTAGAAAGAGACTCTCAGAAAAGAGGTGGTCTTCAGTTTGGTAGTCACAAAAGTTTACACACAAAGCTGGTATCATGGCTCTGTAGGCCAGAGCCATAGCTTTAGTTTCTCATCTATAATCTAGCTTCATCCCCCTCCCGAAAGAACTTGTCATGACCTGTCCTCATCTGGTTCCTATTTCACCCTGTACACACTTCACTCCCTGTCAGTATGTTGGCATTAGGTGTGTGCTTGTCTCTCCCGTTGGAAGGTAAGTTCCATGGGTAAGACCTTTCATGAGTTGTTCATGACTGAATGTAAGGTGCTTTCTTGCTGTACAAAGCACTGTGCACCATGCTTTTTCACATTGCCTTGAAAGATGGGTGGAGCTCTGTTGAAGGTAAGAAAAGGCCTCTGAACTGGAAATTTTATTTTGGGTGTGTGTGTGTGTGCATGTGCAGATGCATTCACGGGTACATACAGGTGTAAGTGTATGGAGGCCAGAGGTCAGTGTCACTCTTTCTCAGTCACTGTCTGCCTTACCTTATTTCAAGATTTACTTTATGTATATGAGTGTTAGTGTACATGTACATATATGTACCATGTGGATGCCTGGTTCCTGTGGAAGCCAGAAGAGGGTGTGGGGTCCCCTGGCACTGAATTTAGAGAGAGTTGTAGTTCGCCGTGTGAATGATGGGAACCAAACCTGGGTCGTCCTCTGCAAGAGCAGAAAGGGCTCTTAGCCACTGAGTCATTTCTCCAGCCCTACTTTTTGTTTTTTGTTGTTGTTGTTGTTTGAGATTAGACCTCACTAATTTTGCTAGACTGGACAGCCAGAACACTCCAGGATCCATCTACCTGCCTCCCCGGCACTGCGGTTAGAAGCACGGTGCCTGGCTCATACATGGGGCGGGTCCTCTAGTGGGCACTTGAGACACCTCCCCAGCACTGCGGTTAGAAGCACGGTGCCTGGCTTATACATGGGGCGGGTCCTCTAGTGGGCACTTGAGACACCTCCCCGGTCTTGATAATTTTTTTGTTTTCTTTTGTTTCGTTTGAGCCAGAATCTCACCATGTAGTCCAGATTGAACTTGTGTTCTACCTGCTCCTGCCTCCTGGTGCTGGGATTACCAAGCATGTGCCACTATGCCTAGCTTGAACTGAAAAACATTCCTGAAGGTGGTTTTGAATGGAACACAGGAGAAAGTGAGGTGGAGTTGGAGGTCCAAATCCCAGACCCCAAGCAGGAAGGACTTTCTTTGCTGCTGGATCTCTTCTCTCTGCCGCTTCTTCCATCCACTACCCTGATAACCAGGGCTTATCACCATTAAGAGGAAGGGACTTGTTTCCTCCAGGGAGCTCTACCAACTCAGGCTGAATGTCAAATGTGCCTCCCAAGGCACTGTCCTCATTGGCTAGGGCTTCGCTCTGGGAAGTACTCTGTTCTGGGAAGCAGCCCGCCCTGCCTGCTGGCTCTGTCTCACTGACTCTCAGGACATGCTCATGGCGCTGAAAGTCCTCTTGGAACTTAGTCTGGAGCTTCTGTCCCCCTGCCTCTCAGGGTGAGAGACAGCAGACCGATTTGCTCTCACTTAGACCGTCAGCCCCTGTACATCACGCCTACGGCCCTGCTGGGGTTGCTAGTATTAGTGCAAAACCCATGCTAATGTCGGGCCCCCATTTTGTGACCCTCAGGTACAGCTTGCCTGTGCAAGACCACCTCTTCAGGATTGTTCTCTTTTAGTAACCTTCGTTCTGGTCAATTGATTTCCATACCCCAGACCAAACAGACTCAGTGTGTTTCCCCACTGCTTCTAGAGAGCAAGCATACAAGCTAAAATCATCTCGGGACCCTAAAATACTGTTCCACACACCCAGCTTGGTGTCAGCACCCTGACTTAAGGCTCTGCTAGATGGAAACATGCCTCTGGACAACTGTCTGTAAGAGACTTGGTGGATCTGCATTCTTTACTGGGAGTCAATGTCAAATGGGAGTTATGTTGTTGTCTGCTTTCTGTTGCTATATATGCCTGCTAAAGTGCATGCTTGCCAGGAGAATCTCAAGAGAGGAAGACCTGCTGCTCCACCTTCAGGCTGTAGAAGGTGGGGCCGATACACCCAGGAGTACCCAATGCATCTTTCTCCTTCCTGCTTCTTTTAGGTGTTTGGATTCAGGAATATATAGACATCTTTTGCCTTTGAAATTTATATGCCTGAAAGCCAGCTGAGTATTTTATTTATGAGTGTATAGAAGGTGGACACAACTCTGAGCTTACATCTTCCTCTAAGTAGATGTTTGTATGTCCTTCCCCAATCTCCATGGTTTTCTCTCTTATAGGGTATCCCGAGGCTAGCCTCAGAGTAGCCTTTTGTGCTCCCATGTTGCAAGGCAGAGCAGGGCACAAGCCTGTGCCTGCCGTGATAAGTGCAGAGAAGGCACAGGGCCCTGAGTGCTGATCATTGAGCCCACTTGTGTTTCCTTTCAGGGCTCTTTTCACCTATGAAGGCAACAGCAACGACATCCGTGTGGCTGGCACAGGGGGTGAGTATGAACCCACTGTGTATCAGTGAGATACAGAGGGGAGAAGTGTAACTAGCCCACACCACCGCAGCTGTCATTTAAGCCATCACAGGAGCAGAAGAGGCACTCAGGCATGCAGGTGTCTCCTTTCTCTGGTTCAGCTACAGTGGCCTTTTCCCCAGTTGAGTTTTCCTGCAGACCTTTTCCAAGTTAGCTCCATTAAGGGCTACTCCTGATCTGAATGTGGCGTGGCATCAACTAGGACGAGGACCAGAGGCATGTCAGCCGAGCCATGCTGAGGCATCTCACATGTTTGTCAGGAAGACATTCTCCTTTGGCTGGGCCAGGACAGGGCTGCTGTCTAAGAAGCAGCCCGCCCTCCAACTCATGGGCAGCCCTTGTCCAGGGCACACTGCACATTGAGGATGCCAGCCTTGATGCTGGTGCAGGTGAAGGCCCATATATATGTTCTCTGATTCTGTCCTGCCCTGGTTTGGGGCAACTACATGCAAGGGCCTGACCCTCATTAGGGAGAGGCAGTGTTACTTCAAGTGGTCAGGAGGACCTTGATTTGGTGGTCAAAGTGTTTATTCAGTAATTCCAACTTTTGGCCACCATGGGAGAAACTGGCAAGTCAGCTGAACCAGAGTTATCTGAGTATGAGACACAGGCCTGTCAGCTGAAACCCTGGACTCTCCTATGCTTGAGATTAGCATGACTGTCCTCGGGGCCTACATGAACACCCTCTACTCCCTGATCCCAGTGAGTGCCTGGAACATGCTCTCTGCTCAGGCAAGTGAGTACGGCTTTAGTTACTGTTGTTGATAAAAAAAAAAAAAAAAGTCCCTTTCATGAGCTATTCTTGCTGATGCATCCTCTTTTTACAGTTGTCACCAAATGGTCATTTCACATGATGTGGTAGGTGCCTGCGAGTTGCAGATATCAGCATTCTGTCCTTCCCGCTGGCACAAAGCAGGACTCTGTTGCCCATGAGAATGCTGACTTCCCTAGGTTCTGTGGAGCCCTGTAGCTGAAATGGCTGACCCAACTTCTGCTATGACCAGGAAGTTTAGAGGTTGAAGCACAGTGTCAGGAAGAATGCCTTAGGGCAGCTCATTACTGACCCAAACCAAGAGTACAGGAGTTGAACTAATGGGTCATCTTTGGAATGTTCCAAAAGGTCTGAATTTGGTGGCTCTGGAGTCTGAGTGGACATGTAATTTGTGACAAGGCCTGTTGTCCCAGGCTTTCCTTGGTAAAATTGTTATACAGCTCTTCCATTCAGAAATCTGGTGATATGCAGGCATGGTGGCATACACCTTTAATCCCAGCACTCAGGAGACAGAGGCAGGCGGATCTGTGTGAGTTTGAAGCCAGCCTGGTGTATATAGATTATTCAAAGACATCCAAGTCATATAGAGAGGCCTGTCTTAAAAACAAAAAAGGAAGAAGAAAAGGCAAATATAGTAAAATAGCAGTTTTTAAAAATTTTTCTAATTCCCTTCTCAGTTTAGAGAAGTGTTTTTAAAGATTTATTTATTTATTTTATGTGCACGAGTACTCTTTTTGCATGTATGTCTTCATGATAGACAAGGGCACCAGATCCCATTACAGATTGTTGTCAGCCACCATGTGATTGCTGGGAATTGAACTCAGGACCTTTGGAAGAACAACCAGTGCTCTTAACTGCTGAGCCATCTCTCTAGCCCAAGAAGTGTTTTTGTTTGTTTGTTTGTTTGTTTGTTTATTATGTATACAGTGTTCTGTCTGCAGGTATGCCTGTAGGCCAGAGGAGGGCACCAGATTTCATTATGGATGGTTGGGAGCCACCAAGTGGTTGCTGGGAATTGAACTCAGGACCTCTGGAAGAGCAGTCAGTGCTCTTAACCAATGAGCCATCTCTCCAGCCCCGAGAAGTGTTTATAAAACAAAACAAAAAAACTATTGTGGGTTTAAAACAGTCACCTAACATGCTTGTCAGAAGTACACTTTCTTGAGTCCCACCAGCTCTACTAAATCAGCTGAGTGGGTGGGAACCCAAGAACCTGGTTATTCATATTTCATTTACTTATATACTTATTATTTTGTACCTGATATTATCTGTACTCCCAAGGCTCCTGAACACTACCTTAGGACCTCTGCTCCATCAGAACCATTAGTAAGAAGGGATAGGTTATATATGATATATGCTAGCCAGGTACTCTCCTGAGCTGCATGATGCAGGCTGACTGAGCCCCTGTGACCCTGCAGAAGGAGGTCTGGAGGAGCTGGTGGAGGAGCTCAACAGCGGGAAGGTGATGTATGCCTTCTGCAGGGTGAAAGACCCCAACTCCGGCCTTCCCAAGTTTGTCCTCATCAACTGGGTATGTGGAATTGTCTCCTCTAATGCCATTGGGGAAGTCCCTTGTCTGCTTTCCTGTGACTTAGCCTGTTTTACTACACCATTCACTAGGTCAGCAGAACTGTTAGTTGTAAATGGATGAATAAGCAAAGTAGATCATTCATTCATTGTGAACCAAGGAATAAATGGTTTTGCTTAGAATTCACTGCCAAGCCCAGAGTGATTCCTGCAAAATGTTGTAGAAATGATTACACGAAAATCCCCACCTATCCCTTCTTAGTGATGGTTCTAATGGAGCAGAGGTCCTAAGGTAGTGTTCAGGAGCCTTGGGAGTACAGAGACAAGAGCTCCTCAGAATAGATCCCCCTAGTTGGGAACAGGAACGTTTGAAAAATGCTCCCACTTGGGAAGCCAGCAGCCATACTTCTCAAAGAATGCCCTGAGCAGCTCCTTGGAAAGTATGAGGACTGACCTCATCTATGTGACTCATTTGGGAGAATGGCTTTGGCTGGGAGTGGGGAGGAGGGAGTGTCTTTTAGGAGAGATAGAGAAACTGTTGGGTTTCTGGGAAATGTGGGCCAGAAAGTGGCTTTGGAGGAGGCCTGGGTCATGCTGTTTGTGCTTGTGTTGCAGACAGGCGAGGGTGTGAATGATGTTCGGAAGGGAGCATGTGCCAACCATGTCAGCACCATGGCCAACTTCCTGAAGGTAAGAGCTGAGCCAAGCCCTGCAAGGATGCCTTGTAAGGTCCAGTACTATAGATTTCTGAATCCAGGCGAGCTGGAAAGGAGCTGGAATCAGGAGCAGGGCCATGACTAATGCTCTGTCTGCCCAGCAGGTTATGGACAGAGCCACTTCTGACTGACTTCAGTGGGGCAAGTAAGGACCACTCCAGCACTGATCAGTGTTGAGGCCTGAGCCCCGGGTTCTGTTTTATTATGATTGCTCTGTCTGAGTGGTTTAGCAGCATCTGGCATTGTGACTCACACTTTTAATCCCAGCACTCATGAAGCTGAGGCAGGCAGATTCTTTGAGTTTGAGGCCAGCTAGGGCTAATTAGTGAGACTTGGTCTCATAAAACTAAAAAACAAAAAGGAAAAGTTAAGCAGAAGCAGGAAGACTTGGAAGAAGGAAGAAGCTGTTACTGCTCCCCCTGCCCTGTGTGTCGCTCTGATGCATACCTTTCCTGCCCATGCATACAAGTATGCGCATCACTCACCTTACAGCTGTAAGACATTTCCTTCACAATTAATTTATAACTCATTTGTCGGCTGGTTTTTTGCACTTCCTTGGTTCCTGGAGAGGAGATTTGATCCTGGTTTCAGTTTCTCCTAGCATGTCTTTGGATATACCTTAGTTCTTCCATCTGGTGGGTGAAAAAAACTTCTAAGCTTTTAATTAAGTTTTAAGATATTTGGCAGTGCTGAGATAAAAAGACAGCCTCTCACATGCAAGGCAAGTACACTACTACCGAGCCTGTATTGTCAGTGAACCTCCAGGCGTATTAGGTGTAATAACAGTTAATGAGGCCGCAGGTCGGCTGCTGGGATGGGACCCATGGGTTTTCATTGACTAGATGGAAGTTGCTGAGCATCTTTTGAGCTGTGGCAGCAACTGTGTACCACCCATGGCTGGGGATAGCCAGGCCCTGCTGTGCTGACACGAGTCCTGTGTGCAGCAGTGGCCTTCACTGTGAGGACACATAGGAGTTTGATCTGTTTTCTTCTAAGCTCACAGAACTTATATCCTAAGTGCTGCTTCTGCTTTAGGGCGCCCATGTGACCATCAACGCACGGGCTGAGGAGGATGTGGAGCCTGAGTGCATCATGGAGAAGGTTGCCAAGGCCTCTGGGGCCAACTACAGCTTCCATAGGGAAAGCAGCTGCTTCCAGGATGCAGGGCCTCAGGCCCCAGTGGTGAGTGCTGCCCACCCATTACCTTTTTCCATGCCTGAGGGCAGGGACCAGAAATGTAGTTTCCAGTGTCAGGGTAACTAATTCCTCCTTCTTGGCATCTTTAGATTGTAATCCTAAGCCCTGGTGGGCAGCAACCTCATTGGCTTGGCTGTTCTAGAGCCAGCTTGTGGCAAAGGCCCTTCAGCAACTGTCTACAGCCGTGATGGTCTTGTAACCCCAAGGGCTACAATGTCAGCATGACTTGGATGGTCCCTGGTAGTAGCTATTGTGAAGAACTTCTGATGGCTTTATTGTAGAGTCTGAAACCACACAGGCCCATGGCTCTGGCATCATGTGGAACTCATAGCTGCAAACCACTTATTAGTCATACAGTTGGGATCCATGGTGATTCTTCTGGATGCTGTTAGCAGTCAGCTGCTGAGGAGCAACCTGCTTTAGAACTACCGGGAGACTAGGATAAAAATCCCTATGCCCATCAATGAGGACCATTTTCCTCTAGAGACACACGTGTCTATATGAGCATATCCAGTGTTCTCAGGGTGCCATGTCATTGATGGGTGCTTTCCCTGGGCTTTTGTTTTGAAGATGTATTTTATTTTTATTTTCTGTGTATGGGTGTTTTCTCTGTGTGTATGTCTGTACACTACAGCGTACTGTGACTGCAGAGAACAGAAAAGGGTGCCAGATCCTTTGGAACTAGAGTTACAGAGGCTACTCCATGTGGGTGCTGGGAACCGACCCTGGTCCTCTGCAAGAGCTGTAAGTGCTCTTAGCAACCAACCCATCGTTCCAGCCCTTTTTTTGTTTTGTTTTGTTTTGTTTTGAGACAGGGTCTTGCTCCATAAGCCAGGCTGGTCTTGAACTCAAGAACCTTCTGCCTCGGACTGCGGGGTGCTCCTAGACTGTTTTCTAAGCATCTTGCTGTGTCTCCTTGTGGGTGGTAGGCCAGGCTGCCTTGAGCCTACCAGGTGCACTCCTGGCAGCTTTCATCTGTCTCTAGAGCTTGCAGATCCCCGTTACCCTGCCCCATCTCATGCCTGACCTTCCACATGGGCCATATTTCCAGCGTGTACTATGTCATCTCTAGGGCTCTGTGTACCAGAAGACTAACGCCATGTCTGAGATCAAGAGAGTTGGCAAAGACAGCTTCTGGGCCAAAGCTGAGGTGAGTCCGCAGTGGGGGTTGCACACTGACAGGCTCTTCTTGGGATTACCCTTCACAGCTAAACTGGAGGCACATGTGAGGTAAGTCACAGGGCATGATGGGCTGTAGTGTCCCTTCCTTGACATGGCCCTTTAGGGACCCAGTCCCTGGCAGGGGTTGAAGCCCAAGGGGGCTGGCTGCACATGGCTGAGCCTGCAGCTCCTCCTGCAGAAGGAAGAGGAGAACCGCCGCCTGGAGGAGAAGCGAAGGGCTGAAGAGGAGCGGCAGAGGCTGGAGGAGGAGCGCCGCGAGCGAGAGCTGCAGGAGGCAGCCCGCCGTGAGCAGCGCTATCAGGAGCAGACCAGACCAGCTGGACCCTCAAGGTTAGCCCTCGTTGCATTGCAGCAAGAGGTTATGGCTGTGCCCAGGTCTGAGAGGCAGGAGCACTGAGGGAACAGAGTGAGGAGCTGGTACTGAGCCTCAGCTCTTCCAATCTTGGCCCTTCCAGCAGGACGTGTGAGCTGGAGCAAGAAGTAATTTCAAGGAACAGACAGGAATGGGTGAGTTTGAGACTTGTCTTCGTGGACCTGGAAACTTGCTGGTTTGGATCTGTCTTGGTGATGTGGTAAAACCTTGATCTTGGACTGAAGGCTTAGCCCACACCTCTGAAGTTGCCTGAGAAGCAACCCTGCACAGCAGAGAGCCAGGGGAAAGTCCAGGCGGAAGCTTTGGGAGAGGCCTGTCAGTTCCTCTGCTTCCTTCTCCCCATTTAACCCAGCCTGCTACATACTTAGCACAGCTTTGAGGGCTGCTTTCTGAGGTAGAGCAGTCAGGTGAGAAGCCTTTGGGTTTTCATTCACCGCTGCAGTCAAGGCATGCTTCTGTGCTTCTCCCAGGAGTCTGCTGGGCAGCAGGCCCCACACCCGCGAGAGATTTTCAAGCAGAAGGAAAGGGCTATGTCCACCACCTCTGTCTCCAGCTCTCAGCCAGGTGAGACCTCTGGGCCTGGCCACAAAGTAGGGTGGACTGAGGGGAAGCCTAGAGTCCCATGCAGGGGCCTTTAAGGCATGTATTGAAGGATGACAAAGGGTAAATGAGTAAGGAGAGCCACCTAGAGTCCAGGTGTGTCCTCTTGTCCTGCATTAGTGGCCATCCTACACCAATCTGACCCCTAAAGGACATAGGACTCTACTGCCCACAGATGTACCACACAGCCTTAAACCCTGGGCTCTTTACCTGTGCTAACCAGGGCCCTACTTCAGATACATTTAGGAGGTCTGTGAACTGCAGGTGCATGTCTGAACATGCGATTATTTGCTGGATTTTTTAGGCAAGCTGAAGAGCCCCTTCCTACAGAAGCAGCTCACTCAACCAGAAGCCTCCTATGGCAGAGAGCCCACTCCTCCTGTGTCACGGCCTGAAGCAGGCAAGACCCTTGGAACCCAGCCCCAGGGAATGGTGCTTGAGGGGGGACTGTTGTAAGGAGGCCACAACTGCTCTGTTCTTTTTGCAGGTGTCTGTGAGGAGCCAGCACCTAGCAGTCTGTCTTCAGTTCAGACAGAAGAAGAACCCACATATGAGGAACCCCCAGAGCAGGACACCCTCTACGAGGAACCGCCACAGGTGGGTTCCTGAAGGGGGTGGAGGAGGTGGAGCTAGATGTCGGCCTGAGTTTCCTGTGGGTGGGGCTTTTGGTTTTTTACTGTTTGTTTTATTTTATGTGTATGAGCATTTGGCCTACATACATATGTGTGATGTCTGTGGAGGACAGAAGAGAGCATTAGGTCCTCTGGAACTGGAGTTACAGTTGTGAGCTGCCATGTGGATTCTGAGAACCACACCTAGGTCCTCTGCAAGAGCAGCAAGTGTTCTTAACTGCTGAGCTGTCTCTCCAGCCATTTACTGTTTCTCAAAGATAGGGTCTTGCTGTGTGGCCCTCAACTGCAGGTCCTCTTGACACAGCCTCTGTGAGTGCAGGATTGCCCCACGCACAGCATAGTTTGTTCTGTTCTATGGCATGGATGATAGAATTCAAGGCCATGAGCATGGTAGGCAAGCAGCCTACCAGTGAGTAGACTCTCCCTGACTTGGAGCCTTTCTGTGCTTTGGGTTGTGTGGGCCAGTGCTCCTGTATGATTGATGTCAGATGCCCAGAGCCCCTTGGGCTCCATGGGTTAATGCTTTGTGTGCCTCCTTGAGCTTTGTTCCTTTGACTGGGGGCTGTGCTGCACATGGACCAGGCAGCAACATCCCTGCCCCAAAGGCCCTCCCATACTCTGTGCCCTTGCCCTGTGGGTGGGGCTTTTGTTTTTTTACTGTTTGTTTTATTTTATGTGTATGAGCATTTGGCCTGCATACATATGTGTGATGTCTGTGGAGGACAGAAGAGAGCATCAGGTCCCCTGGAACTGGAGTTACTTATTCTGACCTCAAGTGAAGGCTGAGTCTGGGATGATGCCATCTTTCTCACTTCTGACAGGTACTGCAGCAAGGGGCTGGCTCTGTACACATTGACAACTATATTCAGGGCCAGGGCCTCGGTGGACAAGGGCTGTGTGCCCGGGCTTTGTACGACTACCAAGCAGGTAAGATTCCCCAACCTTACCGTCACAGGTCACAGATCCTGAGATTGGGGACAAGGATGTGTATAGGGGCTTCGTGGGGGTTAGCTCCAGAGGATGTCTGAAAACAAAGATGTGAGATGGAAAGCCCTCTGCTGTGGGAATGTCCATGGCCTTGGAGCTTCAGTCTTGAAGACCATGTGCCTCCATTTAGCTGCCCACCATCCACTGGCAGGAGTCCCTATAGCCATTCTTAGTGTAGACCTTCCAGGTCTGATGAGAGAGGTGAGGCCTGGATACTGGCTCCCAGCCTTCCTGAGGTGAGTCCTTGGGGAACAGCTCGAGGGTTGAGGAGCTACCTCTTACAGAAGTGCTCTGGAGGAAACTGCCTTGGCCACTGCAGTTACAGCACCATTGGTGCCTTCAGGCTGGGTGGCAATGGCTGTTTTTGAAGTGGAAGCAGAGTCTCTGACCTTTAGATCAGGAAAGGGAGGGCTCCTTGGGGACAGGTGAGGGGTGTGGCAAGGCCCTGAGATGCCTCGACTTCCCTTCCTACAGCTGATGACACAGAGATCTCCTTTGACCCCGAGAACCTAATCACTGGCATCGAGGTGATTGATGAAGGCTGGTGGCGTGGCTATGGGCCTGACGGCCACTTTGGCATGTTTCCTGCCAACTACGTGGAGCTCATAGAGTGAGGCTGAGGCCTGTCTTCCTTCTCCACCACAAGTGGCTTCCTTGTTGCTAAGAGGAGGCCTAAGAGTTAATGTTTGGCATTCTTCCAGGAGTGGAACTTCAGTGAGGACAAGGCCCCCTCTGCCTTGAGTGCTCTGTTACCCCAGATGTAGCAGTACCCGACTGCTCCCCCAAATGCTTACCATAGCCTCTAGGTCCTTCTACCAGCCTCACACTTGACCCCAGTGGGAATGGCATATTGAGCCAAGCTTAACCTGTGTCCAGCTCTGTCCAAGGACAGCAACACTGAGAAGTTGGACTCAGCAGGGACATCTGGGACCACATTCTGCCTCCGCCTTTCTCTTTGTGGCTTCTAAGGGGTGGTAGCTGCAGCTGTTTAGAAAGGCCCTTGGGAATCATGAACTTAAGAGAATAGCCTTTAGTGAAATCTTGACCAAAGTCAGAGCAGATCATGACAGTTTTGACAGCAGGGAAGTTTTCTTACTAGAGGCTTCCCTATCTTACTCCATTTCTATCCCCATGTCTGTGCTGTGGGAAGGAGGATGGGGTGACCAAGCCCCCATCTCTAGAATGTGAAAAATCAAAGACATGACATGCACCATGTGGTTCACTCAATATCTGCTTGCTCAGCCCATCTGTGTCTGATAAATCTAAGAACTACAGTGAGGTCCACAGCTCATCTCCCCCACTTCTGACCTGAATGTCCCCATGTGGAAGAAATCCCAACGTAGGATCTGTATCTGCATCATACCTGAGTATGTACATATGCACAGGCAGACTGGCTGTTTAGCCTTCTACAAGAAGTATAAGTCACCGGGCATGGTGGTGCATGCCTTTAGTCTCTGAGTTCAAGGCCAGCCTGGTCTACAAAGCAAGTCCAGGACAGCCAGGGCTGTTACACACAGAAACCCTGTCTTGAAAAACCAAAAAAAAAAAAAAAAAAAAAGAAAAAGAAGAAATATAAATGAGCCAGGTATGGTGGTACGTGCCTTCAATCCCAGCACTCAGGAGGCAGAGGCAAGTGCATCTCTGTGAGTTCAAGGCCAACCTGGTCTTCATAGTTCCTGGACTGCCAGGGCTACATAGAGACCTGGTCACAAAAAGTGGGAATGGCGGTGTATAAATGATACGATATAACTGATGTTGGAGCCTTCATGCATTTCAGTTCTGGAAGAGGCCACTGCCCCAGTTTTCTCCAGGATCCTCTATAACATGGTCCAGCATTCATCTTCCTAGAGATGCTGGGTGGACATGCTTGACTCCCAGACTTACCCACTGGCAGCCTGGAGTGGAAGTGTATGAGGAAGCCACTGAGCCCAGGCAGTGGCCAAGCCTACTTCCTCCCCATCTTCTGCCTATCCTTTAGACTTTATGGTGGTGACAGCAGGCCATGGAGGCCCTGTGAGCTTAAGTTGTTGCAGGCTTAGTCCAATAGACTTGTTCTGGCCTGGAGGCATACTTAGCATGCCATCTAAGAGATCACGGGGATAGTAGAAAGCCACCCTGAAGGAGGCTGGTCAGGAGTCATGGAAAAGGCCAGGTCACACTGCTTTTTCCCCTAATATAACCAAGTGGCTCTAGAGCTCCAGTGTCACTACGGGGGGATTGGTTGCGCTACAGAGGGTGTGTGTGGTCCTGCTTTAGCCCCCAATAGCCAGGGATGGGGACTGGGCTTCTGCCTCCATAGATGTTGACTTAGGGATAGATACAACCTAAACCTAGGAGTTCCCATGACTAATGAGTTGAGCTGGGCAGACAAGCCAGGCCATGCTAAACTTGGCACTGTACTGAAGTGACTTTATTGCCCATGTCCACCCTCACTTTGCCTTTCCCTGGGCGGCAACAGCTTCCATTGCCTTCCGAACTGTCTCTTCATCTCCCAGGAACCTCATGGGCTTGGTGGGTTTCAGCGCCTGGTCCAGGTCATACACAATGGGGATTCCCGTAGGCAGGTTCAGTTCCATGATGGCCTGGTCTGACATCCCTGTAGCAGAGGGACAGTGTTCTTAGCCCCTTCCACTAAGTTCATAAGCATGACCTTTGTGGGCCATGGCCGTAAAAATGTGCCTAAAGGTCAAGGCAGACCTGCCTACAGAAATAGCCCAGTAGCAAGTCAAGACATCCCCATAAACAGCTGATGCCACGCATGCTCTCAGCCCAGTGTGAACTGGCTCGGCTAAAGAGGGTTTACAAGAATGTCCCTTGGTTTCTACAGGCTCTAAATTGTGAACAGGGGGAACAGGAAACATGACCCACTGCCTGCTTCTGCAGCCCCTGCCTGGAATAGCAGCTCAACCTTTGCTATTACCCTCACATCACCCGTACCAACCAGAAGGACCTGGAAATGTTCCCTGGGCATTGGGAACACACTTCACGGATCTATTTCCCAGAACATAGCCCAGGGAGGAGGGGCAGGCGTGTCACCTTCATGTTGCACATCTGCCCACTAGTACTCAGAAGCTGGAGAAATGAGCCATACCCCACTCCTTTCTTAGGATCCTAGCAAGCCTAAAGGTCATCCAGAGCCGGGTGGTGGTGGCGCACGCCTTTAATCCCAGCACTTGGGAGGCAGAGGCAGGCGGATCTTTGTGAGTTCGAGGCCAGCCTGGTCTACAAAGCGAGTCCAGGACAGCCAGAGAGATTCAGGGAAACCCTGTCTCGAAAAACCAAAAAAAAAAAAAGGTCATCCAGAATCTAATATAGACTACTGGTGTCTAAGACCAACTTGGGACCATAATTGGTGACCTCCTTATACCCGTATGGCCTCCACAAGGCCTGTCTGTCAGCCCTTGCTCTTCAGTAGGGGCACCACTAGAAGCCTAAGGTTGTATTTAGTTCCACAGCCATGCACTCAGACTGCTTTTTGCCTAGAGAAGCTATGGGGATGGAGACACAGTAGATCAGCGTTATGCAGATGGGCAGCCTACACACTAGGCCACACCTGAGGCAAAAGGACCTCAAATTCAAGGCCTGTGTACAGAGACTATCTTGAGAGAAAAAGAAATAGAGGCAGCACCAGGAGAGATACCTGAGGTCTGTAACAGCTCAAGTGGCTGTGATTCAGCAGCAAGCCAGTATTTGGAGCTGAATGCACAGAGCTCTGGCCCCTTTCCCCAGTGGGTGCCTCAAGACTGCTCTCCCCATAATCAGCTGGGGGCGGTGGGGTGGCGGCTCAGGTGTGCAGTACAGACTAAACTCACGACCTTTCCCCTGGTAGCCCACTGCGTACTGGGAATGGAACAATACGTGAAGTATTTCTCAACTCGATCTACTTTTGAAACCCTCACATCTGTAAAATAGCTGAAATGAGTCAGGGCTGTCATCACCCTCACAGGTTTCTGTCTCACATCTTCCCTGAGGATGGGCCTCACCTTCTAGGTGTTTCACGATGCCTCGAAGGCTGTTCCCATGGGCTGCAATAAGCACCCTCTTGCCAGCCTTAATCTTAGGTGCAATCTCCTCATTCCAGAAGGGCAGGGCCCGGGCAATGGTGTCCTTGAGGCTCTCACAGGTAGGCAGTTCCCCTGGCTTCAAGCCTGCATAACGACGGTCCTGGGGATGGGCACAGGAACACTTGTTTGCTCCCTGGGTAGCCCTCCCACCTGGGCTCCCAACCGTAGAGCTTCCCAGCACCCGACCCACCTTGCTGATGGAAGTGTAGTAGGGGTGTTTCTCGTCCATGGGGGGTGGTGGCGTGTCAAAGGAGCGCCTCCAGATCTTCACCTGCTCCTCCCCATGCTTGGCAGCTGTCTCAGCCTTGTTGAGGCCTGTGAGGCCCCCATAGTGCCGCTCATTGAGGCGCCAGGTACGCACCACAGGCAGCCACATTTGGTCCGAAACATCCAGGATGGTCCAAAGGGTGCGGATGGCCCGCTTCAGCACTGATGTGTAGCAGATGTCAAACTCCATCTTGGCATCTTTGATGGCAATGCCCCCCCGCTTGGCCTCCTCAGCCCCCTTCTCACTCAGTTCAGCATCAAACCAGCCACAGAAACGGTTCTCTTGGTTCCATGAGCTCTCACCATGGCGAACCATTACTAGGGGGTAGGTGGCCATGGTGGCAGGGGAACACGGGAGCTTTAGGTGACAGAGCTTGTTTGGCCCCTTCAGCTTTATAACAGTTTTCCCAGCCTCCACTTCAGCTCTAACTGTCAGTCAACATTCCAGGCAGCCAGGCAACCAGTAGCAAAACTGGGGGTGGGGTGTAGTCCAAGAAGCTGGACTTAAAAATAGGCCCACAAAACCATCAACTCTGCCTGTGCTCAGATGACAAGTCCATAACCAGCTGGCATCTGGGGCCAAGCTGGGTGGGGCTGCTGAACTGGACCAGAGTGAAGGGCAGAAGTTAAACCTGGGAATGTTCTCCACGTGGAAATACTCTTTGACATGAGCAACTTTCAGTGTCTCCATGAGCCTTTACTTGTTCAAGCAGAAACAAAATACATACATACATACATATGTTTAAAGATAGGGTTTAGCTATATGGCCCAAACTACAATCCTCCTGCCTCCTTACATAATAAGACAAGCTCAAGTCTATCTCAGGAAGGAATCGTAGCCTAGTGTCAAGGTAAAGTGTATGTATAGGATATCTCTACAAAGAGGTCAGTGCATACATAAATATGTGTGCAGCAGACAACTCTTCTCTGCCCAGGTGCCTGTCTTAGCATGCATGTATTGTCTGCGTTACTATGTTGAGGCACACACTTGTTGCCAGGAGAACTCCTACCTCTGCCCCAAGTAGCTTTGCTATGTTCAACTTAGTAGAAAATTATTTAGGCTGAAGGCCCTCCTCAGGTTCTTGATCACCTATCTCCCTGGAAGGGCCCTCTCCTGCCTTCCACAGGCAGCCAAGCTAGGACGGCCCTTTGGTAGACAGAGAAGGATGAAAAACCATGGCAGAAACGGAGTAGGTACAAGGCCATAGCTTTGGGGAGAGGTCCAGTCTTGTGGAGGACAGCACCAGATAGCAGAAACATGGGCTGAGACCTCCTCTTGGATTGGTTTCCAGAACAATCAAAGGAAAAGGACTGCCCTGTCCTCTGGGTTCCCTTGTTAAATCTGAGCTGACATTCAAGCCAGGCTCATTCCTCCAAGCTGAGACCACTTTGGAAAAGAAAATAGAACCTGCCAGGCCCCACCTAGGGACAGGACTGCACTGAATCACAGGTGTTAGTTATAGGGTATATACAGGGCAAAAGTCAATTGTATTTCTACACACTAGCAATGGGTAGTCCAAAAATGAAATTAGCAAGAATAATTTCACTTAATGCCACATTTAAAGAATAAAACACCTCTGGAGGCAGAGGTAGGCAGATCTCTCAGTTTGAGGCCAGCCTGGTCTACAGAGAGAGTTCCAGGACAGCCAGGGCTGTTACACAGAGAAACCCTGTCTCAAAAACAAAAAAGAAAACACATGGATTTTCTTTGAGAGGGTTGCAAGGTTGCCGAGTTGGTTTTAAACTCCAGGGCTTAATCAGTCCCCGTAGCTAAGACTACAGAGTGAACCCACATCGGGTTTAGGACTAGAGTTAACAAAAGGTATATAAAATGTATACTCTAAACTGGTGTGGTGGTACCAGCCTGGTCTACAGAGCAAATTCCAGGACAGCCGGGGCTCTGTTACACAGAGAAACCCTATCTGGGGGAGAAAAAAAAAATGTATATTCTAAAAACTTGAAATGGGCCAGCATGATGATTCAGCAGGTAAAGGCCATACAACGGAGCCTGCCAACCAGAGGTTCAACCTCAGAATCCACACAGTAGAAGAACAGAAATGACTTCCGCAAGTTGGCCTCTGAACTCCACATGTGTGCTGCAGTTAGTATGCATGTACACACATGCAGAGGTGAGCAAGCACACGCTAAATGCAAATTGAAAAAAAAAGCCTATAAAACCATCTGGAGAGGTGGCTCAGCTGTTACACGCCCTGGCTGCTCTTTCAGAGGGCCCAGCTTTGGTTCCTACCACCCACATAGTGGCTCACAATCATCCCTAATTCCAGTTCCAGGGGACCTGATGTCCTCTTCTAACCTCTGCAGGCACACATGTTCTATACACACATATATACAGGCAAAACACTCCTACACATAAATCTAAAACTAGAACATTGTTAGGAGAAACTAAAGGCTATAATAACCCTATGTTTTTTGATTAGAAGACACTATTGTGCTAGGTGTGCCAGTACATGTCTTTAATCCCAGCACTTG
Source organism: Lophiomys imhausi (assembly GCA_907164525.1). Classification (NCBI taxonomy): domain Eukaryota; kingdom Metazoa; phylum Chordata; class Mammalia; order Rodentia; family Muridae; genus Lophiomys; species Lophiomys imhausi. Next base: position 421,323 of record CAJQZJ010037469.1, read on the forward strand.
GAAGACAGGCAGGTAGATCTCTGTGAGTTTGAGGCCAACCTGGTGTAAATAATGGAATCCAGGTCAGCCAGGGATTCACAGTGAGACCCTATCTCAAAAATATATATATAATTAAAGTTGGTAATTTTCTGCAAATGACCTAGACCTTCAATGTAGTATCTTATCAGAAGAGTCCCAGCATGATGATGTAGCAGGTAAAGGCTATGCTACCAAGCCATCCAGCCAGAGTTTAAGCGTCAGAATTTATGGCTGCTTTGCATGAACTAGGTAGGGACTCAAAACAGCTACTCCCCAAAAAAATTGAACAAAAACTTGGAGCATTTATTTTTCCCAATTTCTAAATATTTGTACAGAACTCCACTAAAGAGACAATGCGGTCATGTAAGATAAACAGAAGTTATGGGACAGTACTGAGTCTGGAAACCTCCCCTCGGGCTATGGTTAAATGGTTTTTGACAAGTGTGCCAAAAGAATCCAATGAGAAAAAAATTAAATCTCTTTAACCAATAGTCTTTGGACAACTGGACAGCCACATGAAAGTCAATGAAGGTGGACCCCTACCTCACACCTAACTATATACATTTACTCAAATTAATAATCTAAGTATGAGAGTGAAAACTGATATTGGAGAGTTAGCTCAGATAGTAAAATGCTTGTTTCACCAACAAGAGGACCCAAGCTTGATCCCAGAACCCACATAAAAAGGCAGAGCACAGTGGTGCCCATTTGTAATCGCAGCCTTGGGGAGGCAGATAGGAGGATCCCTTGTGCTCAGTGGCTAGCCATTCTACCTATCAGCAAGCCCCAGGTCCCCGTGAGAGACACTGATTCAAAAAAGATCATGGTGGTACTAGAGAGATGGCTCACTGGTTAAGAGCACTGGCTGCTCTTCCAGAGAACCCAGGTTCAATTCCCAGCAGCCACATGGAAGCTCACAACTGTCTGTAACTCAAGGTCCAGTGGATCCAAGTCCCTCACACATACATACATGTATGCTAAACACCAAATGTACATAAGAATAAATAACTAATTAAAAATAAAAGTAGTTAGAAAAAAAACTAGCCATCACAAAAATAAATAAGGGATTAGGGATATTGCAGTGGCATGCCACTTGTTTAGTCCAGGTTCCATCCAAAGTACCACAAAAAACCAAAACCAAACAAACAAATGAAAATCCTATTATAACCTCAATAAGAAAGAGCTAGGTAGGGCTGGTGAAATGACTCAGTGAGTAAGGCACTTCCTGCACAAACACGGAGTGAGTTTGAATCCCACAGACTCCACATAAAAGCTGTGCACACAGCATAAGTGTCTACAATCCTAGCACTGCTATGCGGAAATGGTAAGCAGACAAGAGAATCCCCAGCAACTCCGGGACATCTAGCCCAATGAAGATAGTAGAAAAACAATTTAAAAAGATTATATCAAACACGGTGGAAGGTAAGGATCAACACATGAGGTTGTCCTCTGACCTTCACATGCATCCTGTGGCATGTACACACACACACACACACACACACACACACTTAAGCTGAAAATTGGCAACTCAACAGATAAATTCTCCTAACAAGAAATGGCCAGCAGCCGGGCATGGTGGCGGATACCTTCAATCCCAGCACTGGGGAGGCAGAGGCAGGCAGATCTCTGTGAGTGCAAGGCCAGCCTGGACTACAAAGTGAGTCCAGGACAGCCAGGGCTACACAGAGAAACCTTGTCTCAAAAAACCAAAAAAAAAAAAAAGAAAGAAAGAAAAAAAAGAAAGAAAAAGAAATGGCCATGCTCAACATTACTAGCCATTTAAGAGGAACGCAAATGAAAAGCCAGTTAGCTACCACTTCACATCCACTATGGGTGCTGCAATTAGAAAGGACTGGGAGTGGCCAGGTCAGTAATATGGCACTTGTCTAGTCCCTTGCTCAAGCCTCAGCAACACACACACACACACACACACACACACACACACACACACACACACA